>OZ010799.1:71867557-72192557 GCA_963932465.1 Maratus speciosus | reverse complement strand
GGGGAAGGGGGCATATTTTTGCGCTACATTTGCAACAATATCTTTGAAAATATAATACCTAAAATTAAAAGGAATGTATTTTTGAGTTCAGCGTTATAAAAGCTTTCACAGGATACCTCACATGATATACAAAGAAAAGATTTTTTTTTCAAGTAGCATAATTAGCCCCTCTACTTTTTTACTAAATATATTTATGAATGTTTATTAATCTGAAAATATGTGGGTCAATGGTCTTTATTACTTCTCCGAATTTGAACTTTCCACGTTCCATAGTTTACGATTAAAATGGCTGTGACAGACAGACAGACGGACAGACACAGGAGTGATCTTATAATGGTTCCGTTTTTACTTTTTAAGTACAGAACCCTAAAAATGATTTCAAGCGCATTTTAATGATGTTACAGCCTTTCGAACAGAATGAAATTGATATGCACTTATGAAGTGCAATAAAATATACATTCAGTACAACATGCGGTGCAAAAAATATTTATAAAATTAGTTATAGTATGAACGCATCTCATTTGCCACGTTTGACGTGCAATTTCCAACTTGTCCACATATGTAAGAAGTTATGTCAGAAATCTGTGTCTTCACTTGTCAGAAATTAAATGCATGTTCGCAGCAAAATCGCTCAGACTAATCCCTTTGAGGGAAGTCCTAGTTATACACTATGTAAATACTCTAAAACATTAAAAAAAATATTCTGATAAAAATTAATTACTATTTTCCGAATAAATAAATTTTGTTCTGTAGAATCACCCAACCCATACGCACCATAGGCATGCAGGAATTTTATCTCATATTTCTACCCAGATTCACAATTTTTGTGCACATTTCTTGGGTATGAAAGATCATTTTTAACCATTTGGAAAAATGGTTATTGTCCTCGTCAGGGTAGGGAATCAAAAGCATATCTGAAGGTTTTTATTGGTTGAATCATCATTTTATTCGTTTTCTGATTGGTCTATACAGTAATCTGTATTTCGCTTTTCTTTTAACAGAGATGATACCTTCTGTTGCCACTATGACAAAAAAGTAATAAAAACTACAAAAAAAATTAATAACTCAGAAACAAATTGAGATACAGCTTTCAAACAAATTGCATTTAAAAGTACATTTTTTTCTCTATACGACGGTGTAAAAAGTAATATTGTGGGATGTTTAGAATTTTAAGGATGAAATTTCATTTAAAATGGGCCGTCAGATTTCTTGGAAATCTGACGATGGAAGAGCCTTTTCCCGAACAGCCAATGAAATGCTTGGATAATACGTAAGCTTCAGGTGGATAATACGTGCGAGTCGCAGGCGATTTTTCTCGCTTGGAATTTTTACGTGTCATAACACTATTAATGTTTAATTCATGGCGTACGTAATGTATGATGAACTCCGTGCGATTTTTTATGTCTTAAATTTTAGTCTTCGAAAAAATCATTTTCCAAATGGTCGTTGTAATTTGTTAAATTGCTTTTTTTTTTTTTTTTTTTTTTTTTTTTAATCCTGCTAAGCAGAACCACATAAGGTTTTGGCAAAGGCGGAATAAGCTCTCGTCCAAGTAGCGCTACTATTTTTAAATAGTAATAGTTGCTTTATTTAAACGCAGAATTTCTGTCATAAATAAGCTTAAAATTGTACAGGGTGTCCATAAAAGAATGTCCCAGTTATAAGTTTTAATAGTATCAACTGTAAGAGAAGTAGAGTGTTGGCTCAAGGTCACAAATAAAGAGTCACTCAAACAGTTTTAGATGAGCGCATGCGCGAGTACTGCTTTGTTATTGACTCCCTCGCAGTACCACATACGCAAAATGGCGACTCCTGAGCGTAAAGCGTTTTATGTTCTGCAATTTGCTAAGAGTGAATCTGTAATTTCAGTTCCATGTGCATTTCGTTTAAAGTTTAAGTGTGATCCGCCATAGAATCTCTTTGTACGAGAGTTTTTGAGAGTCGAATTCCCTGACCGTTAGATTGGTCGTAACGACCGAGCTCTTTTTCACTGGCTTCACGTTCACCTGACATAACTCCATGCGATTTTTTCTTTTGGTGCTTTATAAAAGATCGTGCCTACGTTCCGCCGCTATCTAATGATTTTCCAGAGCTGAGACACAGAATTGAAGAGGCTATTGCTTCCATTACTTCGGACCTGGTATCCAAAGTGTGGGAAAAATTGTAGTTTAGGTTGGATTGGATGTGTGCCGTATAACTAAAGGTGCATATATTGAACACATGCCAGCCGCAAAACAAAGCAGATGTATCATTGTATGATTAAATACTCTAAAGCAATTTTTTAAACTTCTAAGCACCGCACATTTTCAATTTGTTTACCGTCGTATTGGTAAAAAAAAAAAGTACTTTTAAATGCAATTTGCTTGAAAGCTGCATCTCCGTTTATTTTTGAGATATTATTTTTTTGTAGTTTTTAGCACCATTTGTTTCATTTTGGCAACTTGAAGTACACTATTTCTGTAGAAATAAGTAAAGAAAAAATAGTTGAAAAATAGCAATTATATCTTTTTGTTGCCAGTTTTACATAACAACTAACAACTGAAAAAAATGTGATTAAAATACGTGATATTCTGTAAAAATATAAATGAATGATTTCTGATATAACATGAAGCTATTTTAAACTATATTTAATTTTAAGTATCTATATTAATGTTACAAGAAAATGAAGGCATATGAATTTTTTTTATCGAATTTCTTGAATGACGACATCGCTTTTTGCTGGATTTGTGTATTATTCTGCGATAGTGACGTCATATGCATATTTTTCTGTAGATGTTATTTAAGTGTGGATCGTAAATGTGGAATTCTTCAGCGGGTGCGAATGACGCCATTTTATATAAAATAAAAGTGTGTGTTTTAAGTCTTAAGGCTGAAATATGTTTTGTACTATCTATTATCTGTATTTATACACATTTTTTTTTCATCGGGGATGACACTAAATTGTAAAAAAGCAGAATTTCTGTTTTCTGGTTGTACTTACTTCTTTGGCGCCATTAGGACACCTGAACTGTTGTAACCTAACGCTGAGAGAAAGACAGAACAACTGTGATCGTCGAAAGGATAATGTCTGTAGTTAGCACTGCAAGGTACATCGAACTGTACCAATGGAAACCACTCCGCACTACCATTGCTGAATAGGGTGATGGGTGGAGCTCGATTTTTCTCGTAGATTTTCAAGGGTTTCACGCTGTTATACAAAGTAGGAAAAAATAAACATTAAGTCAATGTTCAAGATTGCATAAAATTTAAATAAGTCATATTTGCGGAGCCTAGAAGCCAAGGTGTATAAATGACAAAATTGAAAAAAAAAAAACTGAGCTAAGTGCACAGGCTATCTGGAAATACGGCTACTCAGATAGCATTTTTAATTTGCAGAAAATTTGCAGCAGTCTTGCTTTGAAAACTTGCAAAGTTGCAGCAAGCTCAGCATGACAAGACTGAAAGTTCATAACAAAACTGCAACAAGAAACGCAAACGCTGAAGTCAAGACACTTTGAACTTGCATCTAACTTGTCGTGCAAGTTAAATTCATGCTGTATCAAATTTATTGCAAATTAACGGCAAACAAGTAATCAAAAATACTGCAAACTTACTGCAAAGTAGTAATCTTACCACGCCCCACTATCTGTTTGCAACTGCTACACTATACGTTTAACCCCTTCGGAGAGGTCCATAGACCTGATCGGTCTATTGATGCGAACGCACCATCAGAAGGTGCATGCATCGTTTTCATCACCATAAACAAGTTAAGGCAATATTTGTATTTTTTAACACGAACCTGTTTTGGTATTTGATAAGTATAGCGTTTAGAAAACAGTATAAAATTTCTGCAATTTCTGCGTATGTGTTGATTGTCCCACCAGAGGGATTTTTTGCTTTCGTCGCTATCGTGAATTAAAGTCTTGCCATCAGTTTCACAACAAACAACTCATGCAAGTGGGGGATGGTATACCTTGCAGGAAATTTGCTGCGAATTTCTCAATTCAAATTTGTAACGGCAAGATAATGTTAGAAAAAATCAAACTTGCTGCTAATGTTCATGCTATCTGGGTATTTGTTTGGAGGGAAAGAAATATTAGTGATTTTCTAATTATGTGCTCAATTCTAGAGATCAACTACTTAAGCACTTTAAACTACTTAACGACTTAACTCTTTAATTTCTACGTAAATTTAAAAACATATTGTACTCCACTTTTCTTTAACACTTATTGAAATAAGATTTCAAAGACCGCTGTAAAATAAGCAACAGTGTCATATTTTAATTCAGTCAATTACTATTGATGTTCCAACTTTGAACTCAATTTATTCCAAATCTAAATTTTGCCACTTGTATCCCTTGGCTTCTGGAGTCCTCATTTAAATGTTAAATAATATCTACAACTTTTGAAAATATGACTTTGAGTATGTAAAAATGTATTTTCTTATTAGATTTGTTTATGATTGTTTCTCCTCAATACATTGATTAAATCTTAGGTAAATTTATTTTATTATTGTTATTTTAAATACCAACTAAATGGTTCTTGACTTGGATGTGTTTCAAACTGTTGGAATTGATATAAAAATAAAATAAATTCTATCATAGATTAATTTAGTTTCCAAAATAGTACCAATAAACAAGTTCAAAACTAAACATTGATTTTTGATCTATAATACAACGTTCGTACGTATCAGGAGATTCAGGGGATTTTAGGTGTTTTAGTACCAGAAATTTCGTAAAGTACTGGTCACTATATTTGAAAATAGAATTTTGTTTCATTAACCCCTTGAGGGGCAGTGGGATATATTATATCCCACCTAATTTAAACAAAATTCTCACCAGAAACTTTTAACTAAATGTTGTATTAGGTAGCTTTCTTTACAAAAAGCTACCTATTGCAGCCGTTCGGAGGAAAGCGATTTCAAAAAATTTTGGTATATTTTCATCGATCATGACCCCCAGACCCCGAAACTACCCTCCGTTCAAAATTGATATATATATATATATATATATATATATCAATATATATATATATATATATATCTGACCTATGTCACACTGTAACTCTCGTATTTATGAACCGATTTGGATGTAATTCGGTGTGTACATAGTACATACCAATGTCTCGACCGAGTTCGTTGGCCAGCTTCATCCGCCATTTTGTTTCAAAATGGCGGCCATTTAAAAAATTTAAAAAAAATTAAAATTTGAAATGTGGTACCAAAAAATTGAAAATGGAAAAATATTTTTTTCTTATGTATTTGACCTTTATACAAAGACTCCGTAGCAGTTTTTGTTTTGTCTATATCTTAAAAAATGGCTGAGTTATAGCATTTTGAATTTCTAGCGAAGCTGACATTTTGAAACGTCCTGAATTTTGTCACGCGATAAAAGGCGTATTTATGAACCGATTTGGATGTAACTTCGTTTATACATAGTACAGACCAATGTCTCGACCGAGTTCGTTGGCCAGCTTCATCCGCCATCTTGTTTAAAAAGGGCGGCCATTTAAAATTTTAAGAAAAATTTTAATTTGAAATGTGGTGCCAAAAAATTGAAAATTGAAGAAATATTTTTTTCTTATGTGTTTGACCTTGATAAAAAGATTCGGGAGCAGTTTTTGTTTCGTCTATATCTTAAAAAATGGCTGAGTTATAGCATTTTGAATTTCTAGCGTGGCTGACATTTTGAAACGTCCTGATTTTTGCCACGTGATAACAAACGTATTTATGAACCGATTTGGATGTACCTTGGTGTGTACATAGTACATACAAATAACTCAACCGAATTCGTTGGCCAGCTTCATCCGCCATCTTGTTTCAAAATGGCGGCCATTTAAAAAAATTAAAAAATTTTTTATTTAAAATGAGATACTAAAAAATGGAAAATGAAAAAGATTCTTTTCGTATGTGTTTGACCTTAATACAAAGATTCCGGAACAGGTTTTGTTTCGTCTATATCTAAAAAAATGGCTGAGTTATAACATTTTGAATTTCTATTGTGGCTGACATTTTAAAACGACCTGATTTTTGTCACGCGATAACAGGCGTATTTATGAACCGATTTGAATGTAACTTGGTCTGTACATAGTACATGCCAATGTCTCGACCGAGTTCGTTGGCCAGCTTCATTCGCCATCTTGTTTCAAAAGGGTTGCGATTTTTAAAAAAAAATGTAATTTAAAATTTAAAATGAGGTATTAAAAAATTGGAAAATGAAAAAGATTTTTTTTATGTGTTTGGCCTTGATACAAAGATTCTGGAGCAGTTTTTGTTTCTGAAAATTTGTTCTTTTGTTTATATCTTAAAAAGTGGTTGAATTATAGCACTTTGAATTTCTATCATGGCTAACACTTTGAAACGATCTTGTATTTGTCACGCGATAACACACGTATTCGCCTATTTCGATGGAAGAAGGCATGTGGATAGTATACATCAATATCTCGACCAAGTTCGCTGGCCAGCTTCATCAGCCATCTTGTTTCAAAATGGCGGCCATTAAAAAATATATATATATTTAAAGTGAGATGCAAAAAAATTAGAAATTGAAAAAGATTTCTTTCTTAAGCATTTGACCTTGATATAAGGATTCAGGAGCATTTTTTGTTTGTCTTTATCTTAAAAAATGGCTCAGATATAGCAGTTTCAATTTCTAACGTGGGTGACATTTTGAAAAATCTGATTTTTTGCCTGCGACAGCACTCGTATATATCAACCGATTCCGATGTGAGTGAGCATGTGCACAGCAATTACTAAGGTCTCGACCAAGTTCACTGGTTAGCCTCATCCACCATGTTGTCTTAAAATGGCAGGCACTTTAAGAAATCGCCGAATTTGGCAGCCACATATAAGTTACTTTAAAGAAAAGCAGCTTGGATACAGCTGACTAATTTCGCCAAATTCTCATTCATAATGATTTAGTATTGATAAAAATTAGTATTGAATCTCCTACATTCGGTTTCCACTTAATTGAGCTTCGTGTGTTTGAATAATATAAGTTGGCTTTTTTAAAATAAGGAATATGAAAGCTACCTCTTCCTCCCGGCACTGGCCGGAAGGACTTTTTTTACTTTCTTCTATCTTTACAAGAAGAAAGTATTGGATTCGTAAAAATTTTCGACTTCCGGTTTTCGACGGATTTACACGTTTTAGAGGTCAGAGATTCCAAAAAACATGTTTTTACAAAATGTCTGTCTGTGACTCTGTCTGTCTCTCTGTGTGTATGTGACACAAATTTTGTGGGCGCTCTATCTCAAGAATTAATGCACGGAATGTAATAAAAAATTATATTCAAGTAGTTCCTAATATGAATTGGTGCTGAATAGTTTTTGGTGTAAATCGCCCGACAGGTGGCGCTGCTATGCTGCATTTTTCGCAATTTCTGCACTAGCTTTATATCAAGAACTAATGCACGGATTTTCATCAAACTTCAGATTCAGTTAATCCTTGATGTGAATTGGTGCTGGTAACGTTTTGGTGCAAATCGCTCAACAGATGGCGCTGCTATGCTGCATTTTGCAGCATTTACACGATTTTCGTAATAGCTTTATCTCAAGAAATAATGCACGGATTTTCATCAAAATTCAGATTCAGTTAGTGCTTGACATGAATTCACGTTTTGCACCTTGTGGTGTAAATAGCTCAAAAGGTGGCGCTGCTATGCTGCATTTTTTGTGATTTCTGCAATAGATCTATCTCAAGAACTAATGCTTGGGTTTTCAACAAACTTCAGATTCAGGTATACCTGTATATGAATTAGTGCTGTTTATGTTTTGGTGTAAATCGCCCAACAGGTGGCGCTGCTATGCAGCATTTTTCACGATTTTCACAATAGGTCAAAGTCCAGAACTAATGCACGGATTTTCATCAAACTTCAGATTCAATTAGTCCTTGACATGAATTGATGTTTTGTACCTTTTTGTGTAAATCGCTCAACAGGTGGCGCTGCTGTGCTGCATTTTTTGTGATTTCCACAGTAGCTCTAGCTCCAGAACTAATGCACGGATTTTCATCAAACTTCAGATTCCGGTATACCTTAATATGAATTAGTGCTGTTTGTGTTTTGGTGCAAATCGCTCAACAAGTGGCGCTGCTATGCTGCATTTTTTTCAGAATTTCCCCTACAGCTCTATCTCAATAACTAATGCACGAATTTTCTTCAAACTTCAAATTCAGGTATACTTTGATATGAATTGGTTCTAAGTCGATGTAATTTCTTTTACTATTTAAATGATAATTGACGTGATTTATATAGAAGAAAGTTTTGTGATGGCCACAACATATTAGTTAACTTTGGGGGTGGGGGAAATGTTGAAAAATTGCTTTTCCTTATTTTAAAATGAAATTTTTCGATTATTCCGGTGAGAATTCAATATTACCGAGACATTATTGCTTGCTCCTCAAAGGGTTAAATAAGGCAAATAGTACTTTGCAAAAATTCTGATAAAAGGTGCTTGAAAGTCCATGAAACGTACGAACCCTGTAATACTTAAAATTAAGAATTAGAACTATTAGTCATTTCACAGACTCTACCTGACTGACCTTCAGTAACCACCTGACTGACTCAGTAACCATCAGTCAGGTGGTTACTGATGGTAACTGATGGTTAACCTTCAGTAACCATCAGTCACTGAAGGTTATGACTAAACCTTCAGTGTGAAGGTTCACACAGAAACCTTTTCTGTGTGCACCTCACAGAAAAGGTTGTAATATCCTTAATATTAGTTGATAAAATCGAAAACGGTTTGCAAAGAACAGAAGTATTTAGAAGCCATTAATGAGGCTTATTAAAACAGCTATTTTTAAATTTAATTAATTTTTAATTAATTTACATGTTTCCTTTAATTAAATAATCTCAATTATTACTATTATTAATTTCATTTTTTAATCTAATTAGCATTTAATTAATAATTATGTACTGAAAATATTTGTAATTTTTACACAGAATACTTTTAAAATATTAACTGCACATTTACGATAGCTATATGCTTGTTTTATGAGTTACTGAAGCAAATTGGGTGGAATTTTCAACACAAACTGAAATTAAAGTAATATTACATTACAGATTGCGCGTTACATGAATTTTACCCACAATGTTTCCATGAGATACTTATATCAACCATGAATCTTAAAATAGACTGTTTCAAATCAGAATAAACTTATAAATTTGTAGTTTTGAGGGATTTTATTCATTACTGTTTTGTTTTGTTACCGTATTCACAGCAGTAATAGTAATTACTCGGATGTGGCAATTACAACACTTTCTTCTATTTCATACATGTTAATACTTCCTGAAAAATGCAGCATTTCAGAACCACCGGGTAGGTGATTTACACCAAAATCTAATGATTAACAACTTATGTCAACTTCTAACTGAATCTGAAGTTTGATGAAAATCCGTGCATTAGTTTTTGAGGTAGAGCTATTGCGGAAATCTTAAAAAATTCTACATAGCAACGCCATCTGTTGAACGATTTATACCAAAAACTAATTAGGACCAATTTATACCAGGGACTAACTGAGTCTGAAGCTTGATGATAATTCATGCATTAGTTCTTGAGATACAGCTATTTCAGAAATCGTGAAAAATGCAGCATAGCACCTCCACCCTTTGCGTGATTTATATCAAAAAGTAAAAAGCACTAATTTATAACAGGGACTAACTGAATCTGAAGTTTGATGAAAATTCGTGCATTAGTTCTTGAGATAGAGCTATTGCAATAATCAAGAATAATGCAGCATAGCAGCGCCACCTATTGGGCGATTTTCACCAAAAAGTAATCAGCCCCAGTTTACGTCAAGATCTAACTGAATCTAAAGTTTTGTGAAATTCCGTGCATTAGTTCTTGAGATAGAGCGCCAACAAAATTTTTGTCACATACAGACTCGCAAAGTGACAGATAGAGTGACAGACAGACATTTTCTAAAAAGCATCAAATCGTGTGCAGGACCTTCTAAAACGCATAAATCCATCGAAAACCGGAAGTCGAAAATTTTCACGAATCCAATACTTTCTTCTTATAAAGATAGAAGAAAGTAAATATAGGATTTAAAATTTAATTTCCGAAAATGTATCCATCCCATAAAATTGTATAAAACTTAAACCAGTGGAGGCGCCTTTTCCTCGGGGACTTCGGTGGCTTTCCCTCGTCTATTCACTCGCCCTCTCTGTGCCACTGATTGGGTAAAAGGCCAGACATCGAAGTTAACATAAATATGCACAAACAAGAAACGAAATTTCTGTTATGACGAAAGGGCATGTTTACAAACAAACACTTTCGTCAACCAATCTACTACTATATTTTCGTCATAGTAATCATTGCAGGAATCGTCTTGACGACGTAGGCCAATCATATCATAGACATGTTAAACGTAGACCAATCAGATTTCCTCAGCTCATGTGTACAGTAGGAGTCATAAAGAACGGACCGGTTTTTCTCACTGATCCGCAGTATTTCGGCCCACAATGACGTCAACTACCCTTTCCTTATACTCTGTTACAAAATAATTCTTGCTAATGCTATATAGGAACTCTAATTTTTCAGAATAAGAAGATTGATGCCACTTAACAAACGATAATCGGTCAATAAACTTCGGGTTGAGCAAAGCGCACTTTGAAAGGAGGTCGCATAGTTGCAACGCCGCCTTGGTCCGTGCAGCTGTTTTCTAGGTGGGTTTTTTAATTAATATCTTGGCTAATTTTTTCGAAAATTATTATATCGTTGGAAGATTCCGCGTCGATGGTACTTTGAACTCACCCCTCCCCCCCCCCCCCCCCCAACTACCCCCTGCCCGTAAAGTAAAGTTTGTGTGTAACGAAAAATTACGATTTTGTCGAAAACTATGTGACCTAGAATAATCACTATAAACTTTCTAAAAAGTTTAACAAATCTCGTACTACCCCTAATTTTTACCTACAAATATATTTTTGAGTTCGGTTTTACGAGATCTTTCGAACAATGCCCAACACGATATGCAAAAAAAAAAAAAAAAAAACGTTTTCCAAGTAATTTAGTTAGTTCCCCTAAATTTTTACTAAAAATATTTGTGAATGTCTAATCTATAAATATGTGAGTCAATTCAATTGCCTTTATAACTCTGGTAAGTTTAAACTTTCCATGTTCCATAGTTTTCGAGAAAAACGGCTATGACAGACGGACAGACAGAGTGATCTTATACATTATACTTATTAGTGGCCGAGAGGTTCTGCTCTCGAAGCAGGTAGACGGGAGGTGCTGGGTTCGATACCAATCAGGCCCGTCGGCCTAATCGTTCGGAGTTTTCGTGGTTTTCTTCGAATCTTGGTTTTCCAAGCGTAAATACGGCTTAGGTTCCCTTAGAAAGACCCACACGGAAAATGCGAAAATCGTTAACTTCGTCAAAGAATCGGAGGAAAAATAAGAATTTCCTCAAAGAATACCGAAAAAAAACCCTTCAGGATCGGAGAAACAACGCGAATTTCGTCAAAAGATTGCAGAAAAAACGCGAATTTTATCAAAGGATTTGAAAAAAACCCGACAAGTTTCGTCAAAGGATCGCGAAAAAAGAGCTATTTTCGTCAAAGGATTGCAAAAAACCTGCAATTTTTGTCAAAGAATCACAGAAAAAACGCGATTTTCGTAAAAGGACCGCGGAAAAAACGCGAAATTCGCCAAAGAACGGCGACTTAAACGTCGAAAATTAGTCGCCAAATCAAAAAATTTCGTAACCACGTGGCGACTGCGACTGTGAATCTGCACGTATAATAATTGGTTAAGGAAGAAATTTTTTTTGGAGACGCTTGGAAAATATCGTACTGCAACTGGGTTTAACAGATATTACAACTTTCTAATGTTTTTTGCGTTTTATCACACATTATTCTTTCAGAAAAGTAACCTATATGTTAAATTTAAAGAGTGAAATATATGTATAAAATAAAGGAATCGCCAACTGTGCAAAGAGAATTAAGCAAACTTTTATTATTCTTGTTATTACTAAATGTCAAAACATAAATGATGTCATAATAAGAAAGGTTATATAGTATCATTACTATATGTAGATAATAACAAAAGTAATTGTTATGACAAAATAATACTCGATGAAAAGACATGTACTATTAATAGTACACCAGACTCGAAAGAGTTAATAAATCCTAGTGTACTTTCGCAAAAATTTTAATTCCTATCATATTCTTACCTTAACTGCTATAATATTTCCTAAGTTTATCAATGAAAATGATAATGCCTTTCAACACTAGTCCAGTCAAATTGTCAGAAAATAGGGCGGATAGATGCAAAAATTCTGCTAGAAGATTTTATGTTTTTAAAGTATTTATGGGGGTGCTAATAACAGGAATTAACTGTTTTCCAACAAAATATCTCGAGGCTAAACTTTGTGGAGCCAAAAAACCGCGAAATTTTCGGACTTTTTTCAGTTTTTTACCAATAACTTGAAAATTATAAAGTTTTGGTGTTCCATACTTAATTACAACAAGTTGGAAATTGCTCGTCAAACGTGGCAAATGAGGTGCGTTCTTATTATAGCTAATTTTATAATTATTTTTTGCACCCCATATTGTACTGAATGTATATTTTTTTGCACTTCATAAGTGCATAGTCTGTAACATCATTAAAATGCACTTGTAATAATTTTTTTTCCCATTCCCCGTAATGAAACGGAAAAATTTTGACTGTCCCTGTAATTAAACTATACATCCGATTTTCATAAAATATGAAATGCCTCGACAAAATTTTGCAACAATTATAAATTTAAAATTTCAGACCTTTCGGAAGGCTGTAACATCACTAAAATGCATTTGCAATAATTTTTTCCATTGGCCGTAATGTAAAGAAAAACTTTTGATTGACCCTGTAATTAAACTATACATCCGATTTTCATAAAATTTGAAATGGCTCGACAAAATTTTGCAACAATGATATATTTAAAATTTCAGACCATTCGGAAAGCTTTAACATCATTAAAATGCACTTGCAATAATTTTTCCCATTGGCCGTAATGTAAAGAAAAACTTTTGACTGTCCCTGTAATTAAACTATACATCCGATTTTCATAAAATTTGAAATGGCTCGACAAAATTTTGCAACAATCATATATTTAAAATTTCAGACCATTCGGTTGGGTAGTTTTGGCTCTGTTATATGCGGACGGACAGACGGACTGAACGACGACTATAGGTGCTACGTATTTATATAATTACGAACGCACCTAAAAAGAAAGAGCATTACATTCTCTACAAATTTCATAATAAAAACGTTTTTCTCTGCCCAATACTAAGCGCGCTATGGCTTTTTGAAAACAACACTTTTTTTTCAACTTCACAGAAAGTGACCTATTTTTCGCCTCCTATCCCAAAAAAATTTCTTTTCATCACTAACTGTGGAAATGAAATGTACCTATTGACGAGTAAGGAGTGACAGATAATTAAGGAGTGAAATTTTCAAGAAGGGTAGGTAGAAGGTAGGGTTGCCAAATTGTACGTTTTTCTCGTAAGTTGTACGATTTTTAGTGCTATTTAAGTCTAGAGCACTTTATAGGTATTAGGTGTGCATTTAAATGTGTCCGTATGACGATTTCTTCCGTTATTCTATAACATTTTACTTTTGATAGTTTAAAAAGAAATTTTTTTCAGTTTTCTTTAAAATTTCACCTTTTGCCGAAAGTAAGTTATGCACATACGCATCAATTGTAAAAACGGCTTGTTTCAGATCAGTAATACAAAAATCATGGGAAAGCTGTGTAATATTAACTGCGCATTTTCTGTAGCATTAGATCATGTGAAATTGACCTTATTATAGATTACAAATATACACTTTATTAAATTTTAAATTTAGTAGAACTGTATCTTAAGTTTAGATATTTTGTTTGATGTATTATCACCCTTTATGCTTAACCCCTAATCGTCGAGCCCGATACAATAACAGGCAATTTGTCTGTGAATGTATTGGGCGCAACGATCACAGGGTTAAATAAAAATACTTATTTTTGTAGGCTGTCTATTACTAAAATTTTAATGATCATCATTGAATTGTAGGAGGGTCTGATTTATCTTTATTCTTACAATTCGATTAATTTTTCATTCATAATGGGATATGACCGCAAAATTAGTAAAAAAATGTTAACAGAATAATGTAATACAAATATAGTTGGATAATAATTATTAAATCGATTAATTAATAGTAACCACTTTTTAAAAAAATTTCGTTAACGAAAACATTACTGACATATTCAACATAGTTTAGCATAGTACGACAAAGGACGATAGCGCGATAAAACAAAAACTAACTAGTGTCAATCAAAATCTTCCGTCACGACTAATTTCTAGCCAAAGAAAGAAACAGGAATCGCTTAATTTAACTTCTTAAAACAGAGTTTCAAAATAACAGAATTCAAGTTGACCAGGCAGAAGAAGACATTGATGTTATGATTGTTACATCAGCCATTTTAAGAGCCGAAGCCTTTGAAAGTGTAGTATTGTCGGAGAAGACATTGGTTTTCTCGTGATCATGACGACCTTGGGATATCAACTCAAAAGTCTGTTTTTCCAAACTCCAGGCAGAGGTAACCTCAAAACCAAGTGGTTTTCAACCATGTCATACAAATACAATTACCGTAATTTCGGGTGTATAGCCCGCGGATCAAACAATCGTGTTTCGACCCAGAAATTTTTAAAAATAAAATGTAAATTTTTAGATCGCGGTAAATATTGGTCTTCAAATACTGAATAAAATTTCTGGGTCCAAACTGAATTGTTTGATCTGCGGGCTATACACCGGAAATTACGGTACAACTATGTTCTTTTCACTCCTGCAGTCAGAGGATGCGATACAACATCCGCTCTTTTTGGGCAAGGAAAGTCAAAGTTTTGTAACACTTTGAAAAAACACGACCACCTTAAGGAAATGGCCTGTGTGTTCAATAAACCAGAATCAACCCGTCAAGAAATCATCAAGGCTGGAGAAAGATTCATCATTGCACTATACAGCGGATGCATAGACACCACACAGGCATTGAACACCTTGATATTCCCGTTATTTGCTAAATCTGCCACTAAAAGCAAACTTCATCTTGCAAGGCTACCACCAACGCAAGAGGCTGCGCAGCATCATTTCCTCCGATGTTATTGTCAGGTACAAGCTTGGCTAGGAAACAATATCCCCTGAAAAATGGGGTTGGGTTTGCAGGTCTGGTGGTCTCTTAAAGCCAGTTTAAATGTGCCAAAACCCAGCACCTGAATCCTTGCTGCATGTTGTCTCATGTAGCTGTATAAAAGGGTGCAGCAAGGCATGTTCTTGTTAAAAATCAGGACTCAAATATTCTGCAATTTGCAAAAACTGTAACGGGGTCAACTGCGAAAATGTGGACGACATTATTTACCCAGAAGAAGGGGATGATGAAGCGAATGCCTTGGGGACCATCGATCAAACCAGCAACGACGATGACTTTCACAACCAGGTTGATGATGTGGCAACAAGCTCAAAGAAGATCCAAGCTGTTGAAAAAAATGCAACTTGCTCGTTTTCTCCTCAAGCTGAGGTTGACGGACCAAACCCATCAACCCGCAAGCACTCCAGAAGTTACTAAATACATTACAAATCTTACCGTAACTCTTACTTATATTCATGTAAATACCTAATATGTAAAACTATTAATGTTATTAACTTAAGTTCTAAATACATAAAAATTACAATGTTGTCAATTTTTTTTTTACAATGTTACCATTGTAATTAACCGTTATTGCTATCATGCAAAAATCTGTAATGTAAACAAGTTACATTAAAGAGGATAAAATGAATAAAACATGGTGTCAAATGTTGGTTTTTGAGATTTTCCACAAAGTTAGAAAAAAAGTGCCTTCTTCAGAAAGCCGTAGCGCACTAAGTAATGAGTTTAGAAAAACGTTTTTATTATGAAATTTGTAGAGAATTTAATGTTCTTTCTTTTTGTAATTAAGTATGGTACACAAAAACTTTATAATATTCAAGTTATAGGCAAAAAGCTGAAAAAAGTCCGAAAATTTCGCGGTTTTTTGGCCCCACAAAGTTTAGCCTCGAGATATTTTGTTGGAAAACAATTAATTCCTGTTATTAGCATACCCCAAAACACTTTAAAAACATAAAATCTTCTAGCAGAATTTTTGCATCTATTTTTGACAATTTGACTGGACTACACTGCATAAGCAAACGTAAAGGTTCAGATAATTCCACATACTTATATTCAACGTATACATCCGGCTTCCAAACTTCTTCTGGAGAACAAAGGAGTCTTTCAATCTTGCTATAACTGTGAGGGTCCCATCTTAAAAACTCATCTGTCCAGAACTATTCAGAAAGATAAATAGGCATTAGAAATAAAGTAGTCCCTTTCCATATCTTGAGAATATATACAGGCTGCCCCTTCTTATCGTTGACTAATAGTTATTTATTAGTTACAATTGCAAAAAAGTTTCAAATTTGTTTTTCTGATATCAAATCCAGTTTCTACAAAACAGTTTTTTTTCTTTTTAAAGTTACGAAATTTAAACTTTTATACGTCCTGTAAGGTATGTTTCGAAAAGATTTTTTTTCCATTCTCTGACAAGTAAATTACACTGTAAAAAAAAATAAAAAAAGAAAAAAAAGAAAAAAAGAAAAGAAAAGAAAAAAACTGTAATTTTTACAGAAAAAAGCTGTATTATTTAAAGAAAAAAAACGGTTTAAAAAAACAGTTTTCTTCTGTAAAAAATATGGATTTTGTAATTTTTACAAAAACAGATCTATATTTTTTACAGAAAAAAACTTTACTGTAAAAAGTTGCACATATTTCCTGTAAATTAAACGATTTCCACTGGCTCTAAAATTGAGTTTTTTCTGTCAGTTTGAAAGATTTTTTTTACATTGTAATAATAACTCCATTCTCTGCACTAAAAAAGCGTTTTTCTGTGCCAGAAAACTCCAAGATTTAAAAATATATACTAGCAGACCTTGTCTGTTATGTTGGTCGGTTTCTCCAAATGAACCTTGAATCAAGCGAAATATATCTTTGAATTTGACCTTGTGTTTTAAAGCAATATGAACCCTTACCCGGAATGTCCATCGGCATTGCTGAAAACATTACGAAGGCCATTGCGCTATTATATTTTCGAATGTGTCATACAAAATGTGGGCTGTTATGAACCAACTCTTTTAGTTGATCATTACCATATTACTTGGAACAAAGCGATAGAACGATATGCAATGTAAAACTTTCCTAATAAAAATTATCTAACAAGCAGTGCAAACAAACTAGCTAATAAACTCCATTTAGAAGAATATTTTTAAAAGACTAATCTTTCATAATGGAGTTCACTTGATTATGAAAAAATGATTATTTATGAACTTTCATCTATAATTTTATAACTAAGCAATGTAGAACGACATTCAATATACTAAAACCATCCTTCAAAAATTATCAACCTAACAATGCAAATTTCATCAAAATCATTCAAGTAGAAGTTTTTTAAAATGCTAATCTTTCGTAATCGGGTTCACATGACTATAGAACTTTCACTCATAATTTATAACTAAGCAACGTGGAGCGATATGAAGTACACAAACACCTTCCCCGAAATAGTAAATAAATAACAATGTAATTCCCATTAAAGTATATTCAGCAGAACTCAACTTATAAACAGCCGGAATTAAATTCTCATTTGCATTTTTTGCATATAGTAGAATAGAAAGTGACATAATTCAATGAGTTTTGGTCATAGAATTCTTTTTTTATTTTACTATTTTACTTGTCAGAGCATGCAGAAAATGTTTCTAAATCTAACTTATAAGGACGGAGACATCCCAATTTCGTAACTTTTTAAAAAGTAACTTCTATTTTGAAATAAATAGGTTTTCATGCGGTGAATGTTTAAATTTTTTTTCAATTAAAACTATACCTCTAAAATTAAAGATTTAGGAATAACCGACTGGTCAACAATAAGAAATTACACACTGTATATTTGATAGTCTCAAGCCGAATCAAATATGTGTTCCATACCATCCATGTACTTACCATCATCAATTGCCCTTTCACTGATACAATCTGATATTTTTCATCCTACGAAATAATAAAGAATGTTAGCAAAATAAAATCATGGCTCTTAAGCGTATAACTACTGGGTGATTGCAAAAGTTCGTGCCTGATTTCCGATGCGTCGAGTTTCGAAGTGTACCCAAGTAGTTTTAAATAGCAAAATGCAGTCGAATTGTCAATATTTAGTCTCTCAGCAATCTCCTCAATAGTAATGCGTGAATTATTATTCACTAAATTACAGATTAAGTCATTATCAAAGCCAGAAGGTCGCCCAAAGCGAATTTTATCGTTAAGACCAATGTCAGACGGGCGTCTTTTTTGCTGCTTTTTTGCTTAGGTATTTATTATCCATTCACAATGCTAGACGGGCGTCTTTTTTGCTGCTTTTTAGCTTAGGTATTATCCATTCACAATGCTATAGCATTGTGAATGGATAATACTTAAGCAAAAAAGCAGCAAAAAAGACGCCCGTCTGACATTGGTCTTAGATTGCAATCACCATTTCTAAATCTACAACACCGCTTTTTAACTGGACGAACATCTTTTTGCTCGCTTTTTCCCCTACATATCATCCCTACACAAAGCTATCGGCATTGTGTAGGGATGATATGTAGGGAAAAAAGCGTGCAAAAAGACGTTCGTCTGACATTAGTCTAAGAGCGGGAGCACGATGCAAATAAACATTTTGAATCTTTTTTGTAGCACGTCCAACACTCACTCCTTTTTTAAACTCATAACATGACGAAAATAAAACTTTTCATTTTCCATTTTGAATATTAACCTTGCACACAGATTAATTTGAAAAACTTTTTTTTAACGTTATGTTCACTCACGACACATCATGTAGACAACTCTCAGTTAATAACATGGTTATAAAAAAAAAAAAAAAAAAAAAAAAAAAAAAAAAAAAAAAAAACATTAGCACAGTCAAAATTGTAAGTTTCTGCCATCTATGAAATAGGGCACGAACTTTTGCATTCACACAATAAAACAGAATCAAACGTTCAGGTACTGGAAAATTTAAGAACGCATCCCTGCCCTAATTCCATTTAGTGTTCTTAAAAAACTGATAAATTATTGCAGATTCACGTAATAGCATTCAAAGACTTTCCAAAAAAAGGTGTCAAACTGGAACAGTTGAGTCTCTTTGATAGGCTTCCTAGATGTGGCCATCTTAACGCCCAGTCTGAAGAAGTGAGCTGTCTTGCAATTACATGAGCCATTGGGGGAAAGATTAATAAAAAATAAAAGAAGGTATAAAAAATGTAACATCTGTATTGGTAATACAGCGTTACTGGGTAGGGTGGATTGATGCTCCCCCCAGCAGCGCAGAATACTGGCCCTGAAAAGGGCCCTTTGCATACTGTCAGGTTCGCATCTAAGGAAGTACGCACTCAGTCAAGGTATGTACTCCAGGGATAAATGGGGGAGGAGGAGGATAAAAAATGAAAGAGTATAATTAAAATTAAAAGAGGAAAACAAAAATTAAAATGAGAGAATATTAAAATTAAAGAGAATGCATAAATATGCGCTAAGAGGAAGTTAAAGTTAATTAAAAATAAAAGTAAAAAGTTAAAATGATATGATATAACTGTAGTTAAAAAACTACTGATTAAAAGTGTCAAACTCCATTTACCATATATATGATATGATGGACATCAAAGTATACCCCTACGGTACTTAGCTGTTGCCGTTTTTTCACAGGTCGGGCTGTCTTGTCGTAGTTATTCAAAAGATCCGTTCGAAGACGCTTTATCTCGACAGCAGGCTCCACATCTAGGACTACGGACGGGATGCCAAGATATAAGGAAAGAGAAATAAAACAATTCAGTAATTTGTTGACTAGCAGTTTTAAGTTTAAATAGCAAGTTTTCATATAAAATTACACGCGTAACATAATTTACTCCATATGATTTAAAGGTACTTCTATAACTTTTTCTAGTGATATAGTTCACAAGCAGTAGTGCGCAGATTGCGCTTATTTTTTTAAGTTGACTAATTTTTTGAGGATTTTTCTCAATTTTTAATTACAATTTTCATCATTTCAAGAGAGATTTTTTTTATATTTAGAAGGGGTCATTATTTTATATTGATGTCAATTTGTAAAACAGCGTAAAGAATTATATATCATGAAAAACAACTGGCTGTAAATAATCCCGCCAAGCCACAAATCTAAAACGACAGTTATAAAAAGAAGTGATATCACATAAAAACAAGCGATATAGATGTGCATACTCCGAGTACCGTTTAAAAATCTATCACTACTCATAATATTTCCAAAGGAATCGGAATGAGGTACTGTATGTGAAAACTGTTTGGCGATCTGCAGGCTTTTACAATGTTTGTATTTCCTGCACTTACATATGACTATAAGTTTAACAATTTTCTTCTCACTGCTTCCATGAAACCGTAAAAAGTTGAAGCTTGCTTCTGTTTTTACATGTCCATTCTTATTTATTGATCGATTTGTTGATTGTATTTACCATTATTTGAACGAGAAATACCACTTTTACGGGGAGGATTTTTAACATGTAAATATTTTGAGTTTCTAAAATAATAAAAAATAATAATGATCATATGCATATTAATAACAATACACCTAATAAGAGATGCTAAATAAACTGAAATATATTGCAGTAAAGACTGCGTTATCGGAATTGAACATAACAGGGGGAAATTCTGTTCCAGTTAGACTTCTGTTTCAATAGTATTATATAATATTCCTTATGTTGGAAACGTGAGATATTTTGTTTAAGAAATAATTCCGTCATAAACATGATCCATTTTATCAGTTTTCCCTTTATTTTTAAAACAGCGTATTAAACTTATTTATGTAATTAAAGATTATGTTAAAAAATATTTAAAAGTATACTTGTAATAATAGATATTACCATACTTACATATCATTTCCTACTTGACTTACAACTTTTACTGGTTTATCACAGATCTTTCTGTTACAAATATTTATAAAATTGATATAACGAGAATTTAAAATGTATTTTTTCGATTTTAACACATTTTCAAAATTGATATACTGCATATATTATAAACGCCTGCAGGTCGCCAAGCAGTTTTCACATTACTGTACTCACTCCGAGTTCTTTGGAAATATTATGAGTAGTGATAGATTTTTAAACGGTACTCGGACTATGCACATCTATATCGCTTTTTTTTATACGATATCACTTCTTTTTATGACTGTCGTTTTAGATTTGTGGCTTCTCGGGATTAATTACAACGAGCAGTTTTTTATGAGATATCACTCCTTTTCGTAATGTATTTTATTTGCATTACACATATTCATTTTAATTCAGAAAAAACTTAATTAAACCGTTTCAAAAGCGGTGGTTCATTTTTGGACCACTTAATTTTAATGCCTAAGTGCCACATTGGCACCAGATTTTTGGAATGAAGATTTTCTTTTTATTAAGTATGTAAAGAAAACTTTCACTTGGTTTTTAAATAAATTGTTTGTAAATTCTGGTGTCAGTCAATCATTTTATAATTTTACGAGTAGAAGTACTTTGCCCCTGAAAGAGTTAATAGTGATGCTATAAACTTTTCAAATGTGTAATATGTCTAATAAGACATAATATTGGACTATTTAAAATAAGTCAAAATCCTTTTGTCGACACATTTCTTACACATCTCAGAAGAAATCATTCATTTTTTGAAATGATAAAATGTAACGGACAAAACAACAATACTTTTTGCTGTTGTTCTATAAGCTATAAGGCGGTTCATTAATTAACTCAGCAAGGATTTTATCCTAACAACTTTTGAAATAATGACTTTACATTTTCAAAATTCATATAAATTTATACAAAATATCTAAAGACTTAAAAACAGACTGAATAATGAACATTTGTTTTATTATCGGGCTTGTTTGAAGTAATTTTAAAATAAAAATGTTTTTTTTTTTTTTCAGGAAATCCAACGTCCCTCTGATAATCGCGGCAGAAACGTTGATTATCTAATTAAGCTTCTTTTTAAATGTTTTTACAGGCTCTAAAACTTGTTGAATTTTCTGAATTTTCAATGTATGCACTTTCTAAATTCCTAATTGTTTTCAATGTGGCTGACAGGGCATAATATTGAGTCGTATGCTTTCCAAATATTTTCTCAGATATTTCGGATAATTCATCGGATAAATTATAATTCATTTTAATAAAGGTCCGGAATTCGATAGTTAATCGTTCTGAAAGGATTCTTCCTTATTTCGGACATTTGTGAAATTTTTGTACAAGCTCAGTAACTTAATTAAAAATTAACTAAAATCTACTTATGGTATATTTATTTCACTCTTTAATTAATATCCAAAATAATAGAGTCGATTAGTTTTATAACTCTCCTTACTTATCTTTTTAAATGAAATCTTAACAAAAAATTCCAATAAAACTGCAAAACATTTATTTGATATAAAAGAATTGCAAATATTCAATCAAAAGTTATTTAATAAAAAACCTTGCTGACTATATTACCGCTGTAAAATGGCTTAAATTGAATAAATTGAAAAAATGAAAAAATGTTTGAATATATGTGCATGTGCAGTATACATATAGAAAGACAGGCAGAAAAAAATACATGTATGAACGTTTAAACAAATTTAATCACTTTAAAAGTAAAAGAAATAAATTATAATTTATACAATATGAGTAATTCAAAATGAAATGGAAGAAACAATTATTCTAGTTATTGCAGTATAATAAATGCTAACCAGAGTACATATATTTGTTTATATGCATTTCGTTAGCACCAAAAAAGTTTATAATGAATGATATGCTGAATCTTTACTATGCTTTTAAAGTATTTTAGTATAAAAGCAATATGGAAGATTTCAGTATGATAAATAGTAATCCTAAAATTCTGTCGATTTGTTTTCCTAATTATAAGTACTCTGTGATTCATTACTGGTATTCAATTGAGGGAGCGTTTTAGCCGGTGGAGAACTAGCAAATGTCGCTGCGATTGACATTTGTCGTCCAGCATCGTTCAACATTTATGAAGTCGCCAGTGGCGTGGTCAGTAAGCGGAGGCTGCTGTCATGCTGAGGGCCCGGGTTCGAGTCCCCGGGTAAGACATGGATGTAATTGTGATTGTGTTTTCAAAAAGTTATATATATATGTAATGTAGAGAAATAAAATTGTTATGTCTGGTTTGTGTTACAATTTCTGTGTATAAATACGGATCATTCGAGGCGACAGCCATTGTTGCTATAGGACTCAAAGCAATCTCCACTGCGGTGGATTTCATATTTCAAAACATTTATGAGATTTAATTTTTTAGCATTAAAAAAAATACTAGAATAGCCGGTTGCCTTGCCACACTTTATCTTCCAGACGCGATACTTTAGATAGAGATCAATAGAGGCTCTTATTATGAACGCTGTCGGTGAAATTTTGATATCATTGTTATCGGTGACAACAGTAGAGAAAAGTATTGTTACTATAGAAACAACGACTTTTTCTGTGTTGATATAAAACTAATCTAGCTATTCCGGCCAGCCTTCGTTCGTTGGCATGTCCTGAAGGTTCCATACTTAGCATCTAGACGATATAGTGTGGAAACCGGCTATTCCAGTAATTCTTTAATAAAACGAATATTGCCCAGTTAAACTGATGGCATTGAGTTTACAGGCGATTCACACTAATTGTATATTACAGCCTTATTTTTTCAAAGAATAATGCCCCTCGAAAAATAAATTAAGGGAGATTAGCTCTCCCATTTACTCGCTTTATACCTAACCAATTTAACTTCCAAATCTAATCAGGGAAGCACCTTATCAGAATAAACTGGTAGGGGAAATGGGGGCACATGTGAACATGGGGCAGATGTGAACATCGCAAATTTTCAATAGTTATTATAGGTTTTTTTATTGGAAAAACAAATGACTAAAGATGATAATACCTGTAGACATATAGTACAAAAAATTTTAAGCTCTTTGACATTTTATTTGTCCTCTGTAGCCAAAACACTGTTTTTAGATCTCAAAAGTAAAATCTTTGTTCCAAGTTGATAAGCGAAAAACTTTATTTATTTATTCATTTATTTGAATTTGAGTGTTTTAACATACACGATGAATGCTAATAAATATTTTTGATAAAGTTCTTTTTCTTCTAAAATTGAGAAATGTTAATGATTTATCAATTTAGCAGAAGCAGCAATGTGGGGCACATGTGAACAGACTAGTTGCATAGGCGTAACCAGCCTTTTGAACGGGGGGGTGCCCAGACTTTTTAGCCTGAACATGATAGATACAAACAATATCTTATACAGTAAAACCTGCTAAAACGGAACCCCATGAAATCGGTTGAATTTCCGTTTTAGACCGGTTTTCATCTTAGAAGATGTAATTGTGTGGTATTTCTTTTAAAAAGGGTTCAAACGAGATTTTTGTTTGCGTGAGGGTGTGTGAGAAAGGGTTCAAAACATCAAAACTAAATCTAATAGTATAAAAAAGGTATGTCAATCTCCTTGCAGCAGTGGCATAAGACAGTGACTAAGTCTGATCACAAGTGTAAAACGTTTTGGCACCCTAACTTTTTATAAAGATTTAAAAAGGCCTTTAATCATGCTGGAAACTTCTATAGGCACAGGGACATTGCATGAGACCTAACATATCTCTGTCAAAGTCTTGTAGATCTAATTTTGCTGGATGATAAATCTCTCTAGTCTCTCTATTCTAAAAAAAAGTAACTACCGCTGTCACCGCCGCCGCCGGTTTTGAATTTTTTGTGACAGGAGGTCTTTCTTCGTAAATATTAAGAAAAATAATGCCTACAAAAATATGAAAATTGGTAGTATTATACAGAAATGTTTGATAAACACGCTGATGCAGACAGTTTTCAAATCGAAGAATTATTTTAAGAGATATTTAATGCTAAAGTTGGACAAAATCGCTCCACTAAAAAAGTTTTATAGGAGCAAAAACTATACATCCGAATTTAATAATTTTTAGATCATTTTATACGTTATAATTTCCCGGTGTGCAGAATTAATTTATTTTTTTAATTTGACTCATTTTTTCGAGGTTTCATTTCTATTTTAAATTCCAATTTTCAGCATTTCGAGAGATATTTTTTACTTACTAGGGGGCTCGGCCCCCTACGAGCTACGCTCGCCAACCCCCGTCCAGACACCGTAGACTCTAAATGCACGCTAATTTGATCGGCTTTAAAAAGATTTCGAAAGATTGAATTATAATTTAAAAAACAGTGGCGATCTCTCTATAAACGAATTTCTTTTCATTTCTCTTTGACTGGGGAATTTTAACGCCAAATCCGTTGCGGTACTACTTGATTATCCCGTCGACCAATTTCGCCAAATTATATAAACCGCCAAACCACTCGCCAAATTATACAAATTGACATAATTTTTATTTTAAATAACGAAAAAACAAATAAATTAGTACAACATTAATAAAAATACAAATAAAACGTCGAAATAAAAATAACTTGATGACGTAGACACGTGTAACAACATTTCAAAATAAGCTAATATAAAAGGAATTAAGTAAACAGAGTCTTTGTCTCCTGGTATTTTTTAACAAAGTGAAAAGAAAGTTCTTTTAAATGAGACATTTTAAATTAATCGTTTTTAATCTGACGTAATTTTGACTAAACTATTCTTTCTCTTTTTAATATTCACGTGAAAATACTTGTGTTAGAAATTAAATATTATTTGCGCTTTCCTAACAAAAATAGTTGAAAAGTATCCTCTTAAAATATCAAATAAATGTCTAGCGCAATTTCTAAATTCAAACCGTTTTGCAATATTATTTTGTGTTCATTTTATGTAATAACTGTAATGTGACGTAAATATGACGTAATTTCTCCTATTTAAGACTTCTAACGCATGTTAATAAATATATTGCTTTGCAAATTCCTTTCTCTCTTAAAATTCACGTGTAATTATAGTTTTTATGACATAATTTTTAATAAGTTCCTGCTTTTTGTACATAATTATTTAATTCTAATTCCAAATGTTTTTTTCTGTTTATAATAGTCACGTGTAAATAAATTTTTAATTTATTTACACGTATAAATATTTTTTTTTTTTTTTTTTTTTTTTTTTTTTTTTTTTTTTTTTTTTGAAGCAAACATTATTGCTTCCACTGTTTATACAGTTGGCAACAGTTTAAATTAATATCACTTTCTAAAATCTGTTAAAAATATCTCTAGAAATGCTGAAAATCTGAATTTAAAATAGAAATAAAACCTCAAAAAATTAGTCAAAATAAAAAAATTAATGCAATCTGCACTCCGGCAAATTCTAACGCATAAAATGATCTAAAAATGATTAAATTCCTATGAACAGTTTTTGCTCCTATAAAACTTTTTTAGTGGAACGATTTTGTCTAACTTTAGCATTAAATATCTCTTAAAATAATTCTTCGATCTGAAAACTGTCTGCATCAGCGTGTTTATCAAACATTTCTGTATAATACTACCGATTTTCATATTTTTGTATGCATTATTTTTCTTATTATTGACGAAGAAAGACCTCCGGTCACAAAAAATTCAAAACCGGCGGCGGCGGTGACAGCGGTAGTTACTTTTTTTTAGAATAGAGAGATTTCAGAAAAATGTACTAATTTAACCTGTTGCCAACTATACGGAAACAATAATGTTTGCTTCAAATTAAAAATTTATTTACACGTGACTATTATAAACAGAAAAAAAACCTTTCAAATTAGAATTAAATAATTACGTATAAAAAGCAGGAACTTATTGAAAATTACTTCATCTATAATGACACGTGAATTTTAACAGAGAAAGGATATTGTAAAATAATAAATTCATTAACATGCGTTAGAAGTCTTAAACAGGAGAAATTACATCACATTTACGTCACATTACACTTATTACGTAAAATGAACAAAAAATAATATTGAAAAACAGTTTAAATTTAAAAATAGCGCGATACATTTACTTGATATTTTGAGATGAACTTTTCAACTATTTTTTTTTTTTTTTTTTTTTTTTTGGACAACGCAAATAATATTTCATTTCTAATAAAAGTATTTTCACGTGAATATTAAAAAGGGAAAGAAAAGTTTGGTGAAAATTACGTCAGATTAAAAACGATATATTTAAAATGTCTTATTTAAAAGGACTTTCTTTTCGCTTTGTTAAAAAATACCGGGAGACAAAGACTCTGTTTACTTAATTCATTTTATATTAGATGATTTTGAAATGCCATTGTATCTTTTAACAGCAGCTGATTTTTCCGTAAAATTCCCCAATCAAAGAGAAATGAATAGAAACCCGTTTGTAGGGAGATCGCCTTTGTTTTTTTAATTATAATTCAATCTTCCAAAATATTTTTAAAGCCGATCAAATTAGCGTGCTTTTAGAGACTGCAGTGTCTGAACGAGGGGTTGGCGAGCGTAGCTCGTAGGGGGCCGAGCCCCCTAGTGCTGTACACTATTACTAACATACCCACGAAAGTTTTTCAGAATATGACTCCATGACTTCTTAGGGATCACCGGAGGGACCCAAGAAATTTTGGAGGAAAGTCTACATAAATAAATGTTGTCATCTCTCTATTCTAAAAAATCCCTGCCGGCCCGGCCTACAGGCAGAGGTAGATTTCGAAGTTAAGTATACTAATTTCACCAACAAAAACAAAATCATTATTAGATATAAATCCACTTTAACATTTGTCTGCTTTTGACGAGTTTTTATTTCCTTTTTATAAAATAGCTGGTTTTATCAGAATCATGTTAAGGCGATATTAAAAAAAATATTTTTCCATACTCAACAACTCGAAATTTTCTGGTACATTTTCAGATTCATTTTTAATTAAAAAAAAATATGAAACATGCTGACGTGATTTTTGAAAAGATTTATAAGCGACCTGGGTTTTTATTTTTCTTTCAATTAATTAAAACTTGATTAATAAACAATTATTTTCTCAGTAGGACAATATTTTTCGTTTCTAACAATCGCTTCGGGAAATTCTGTTCAAAATGCCCACTTTGACATCCTTTTTTGAAATATATTCTGCCTCTATCAAAAAATCGATCATTACTGTACATTATATAGTTTCTGAATAAGAGAATATAGCAATTGGATGCGTTTGAGAGCAAAAATGAGTAAGAAAATAGACAGTTTGGATTTGAATGCACCCTTAATAAGATGATTTTTTTCTTCAATCGCTATGTATTTTTAATTTGTTTTTGCTGTAAGAATTGGCCCTATCAAAAACTGCTCTATATAAATATTGAAGACAATATTAAGAAGATATATGATAAATTCATGGAGATTTTATATCTTGTGAATTGACGGAGTTATTAAAATTTTTCTTCTTCAACCCCCCCCCCCCCCCCCTTTTATGTTTTCGTTTTTAATTTTTTTTTCGGTACGAACTGGTCCTATTAAAAACTTGTGAATATAAAAGTTGTAGATAATATTAAGAAGATGTATAATAAAATTATTGGATTTGATATCTTGAGAATTGACGAAGTAAGGAATTTTTTTTCTCCCAAAAACTCTATTTTTTGCGCTCCTTGAGCCTATTTTAAATTTTATCAAAAATCTGTGATGCATGAATTTTTGGCGCTATTTTTAGAAGTAATAAAAACTTTAAACTGATTTGATATGTACAAAAATTAAGAAGTTATGGGGTTTTTTCGGTTTTCACAAAACCTCTCCCTATTTCCATCCCCTTTGTCCGCTTTTGCCCATTAACGAACTTGAGCGAGATTTTATGTCCCTTGATTTTATGTATCAGTTTGAAAGGGATTTGTGCAGAATTGCGGAAGTTATCGTGTCCAGAAGAAAGTGATAACACAATTGCTTCGGGAAATTCCGTTCAAAATGCCAATTTTGACATCATTTTTTGAAATATATTCTGCCTCTATCAAAAAATCGATCATTACTTTACATTATATAGTTTCTGAATAAGAGAATCTAGCAATTGGATGCGTTTGAGAGCAAAAATGAATTTAAAAATGAGTAACAAAATAAGCAGTTTGGATTTGAGTGCATCCTTAATGCAATGATTTTTCCAACACAATCCGCTTCGGGAAATTCGGTTCAAAATACCCACTTTAACAGCACTTTTTAAAATATATTCCGCCTCTATCAAAAAATCGACCATTTCGGTACATTATATTGTTTCTGAGTAAGAAAACGTAACAATTGGAAGCCTTTGAGGGCAAAAATGAATTGTAAAATGAGTCAGAAAATAAGCAGTTTGGATTTGAATACACCCTTACTTAGATGATTTTTTTCTTCAACCGCTATGTATTTTTAATTTTTTTTTTTTTTTTTTTTTTTTTTTTTTTTTTTTTTTTGGCTGTAAGAATTGATCCTATCCAAAACTTGTCTATACAGATGTTGTAGACAATATTAAGAAGATATATGATAAATTCATGGGAATTTTATATCTTTTGAATTGACGGAGTTATGGATTTTTTACTTCTTCAAACCCCCTTTTTGTTTTCGTTTTTAATTTTTTTTTGCGGTACAAATTGATCCTATCAAAAACTTGTGAAAATAAAAGTTGTAGATAATATTAAGGAGATTTATAATAAAATTAATTGGAATTGATATCTTAAGAATTGACAAAGTTATGAAATTTTTTCTCCCAAAAACCCTATTTTTTGCGCCCTTGAGCCCATTTTTAACTTTATAAAAAATCTGTGATACATAAAATTTTGGCCCTATTTTTAGAAGTAATAAAAACTTTAAACTGATTTGATATGTATAAAAATTAAGAAGTTATGGGAGTTTTCGGTTTTCGCAAAACCCCTCCCTATTTCCATCCCCTTGGTCCGATTTTGCCCATTAACGAACTTGACCGAGATTTTATGCCCATTGATTTTATGTATTAGTTTGGAAGAGATTGGTGCTGAATTACGAAAGTTATCGTGTCCAGAAGAAAGTGATATATATAGATAGATACATACATAGATAGATAGATAGATAGATAGATAAAGTTTTTTACTGAGGGTGGTTTTGGGTTCTAGGGGTCATGATCGGTGTAGATCTGCAAAAATTTTTCAGAAATTCCAACATGGGAACGATCCCAATAGGTAGTATTTCATACGAAATCTACCTTAAAAAAAGTAACTTACGCTGTCACCGCCGCCGCCGGTTTTGAATTTTTTGTGACCGGAGGTCTTTCTCCGTTAATATTAAGAAAAATATTGCATACAAAAATATGAAAATCGGCGGTATTATAGAAAATTGTTTGATAAACACACTGCTGCAGACAGTTTTCAAATCGAATAATTATTTTAAGAGATATTTAATGCTAAAGAGACAAAATCGTTCCATTAAAAAAGCATTATAGTAGCAAAAACTATACATGGGAATTAATTCATTTTTAGGTCATTTTATACGTTAGAATTTCCCGGTGTGCAGACTGCATTCACTTTTTTAAGTTTACTCATTTTTTGAGGTTTTATTTCTATTTTAAATTCAAATTTTCAGCATTTCGAGAGATATTTTTTACTTATTTTAGGAAATGGTATTAATTTAAACTGTTACCAACTGTATAAACAGCGCAAATAATAATGTTTGCTTCAAATTAAAAGTTTATTTACACGTGACTATTATTAACAGAAAAAGAACTTTCAAATTAGAATTAAATAATTACGTGTGAAAAGCAGGAACTTATTGAAAATTACTTCATGAAAACTATATTTACACGTGAATTTTATAAGGATATTGTAAAATAATAAATTCAATAACATGCGTTAGAAGTCTTAAGTAGGAGAAATTGCATCACATTTACGTCACATTACACTTATTACAAAAATGAACAAAAAGTACTTATGACTTATGTAACTTATGAACAAAAAGTAATATTGCAAAACAGTTTAAATTTAAAAATGGCGCGAGACATTAATTTGATATTTTGAGATTAATATTAATTTTATTGAACGCGTTTAGACAGCTTTCGAACGATTATTTAGTAATGTAATAAAAAAAAAGATTACAAGCTGAAAATGAAGTGTCATCAACAAAAAATATGATTTGAAAGAGAAAAATCTGTGAAGCAGAAAATAAAGAAATGGTTTAAATGGTTTAGTTAAGATTCGCTAACCTTCTGTGTCGTTTCCGTCAAAAGAAGGCATTGGTATTCGTAAAATATATTTGAATTTTGATGCAGATTTGCTTATTATATTAGCTTATTTTGAAATGTTTAACTGATTTTATTTAATCAAAGACGAAAACAGCCATTGTATCTTTTAACAGCAGCTGATTTTTCCTTAAAATTCTCCAATCGAAGAAAAATGAATAGAAACCCATTTATAGACAGATCGCCACTGTTTTTTAAATTATAATTCAATCTTTCAAAATCTTTTTAAAGCCGATCAAATTAGCGTGCTTTAGAGATAACGGTGTCTGAACGGGGGTTGGCGAGCGTAGCTCGTAGGGGGCCGAGCCCCCTAGTATTATAATTATAATATTCATTCATAATTCTTGTTTTTACCTCAGAATGTGTCGAATATATTAGGTAAAGCAGGTCATGATAATAACACTCCCAAAATGCGATGCCAAAATGAATTCAAAGACAATTTCTGGAATTTTTTTATTAATTTTTTTATGCAAATTTTTTCAAATTAATAAAAAAGAATCCGATTTCAATATTTTATCCAGTAAAATTTGTCTTCTTTTCAATAAAGTTTTTTCGAGATTCTTAGAGCGATTTTTCAATTTGTAACAAATTTTTAATGTTATTTTTAGAAGGGTTTTTCGCATTACTAAAGAAATCCGGTTTAAATATTTTACCCAATTAGTTAATCTCGTTCCCTGCTGTTTTCTTAATCTTTTCCGAATTTTTAATGCGATTGTTAGCGGGTTTTTTTTTTTTTTTTTTTTTTTTTGGTACTTTGAAGCGATTTTTTGACTTTTTTTGAAAGAGAAAAAAACTTTCCGGTAATTTTTGCAATTGCCGTGATTAAGTTTGAATTGGAAGAATGTCAAATCAGTTCTTATAAGAAAGCTGACAATTTAATTTGGCTCGAAATAAAAAAATCGCGATAATTCAGGATTCGTTTGTTTCGAGACAGAAGTGGTCATAGCTTACTCGGGGGTACGTTGCCGAAGGCAGCCCCCCCGCCCCCCAAAAAAATCTTAGATTTCTTTAAATCTATGTTCGTTTTAAAAAAAAGCAACCAGCGAAACTCCATTAGTAATGAAGTTTTATTTGAGGTGCAGGGTTTGAAAAAACGTGCGGGATAGTGCGATTTGTGCACAGAAAAGAAAAGTCCCGCATAATAAATAATGCTGTGTAGTTTTTCCGCCCTCAAAATTCTTTCACAGATCTGTGATTCTTCAGTGAGTATTTTAAAATTATTTTGAAGTCCGCGATGTTTATTTCTTTTATGGAACTTTTCAAAATCAATTCGTGACTCGGTCTCGGAAAAAATGAGAATTTCTTCAAACGATCATGGAAAATATCGTGAATTTCGATAAAAGAGTGCAGAAAGAAATCGCGAATATCGTCAGAGATAGCACGAAAAATCACGAATTTCGTCAGAGATAGCACGAAAAATCACGAATTTCGATAAACGATTGACGAGAAGATGTTTCAAATTTCAAAGTCGCGAAAAGAGTAGAGGATTTTGATAATTAGTACGAAAAGATATTGAGAATTTTCCCGATCGGTCGCGCAAAACTATCGCAAATTTCGACAATGACCCCTGTAAAAAAATCAGTTTCGTAAATCGGTCGCAAAAAAAAAAAAACAAATTTCGTCAAAGGATCCGGGTGAAAATGAAAATTTCGTCAAAAGATCGCAGAAAGAAAATGCGAATTTCGTCAAAAGATCGTGTAAGAAAATGCGAATTTCATCGAAGGATCGTGCTAAAGAAATGCCAATTTCGTCAGAATATCGCGGTAAAAAGTACGAATTTCGTCAAACGATCGCGGTAAGAAACACGAATTTTGTCAAAGGTTAGTGGGGAAAAGTGTGGATTTCGACAAAAAATCGCGTAGAAAGACGTGAATTTCGTCAAACGATTTTGGGAAAAATTGTAGATATCATGAAATGATCGAAGAATAAAATCTCGAATTTCATCAACATTTACTGCGCTGGCTAAAAGATTGAAAACGGGTCCTTTTCCTAGTTTCAAAAGAAGCCGTGAAACGAGAAGAAATTCCAAAAACCGCATAAATATTTTCAGAGGGAAAAAAATTACTATATTGACTTGAAAGACTGCAGCCATATTCCTTTTACGAATGTCAAAATATGGTTGCAAAACACGAAATTCAACCAACCAACTAACCAACTCCAGATTAATTTTAATTTTCTGTACTATTATTTCTCATTTTCAAAGGAGGCAGGGTCGGTGCACCCCCCCCCCTTTCCCCCGGCTAATCGCATTTTGGAATTATTGTTTCACATCTGCATTCCCTTTCATATTTTTTTGCTTCTTTCTAGACTTTAGACAACGAAATCAAAGAGACAAATAATTTTTGTTTCTATCCTCGTCAAGAACTTGCGTTAATTTCTCATGAAATTTCAGAAACATGCAATAGAAAGAACGGTGTTAAAAAAATCTCTCACAAACAAAAGACGTCGAAATGGGATTATAAAACCACCTTTTTGACTTACTATTACTAATACAGATTCTTGTAAATATTCTAGTTTTAAAAAAGATAAAGAACATAATTTAAAAAAAGAATGTGGAATTCTTTTTTTATCACAATTCAAAACTTAGGCTGTTAATTTTCTGAACTAAACTAATTTACTAAACTAATTGAACTCTGCTTTCATTTCTTCTTTTTTCTTTTGTAGATTTCGATTTTTCTTAAATAATTGTGCTTCAGTCAGCGCAAGCGAGGGGGGGGGGGGGGGGGCGGGGAGCTGCCCGGGCACCCAGGGCACCCCCCTGGTTACGCCTATGAGTTGGGGTAGATATGAACAGTACAGCCCCAGTAATCATTTTGTTATTCTGTTCCTTTCAGTTAACTTGATGAGAAATATTGTCAGTTCCTATCTTTAATTTTCCTGAAATAGAAGATAAATTCTTCACTCAAAGTTGATTTTGTATTGAAACTTCTTTAAACACATCTTTCAGCAAATATATAAAGAGCAGCAAGCTCATTTACGTTCAATTGAACTTTAAATAAATTTAACGTTTTCTAAAATGCAATAAGTGTTATGTATTATTTTACCAAACGGTTTAAAACAATATGTTTTATGCATTGTTAATACAAAAGTATTACCTTGAACAAGTTTGTATTTCGGCGGATTTCCGATAAATAGTATGTAAATGCTCCCTCCCTAAAATTTTCCCCAAACAAAACCCCCTAAGAATATTTAAGAGTTTTAACTTCTTTATTAAAATTGCTTCTTTATTTTTTTTATTTTATTGCAACAATACTTAATAAATCATCTAAGCCCCCCCCCCCCCCACAAATCTACTTATTTTCCTTTTATAATATTTTGCTTAAACATATCACCCAGAAATTAGAGAAATATCTATATACTTTTTTCTTTATGGTGAATTTAACAGGTAATATAATTAATGATTACGATGACAAATGAATAACAGAATAAAAAGCATGTCAAAAGATATTTTTTCCTTGTCTTCACATGTGCTCCACGTGTGTTCACAACTACCCGGCTGATGGGGCACATGTGAACAATTTTTTGAATTTATCAAACTATTAAAAAATATAAGAAGAACTATACAGGTGATTTTTAAAAAATTACCATGTGTAAAAAAAAGTTCTTTTTACTAAATTGAGTAGTTTTTGTTTATAGAAATTAATCCAGTTATGAGAAAAAGCAATATTCATGCGAACTATTCACATGTGCCCCCATCTCCCCTATACCAAATTTGAAGCAAATGGGATATTTGTGCATAAAGAACTCGTTTTTCTAAATTAAAGGGAAATTAGCCCCTGTTCTTCCCTTTTATACTTAACCGATGAACTCCCAAAACTAATCAGCAGAAAATAATCTATATACAAAATTTGAAGCAAATCAGACATCTCTGCATAAAAAACCCATTTATCTAAAGTAAGTGGGGAATTAGCTCCCCCATTTCCGCCCTCTATACTTAACCAATGAACCCCTAAAACTAATCAGGGTAGCACCTTTTCAGAATGAATCTATATACAAATTATAAAGCAAACCGGATATTTCTGCATGAAGCAAATCGGCAGGGGCATAGCTTGAAATTTTTATTGGGTGGGGGAGAGAACCAAAGTTTGGCGCCCTTCGACTATTCGCATCTTTTTAGGAGGAAGGGATGTAGTTATAAACCTTTTTACTTTTAGTTATAATTCTTTTGTGTGACCCTGTAAATGAATGATAACTATACTTCGCAACGCATTTTCTACAGAATGCACATTTTATTGCCCTTCATAAATGTACATCAATTTTATTATTTTTGAATTAGTGTAACACCAATAAACGATTGAAACGATTTTTTGCCATTGGTCGCAATGTAACGGAATTCTTTTTTTGTGGCCCTGTAAATGAATAATAACTATTCTTTGCACCGCACAGTCTATAGAATGCATATTTTAGTGACCTTCATAAATGTATATTAGGGTGGCCACAAGCAACATGGGGAAATTTTTTTTTTAACGTTTTCTTCGGGGGGACCCTCCTAAAAGTTGCCAATTAGTTAAAAAATCAGATTGGCAAAGTTTCAGCTCAAATAAATAATATTAACCCGTGCCTCATCGAGGTTGACTTCTTGAAAATTTGCAATTTTTGGCAAAAAATTGTCGTTTTTCTTTCCTTACGTGAAAAATATTTGTCTTAGAAACCGGATTCTTGTTTTATTTCATAGAAACTGTTGTTGCCTTGAATTTTTACTCTCATGAAAACTTATATTTAATGAACATTTAGTATTTTTCAGGACATCTAGAGAACCATACCCTCAAACTCTGCATTTTTGAAACATAGGTAAAAAATGACAAATTAAAAATTTTATTACTTTTGATAATTTTTTTTGTATCATTTTTATTAATAGGCAAAAATAAGTGAACAATTTTTGTAACTTTAAAAATATTTCACGAATTATAATTGATTATTAGTTTAGTTCTGTGTCTAGTAAGAAAGAGCTTCTCGATTTGTGTTGCAGTTGAACCTCTGAATTTCTCTTTTTATTACAAGGCTATTTTTGTTATCTGTTATGGTTGTCTACTTTTAGAATTGACGAAACATTCCGTAAAACCCCTTCCCCTTCTTGATATGATGGCAGAAATGTAAGATTTTTTAAATTGGCCACATGTCTCATCAAATCATCGACAGTAAGCAGCTAAGTATTGTCAAGTTTTATGTATTTTATTTTATAATATTCTCAAAATGAACTGAACGCCAGAGAAGCTGCTACACTTAGAATACATCCACTAGCTAACCACAGACATCGACTCTGCAAATAACTGTTTCGTAAACAAAAAACTGAGCTTATCAAAAACAGATTTTAAAATTCCCATTTAGAGAGAACTGTTGTTCACTGGGGTGGAAAACTGCTTCACCATTTTTTGAATAAAGAAAATGTAGAGTGGATAAAAGTTTTAATTAGTTGTGGGGATGAAGAACAGTGACTACGAGTTCCTCAACTTGAAAATAGTATCGGAACAATTCAGGCGAAAGCTGTATTTTCAGCAGTTGAAGAGTGGGAGGAAGTTGGTAAAATCTAGGCAATATTTTTTGATACAACTGCAGTAAACACAGGTCGCCTCAGAGTTAACCAGCATTTTTCTATAGCAATTGTTAAAGGAAAAGTCTTCTGTATTTACCATGCCGCCAGCATAATTTAGAAAGCTGTTCTTGATTGTAAAATGGGCATAATCACTGCCCCTCAGCCAGATATTAAAAAAAAAAACCAATTCTGATTGGGTGGTCTAAATTAAACCAGAGTAAGTATACAAATGTTACTGAAGATGAAATACTAGGTATAAATAGTTAATTCAGAAGAAATTTCAAATTTTCTTACAGGAACTCTTATGCAGGAACTCTCCTGCAAATAATAAAATCACTTGTTCACTACAGAAAATTTGATAAATAGGTTACAGACAAAGCACTTGCTAAAATGACAAACCGCCTTTGGTATCTTAACTCGGATCAAGTTGCATTTTCATTTTTAGATAATACTTTGGTAAAAAAAGTCAACATAAGCCACCTTATCTAAACCATTACCACTTCAATCCTTTCCGGCGCAGTGTCCCACGCCGGGACCACCTAACTTTAATTCCAAACTTACAAACGGCACGAAGAATATTTTAATAAAATTTTGCTTTTACAATGAAAGGTTAAAGTAATGTGATTTTAATTTCTAAAAATGTCGTTTGTAAATTCCGGGGTAGACCATCATTTCATCCTTTTACGAACAGAATTTTTCTGTGCCGGAAAGGGTTAACGTGACAGTTGTAAGGGAAAATAATTTATTTTCTTTATTATGCCTCCTTTCTTGTAACACAACTTTAATAATAAAATGCAATTGAGCAGTATTTACTCTCATTTCTATACTTCCTTTGCCCTCCCTTTTTTAAAAAAATTCTTTCAGTTTAAAATTCGATTTTTTTCCTTTTCTTTGGATTTTTTTTAATCAAACACTTTATTGGACTTCACAAAACGAAAAAAAGAAAAACAAAAGGTGGAAAGCAGATGAAATGCAATGTTACAATTTTTTTTTTCGCGTTTTCATAAAAAGTCAATTTTTAGGATTCTGGTGAAGTCTGGTCCTGAAAAATGCGCATATTTTTAAATCTATACATTTTTTTTTTTTTTAAATGGTATGTGGTTCTTCAAAGCAAAACTTTTTTTTATAAAATGAGACCTGCATTATGTTCCTAGGTTTAATTGTATTCATTTCATGAAGGAAAAACACTATTTTTTTGCGAAAAATCACGTTTTTTTCAAACTTAAACCTCAATGAGGCACGGGTTAATATTATCCAAATGAGCTGAAACTTAGCCAATCTCATTTTCTAGTCAATTGGCAATTTTTTGGGGGGTCCCCCCGAAAAAATTCGAAAACTGATTTCTTGTGACCACCCTAATGTATATCAATTTTATTAGGTTTGAAAGGCTGTAACACTATTAAAAATCATTTGAAACGAATTTTTCCCATTGCCCGTAATATAATTGAATTCTTTTGTGTCGTCCTGTAAATGAATAATAACTAATCTTTGCACCGCATATTCTACAGAATGCATATTTTAGTGCCCTTCATAAATGTATATCAATTTTATTATGTTTGAAAGGGTGTAACACCATTGAAAATCATTTGAAGCGATTTTTTTTCCCATTTCCGGAATACTTTTGACTGTCCTTGTAAATGAATTAAACATGCTACAAACTTCATTTGAAATTGGGATCGTGCTATAGTAGAAGTCAATAACATCCAAAAAATTCAGAACAATCGGAATATATTTACGAGAGTTAGAACGCGTACAGACGGGCAGACAAACCGAAGCCATAAACACTTTCCAACAAAGTTGAAAAGTGTTAAAAACAATTTTTGAGATATTTTGGCGAAATAATGAAAATATATTTTATTTATTTAATTAATCATGATTCTATCTGTAATTACTAACTCCATGATTTATTTTTTCTTCTGAAAATATACATGTTTCATTTTTTTATTTGCAAAAATGTGTCCGTAATGGAAAAACATGTAAAATAAATTAATTAAAATGATATTTTTTTTTAAGGTTATTCTGTAGAAAAAAATAATATTGTGCAAAGCTACAGATGATAATTTATTTTTACGTTTAATTTCAAGTCAAAATACTGAATAGTTTTTTTGTAAAGTGTACGACAAAATGTAATTTGTGTAGCCTAGTAGAGGTTTCGCTTCGCTCATCCTAATAAACCTACAAAATTAGCTACCATAAAAAATGCAACTTATATTGGTTAGACTAACTCTCAAATAAATACAGTCGAGTCTCTCTATAACGAAACTCCATACATCGAATTTCTCTATATAACGAATTTTTAATAGGAACGGTCCCTTTTCCCCACGATCTCATTAAAAACAGTCTCCATATAGCGAAATATCTATCTCCATATGACGAATTTTTTCATAAAATGTTCTTTATTTATTGTTTTAATAAAGCTTCCAAATCACATGGAATCAATTTTCCATCACTGATTAGTGATTTATCGTTCAGTGCTGAGTTTTTTATCTTACTTTTCTACCTTGAATCTCCTTGTTTTTTATGCCCAACGAATTCATCTCCCCCTTTTATTTAAAATTACACATTATTCTTCAAAATGTAAAATTTTCGTACTAATAATTAAATGCTAATATTTTTATATATTTCGGTACGATATGAATAAAAAAAAAATATTAAGCAGTAAAGTTAACAAAACATTTAATAGTAAATATTGCAGCATGCTCTAAATATCTGCATTTTTTATGCATTTTTGACAATGTTGAGTCACTTTCGTGTTCAGAATTTATATATTCATCATCTGAAATACTTTCAACATCGCTTATGTCACTTACTACTTCATCAAACAATCTCAAAACAGTTTCTTTAGTCTTTTTTAGCACTGTAGCGTACCCACTTTGACGGCTCCTCCATATCAATACCCCAGAGCAAAAAAATTACATAAACGGAAACATGCCGTCTCACAGACTGCGTTGAAAATAAAATAATTTTTATATCAAAAACTAAAAATGCGCAGGCGTTGCAAATGAGTGGGGGAAGCAGAGGACCAATAGCATAAGGATTAGATTGTGTGATAAGATTGGGGACGCATTCATTTTTGTGTAAAGGATAAATATGTAGACGCAACCATCTCACAGACGGCATGTATCCGGTTAAGGGTTAATTGTTGCCTGAAAGAAATAGCATATTGGGGGCTAACTAGTAGAAACATAGAATCATAAGAATAAAAGTTACTTACTTCCTTCGCTTTTTGTTGGCAAAACTTCTAGGAACATGATGTAAATTATGACCAATAAGCAACTTCCAATAATACATCTTAACAATTTATGTGATGTCATTAGCATTCTTAAATTAATTTGCTTAAAAATGTGTCATTAACAAAATAAAAATGCCTTCTTAAAGGGTGTGCAATAATACAGGATGAAAGAAAAAGCATACTGGGGGCTAACTAGTAGAAACATAGAACCATAAGAATAAAGTTACTTACTTCCTTCACTTTTTGCTGGCAAAACTTCTAGGAACATGATGTAAATTATGACCAATAAGCAACTTCCAATAATACATCTTAACAGTTTATGTGATGCCATTAGCATTCTTAAATTAATTTGCTTAAAAATGTGTCATTAACAAAATAAAAATGCCTTCTTAAGGGTGTGCAATAATACGGGATGAAAGTAAAAACAGAACGTGAAATAATCTTTCAGTGAAACATTTATTCCGTAGCAGTTTTATTTTCTTTGGTGTCAAATATTGAGTGATGCCATCTGCAAGAGAGAGAATTCATAGGCTGAAACATCGCTTAGCAATAAGTGCTACTATACGAGAAAAACAACAACAAAAAACTTTCTGCCGCTAGTATCCTCATGAGAACGGTTGATTCTTATTTCCCCTTTTTTTAACACTTTCCGGTACAGTTCAAAAGTGTTTATGACTTCGATTCGTCTGTCTGTCCGTCCACGCTCGAATATTTGTAGCTATGCTTGGATTGCCACAAAATTTATTGAATTTTATTAAATGTATGTCGGTGCATAACTTTTAAATCGATATTTCGATTTTTTTTTTAAATCTTTTTGAACACTTACCTTTATTATTGAAAAGTGTTAAAGATGCGTTCGGTCCGTCGATCTGTCTACCCGCTCTTTAACTTTGGTAAATATGCTTGTTATTAGCAAAATATTGGCATGGTATTTGGTTTTATGACATGTTCTCTGTTGAAAATTGAATGTGTATTATTCATAGTTCGTTTACAGGGGCATTCAAAAGAACTTTGTATTCTATGGTCTATAATTGTTTGCAGTATATGTTAATAATGTTAGATTACATAAAATATTGCAGAATTGATGTGCACCATAATTTGTTTCCTATAGAAAAAAGTGTGCGTAGCGTTTATCATTAATTTACAGAGACACACAAAAGAATTCGATTACATTACTGCTTATACGCAATACGCAATGATTGTTTCAAATGAGTTTTAACGATATTATACTATTTATAACATAATGAAATTGTTACATGTTGTTTAGATGCAAAATAAAATATTTTTTATAGAAAATGATGCATGTAACATTTAATATTCTTTTTATGATCTCACAAAAAAATTCAGAACCATTATCACCTATGTGTAATAATTAATACAACGTGCTTGCTATATACTAGTAAATCTGCAGATCAGGAGCCTCAACACCAGCTCTACAAATCATTTTTTTAATCACACTTTGCATAATATTCAATATCCTATGATCAGCAATTTAAAAAAATTTTAATATATAAAAAATTATATGTTTTAAATTATACATATTTTAAAATATACTTATTAATATTGATGAATTTATATTAATAAGTATATTTATGTAATTAGGATGAATTTTACTTTTATAAGCATGTAAAATTCTTCGAAGGCTCCGGAATTTAGAAGCGTTAAATTAAATACGGTGTTATGCAAGGATATTCTGAAATTCTGATGAACTGCTTATTCTTGTAACTTTTTAGATAAAAAAGTCTATTTCTTCAGGGGAGCTCTGCCTCCTCTGAACCAAACGCAGTCTCTTTAAATTTACCACAATTTCCTATTTATTTCTCCTTAAATTTACTATAATTATCTACAATTTTCATTTTTTGTTGATTGTGCAAATGATTATAGTATATCTTGGATTTTGTTTTGCACTGTGATTTCATTGGAATAAGGAACAGTTTGGAGTAGGATTCCGTGTTATTCTAATATCCAAATAGCAATATTTACTTACCTGCCACCCACGAAACACCCCATCTGACGAAAAAGTTGAATAAAATCTCATATACGAAAGGAACTTATGGAAATATAAACTGAATCTACTATATCTAACTTATATCTAATTTACGAATCTAATGTTTTACAAATTTTGTTTTCAAAAAACAGTTTTGATAGTCATTCCATAATATATAGATGTAAGATCTTATCTAAATGCATCCTAATCTACTCGATACTAATATAGCATATTAAATGGCCCAAAAATAGGTATATCAGGAGACATTTAAAGGTTTAAACCTACTGGGTAATCATTCATCATCGTGACGACTGCCAGTTAACTAAATAGCAAACGTGATTTGGCGATTCAATTTAAAACCGCAATGCTACTAACATCGTTTAGATCGTAACATCGTAAGATGTCTCATTTAATTTTATGAAATAATGAAATTTTATAAAAATATCCTGATAGTGTTTGTTGGAAAGTATTCTCTATAAAAAAAAGAATTCTGCACAAAAGAATTCGTATACATTACCTTCTATAGACAGTAATTATAGAAAATAATCTTTAAATGTGGTATGTTTTATAAATGGTTTATTTAGATATTTCATTTTATGAAATGATGAAATTTTATAACACTAGGGGGCTCGGCCCCCTACGAGCTACGCTCGCCAACCCCCGTCCAGACACCGTAGACTCTAAATGCACGCTAATTTGATAGGCTTTAAAAAGATTTCGAAAGATTGAATTATAATTTAAAAAACACTGGCGATCTCTCTATAAGCGTATTTCTATTCATTTCTCTTTGATTGGGGAATTTTAACGCCAAATCCGTTGTGGTACTACTTGATTATCCCGTCGACCCATTTCGCCAAATTATATAAATCGCCAAACCACTCGCCAAATTATACAAATTGACATAATTTTTATTTTAAATAACGAAAAAACAAATAAATTAGTACAACATTAATAAAAATACAAATAAAACGTCGAAATAAAAATAACTTGATGACGTAGACACGTGTAACAACATTTCAAAATAAGCTAATATAAAAGGAATTAAGTAAACAGAGTCTTTGTCTCCTGGTATTTTTTAACAAAGTGAAAAGAAAGTTCTTTTAAACGAGACATTTTAAATTATTCGCTTTTAATCTGACGTAATTTTGACCAAACTATTCTTTCTCTTTTTAATATTCACGTGAAAATACTTGTGTTAGAAATTAAATATTATTTGCGCTTTCTTAACAAAAATAGTTGAAAAGTACCCTCTTAAAATATCAAATAAATGTCTAGCGCAATTTCTAAATTTAAACCGTTTTGCAATATTATTTTGTGTTCATTTTATGTAATAACTGTAATGTGACGTAAATATGACGTAATTTCTTCTATTTAAGACTTCTAACGCATGTTAATAAATTTATTGCTTTACAAATTCCTTTCTCTCTTAAAATTCACGTGTAATTATAGTTTTTATGACATAATTTTTAATAAGTTCCTGCTTTTTGTACATAATTATTTAATTCTAATTCCAAATGTTTTTTTCTGTTTATAATAGTCACGTGTAAATAAATTTTTAATTTATTTACACGTATAAATATTTTTTTTTTTTTTTTTGAAGCAAACATTATTGCTTCCGCTGTTTATACAGTTGGCAACAGTTTAAATTAATATCACTTTCTAAAATCTGTTAAAAATATCTCTAGAAATGCTGAAAATCTGAATTTAAAATAGAAATAAAACGTCAAAAAATTAGTCAAAATAAAAAAATTAATGCAATCTGCAATCCGGCAAATTCTAACGCATAAAATGATCTAAAAATGATTAAATTCCTATGAACAGTTTTTGCTCCTATAAAACTTTTTTAGTGGAACGATTTTGTCCAACTTTAGCATTAAATATCTCTTAAAATAATTCTTCGATCTGAAAACTGTCTGCATCAGCGTGTTTATCAAACATTTCTGTATAATACTACCGATTTTCATATTTTTGTATGCATTATTTTTCTTAATATTAACGAAGAAAGACCTCCGGTCACAAAAAATTCAAAACCGGCGGCGGCGGCGGCGGTGACAGCGGTAGTTACTTTTTTTTAGAATAGAGAGAATATTCTGATAAGGAAGGAAAGTATTTCATATTCTATGCCTGATGCATTATTTTTCTTTCTTGTTTAATTTTAACACCAGGTCACTTTCTTCACAAAGTTTAATGAATTCACAAAATTTCTAAAAAAGTATTTATCTACAGAGAAGTCCCAAAAGGTCTTTAAAAACTTAACCTGATGGTCTGTCATGACGAGCAAGTTTTATAAGGAAATCGTGTCCAGAAATCAATCTGCGTGATGCTACTAAGTGACCGGTGCGCAAAGAAAGGATGTGGATAGCGGCGTAGACATGACTTTATTAACAAAAATCTACCTAAACTAAATTAAAGTCTGTGGCGCTACAACCATTAGGGATCTTGGCCTTCAGTACCCAACTCATGTTTTCTTAACAATGGACGCTGGGATGCTACACAGAATATGTCCCGGCCTGGTGGTCAACCGAACACGGGGACCCCCACCCCCTCCAACCTCCTGTTAAGTTCCCAAATAAGCTTGGTACTCATTTTATCGACCCCAAAGGGATGAATGTTGAGTGAATCTTGCCCATTCCAAAGTCGAACTCTGGACCTGTAGCGCAGTAGTATGACGCGCTGGCCGTGACCACTAAAGCAACCGGGCTTCAAAAACAAATATAACAATGCTTATTTAAGAAAACTTAGTTAAATCATTGATGTTATTCAAAATTTCTTCAAGCCGACATTATGCTCCACAACATCGACACATGGATTCGTAGACTTGTTCAAAATGCGCTGATGTGCCATGGGCACGATCCTGGCAGCGAGATCCAAGTAAAATGCCACGAACGTGTCGTATATCACGGACTTTAAGTATCCCTACAGAAAGAAATTCTCGGGGCTGAGGTAAAGGGATTACGGTGACGGTGCAACTGATCTCCATCTGCCAGTACAGCGATGAGGATAAGGTAAATTATCGATCTAGTCAAGCCACATTTCTGTTGAAATGTACAGGCGCCTAATTCATCATGCTGAAATGAGATGTGTCGACGATTAGCTGCTGGAACATCAACAATAAAATCTGATAACATCTCTTCCAAAAAATCCCTGCCGGCTCAGGCCTACAGACGGAGGTAGATTTCGAAGTTAAGTACTAAATTCACCAACAAAACTTAAATCAAGATTAGAGATAAACCCAGTTCCTTCACTAAGAATGAGCTCTAGGGAGCTAAACATTTTGTGAAAATTCTAATATACACGAATACACATATGCATGTATATGGAATAGGTTTAAAAAATAGCTAAAGCAAATTCAGAGAACCTCAAAGTGTTAAAATAAGTTAATATTTCCATAGTCGGGTTTTTATCATGTTTTAATACGTTTCTTCAAACTCACATGACGTTACATATTCACCTGCTGAGGTCCATTATATTTCCAATATGACGCAATTTTTTTTTTTTTTTTTTTTTTTTTTTTTTTTTAATTCGTCAAACTATTTATTTCATTTTAAGTTTTCATGCGGAAATCTTGCTTTAGAAAACTTATGACGTAATATTCAATTTGTTTTCAATTCGTCAAACTATTTATTTAATTTAATTTTTCACGTGAAATCTTGCAAAAAGCAATTGCTGTGGTGAGAATTTTATTGCTTTTTTTTTTTATTGTTGGCAACTGCTATAATGAAAAATATTTATTTTTTCCTGTCATTGTTGTGTAATAGCTGGTTTTATCAGAATCATGTTAAGACGGTATTCAAAATTTTGAGCCCTCCCCATTCCCATTCCCTTGGGCCGATTTTGCCCATTTTCAATCACCGCCGAGATATTAACCATCTCAAAGTTGTTGACGAGTTTGAAGACGATCCGTGCATAATTGCGACTTTTATCGTGCGGACAAAATTTAGTACATACATACATATATATATATATATATAAACTTTTTAGGTGGGGGTGGTTTTGGGTTCCTGATGTCCTATAATGAAAAGTTATGAAGGAATTTTTCAAAAGTCGCACCATGGTAACGACTGCAATAGGTAGTATTTCTTACGAAATCTACCTAAAATGCGATAGATATTCCCATCGAGGTGTTGAGGTAGTAGGTAAGGACTAAGGACCAATTAGAAAGTCATTGATAATATCAGCCCAAATATTTATGGTGAAGCGCTGCTGGCTTACACAGGCCGATGTACTCTTTGGGTTGCCATGCGCCGATATGTGCATGTTGTGCAGGTTCAGGCCATCATCCGATATAAAAGTCGCTTTGGTACTTTTCCACTATAGGTGCCTTTGCGTGATTTTGAAATGCTTCCCGCAATGCGGGCTTCAGAAAGTGAGATTTGTTGACAAATGATATAAACAGCTGTGAAAACAAACCTGATGCATTTTTATGCTTGTTTATATATGTATTATGTGTGTAGATGTATCTCAACATTTTATTTATATCTACCCTATCTATATTATAAAGGACAAACATATCTGCGCGTAACGCATACGTCATTCAGCGAATGGCAACACTTTCAAATTTGAAATGAATTTTCGTTTTGCAATTTTCGCTATTGAAATTTTTTAAAATTCTACACATCGCACATTTTCAGTTTTTATACCGTCGTAGAAGGAAAAAAAATGTACTTTTAAATGCAATTTGTTTCAAAGCTGTATCTCAATTTATTTTTGAGACATTAATTTTTTTTATAGTTTTTAGTACACAAATTTGTAATTGTGGCAACAGAAGTACTCCATTTCTATTAAAAGCAAAGGGAAAATAGTAGATTAATGTTTTTTTTGTTGTTGTTGTCATTTCCTCATAAAAATTGAAATTAAAATACATGCTATGTCATAAATACCGTCGGCGAATTTTGCTTTTATTTCGTTTCTATTTATCAATTAAATGTTTCTTAGTTTAGAGCAAAAATATTTTACAAACGATATAACACTTTCTCTTTACGAAAACGTATTTTAAATAATTGTGTGACTTTCCTTAACAATTACTTATTTCGTATCAGAAAGCTGAAATAATGCAATTTTATTTGTCCGTGTGTAATAATGTTTTCCAAATTTTGTAAAAATGATTTCTGATAATGATTTCTGATAAAGCATGGAGCTATTATAAACAAAAACAAGTGAAGACATATGTAACATTAAATACCCGATTTTTTTGCCGAGCTCCTTGAATGACGATATTGCTTTTTGTTGTGTTTGTGTATTATTTTGCGATAATGACGTCATTTGAAAACTTTTCTAAAAATGTAGGACTGACTACAAAATTTAAGAATTCTAGAAGCTCTATAGAGATGTTGTTAAGACTGGTTGGACGTCATTTTATATAAAAAGCGTGTTTTTTTAATTCTTCAAACTTAAATATATGTTAAGACCTACTGGACAATTGCACCATAAAATATAATGAATAAAGACACATAAGCTTGCTTAATGGTACAAAAAACACGAACTTTAATAAGGTATATCTCACACAGGAAGCCTACATCTCTGGGCTTTCAGCCATTTACCCATCATATTTTCCCTGAAGACGGCTGTAGAAACAGCTCGAAACGTAGAATTTAACTTTGTAGAAGTACGCCATTTCACCTCAGCTGCTTTGAAATTCTTCACAGGTGAAAAACTTCTTTTAAAAATAACGTAATCGAAACCACAGGCTGATAACGCGCAATGTTTTAGAAAAATGTACAGTGCCTTTATAGAAAAGCAGTGACATACAATGTGCATGCTCAGTTTGGAAGCCTTTGTTATAAAAAATAGTGACATATATTAAAGAACTTGATGATTATCGCCTGAATGAATTCGCTTCGTCGAGTTATACAAGCAAACAATGAGGTTGGAAATAATTTGAGGTTTAAAATAATATAAGGTTCCCCCATGTTTTGTCCAAAACTTGACTAATAAAATTTTACTGCTATTCGTTAAGACATTCTACTATAATTTTATTAAAATAATAATATTTGCTTAATTTATTTTTTTTATAATTTTATATAATTTACATATTTAAAACACAAGGCTGTGTTTTAATCATCTGCCCTGAGCTACTGAACCAATTTTACTATTTTTTTTTTTTTTTTTTTTTTTTTTTTGGAAGCTGTTTATTTGTATATGTGCTAGCACTAGCCTTTTTTTTAATATTTCAACTTTAATATTTTAATTTCAAAAATATTTTATGAAATTGCTTCAAAATGATCGTAATTAGATAGCTTTCATTATTGCAGAATTAAGAGAATAATGAGGTTTATTTATCTATATTCATGCCACTTTTTGATTAAGAAAATATTTTTTTCTTTTTTTTATATGATTTAAATTTCGTTGTATAGGGTTAAGTGGCGCAAAATCCCATTAGGAACATATTGCACCAAAATATTTTGAAGGGAAAATGACGTACTGTTTTTGAAAACACGCATTTTTCTTATAAAGTTTCCATATTTTTTTCTTCTGCATGAGTGCTGATACTAATTTTGAGACACTAGGCAAAAAGCTTAAGTACGTGAAAATGACGTCATATTTAAAAGAAAACGATCAATCTCTTAGATAATACTAAACATTTTAACACAAATGCGTCTAAAAAACATAAATTATGGCAATTTTTACACTTCGGTATTGAGATTAGTATCTGAAGTTAACAGTGCGACTGTTCATATACAAATATGTTGTTGACAATCGTGACTTCAAGTTTTGAGTTAAAATGAATTTAAAATTATCAAATTAAAATACCATTTTTTTTAACAGGGTGGATATGGATATGAGAAGTACATATGTAAATTATGAGAAGGTGAAAATGATGTCGGGTTTAGATTTTACAAGGGAAAAAATCTGACTGTATCAAACTAGAATAAATTTTATCGTTTTGTTTCGGGAAAACGAATCATAAGAGAATTGACAACTTCATCATAATAACTGTTTTTTTTTATTATATTTTACTGATTATATATGCGATTAAAGTTTAATTTTAATAATTCAGACAGTCAGTTTTTTTTTTTTTTTTTTTTTTTTATGCGACCCCTGGACAACTGCATTTTGTAGAAATAGTATTTTGTTAATTTTAGGTTAAAATAATATTTGTTTGAGAGTTAGACTAACCAATTTCAGATGCATTTTCTAATTTTGTAGATTTATTTTAAATCAATGAAACAGTTCCTTCTTAAACATTTTCCTTCGTCGAAGTTCGACGGGTTCCACCTCGTATATATAAAATCCTAATGACACGAATTTATGGAACGACTGATTATGTTTCACAGCTATTTCTCCTAAAATATGGAATGCTTGGCCGTGAACCAAATATCCGTATTGATCCACAGATGTCAAAAGTGTTGTTAGAATTTAAAAATTTGAATCAGTTTTCGAAATATTCATTTTTTATTATTATTATTTTTTTTTAACAACATTTCATTAATGATGCCAATTCAATTGCTCCATTCTTGTGTAGGAAACGGGAAAACAGGAACAAATTATCGGGATTATTAGATTTCTTCTTTTCCGTCATTTTCAAATTGAAATTGAAATTATCTTTTATTTTAATCGATAGTGAAGCAATATTGTGATTAAATTATGTTTTTCAGGAAAATTTGAAAAAAAAAATTAGATTTGTTTTTTGTCGTCATTTTCAAATTGAAATTGAAAACTGAAATTATTAAAAACGGAAAGAAATTTTTAAAATAGGAATTAAATAATCAGGTGTTAAAAGCAGAATATAGGGAAAAGTACGTCAAAATTTTTATGCGTAAATATTAAAAAAGTATGAACACCTTAAAGTAATAAAATTTTACACGCGAAACGCATTTAAAGGTGATAATTACGTCATATTTAAAATGGCCTACAGAGTAAAGAAAAAGAATGCCCTAATATTAAATATCGTCATACTTAAGTACCTAAAATAATTAAATTATTACGAGTGCATAACTTTTAATGGTGAATATTAGATCATATTTAAAACCCTCAATTCTCAAACATTTTAAATTAAATAATACGTTTACCCGTGAATCTTAAAAGAGAAAAAAAAAATATTACATTAGGAATGTAATATTTTCCTAAATATTAAACGTTTATATATATTATACGTTTAAAACAATTTTCATTCCGAAGAAATTTAATGTGACGTCACACATTATAAAAATAATGCAGATTGCAAATTTGTTTATATATTACATCACTTGATGCAGCATTAATACAGGTAAATGTACGCGCAAAATACTTTGATTTATTTTGTACGAATTACTATTCGATAAATTTATTGTTGGTTTTGGGGGCACACAGAGTTAGCAGAATAGCTCGACATAAACATTTATTAACACTAACACGAAGACAAAAATATATACATAGCTTAAGTGCGACTAAGCACTGACATGTTTTTTAACAGAACTGCATAATCTCGCTCGCAGAGCGGATTTGTAGAAACGTCACTGTACGCGCATGCGCTGAAAGAAAAGGGTAAGATAAATGGACGTTGTATTACAACAATTCCCCCTTTACAACGTGCATTTTCTTAACAAAACAATGTTCTCCTATTAAGCAAATTACAGAGAAATAATATTAATATAAAAATTACAAATACAAATTATATACTTATATAAAAAAGGATACAGAATAATGCTGAAAAATATTAAACATTTTGTCCTATCATTTCACAACATTTTTTATGTTTATAAGCGTTTAAAGCTTTGGTTAAAATGTCTGCAGGCATATTTTCTGTCTCTAGGTATTTAACCTCTATTTCGCCATTGTCGTAAATTTCACGCACAAAATGATGTCGAATGTCGATGTGTTTCGTGCGCGAATGGTAAACCGGATTTCGTACTAATTTTTGAGCAGACTGGTTATCACAAAATATTATAGTAGGCTCAGTCACTGTTTCAGGAGAAAGTTCACTTAAAAACCGTCTGAGATGCAAAATCTCTTTGGCGGCTTCTGACAATGCCATGTACTCCGCCTCTGTTGTGGATAAGGCGACAGTTCGTTGTTTTCTCGATTCCCACGATATGGCTCCACTGGCGTATTTAAAAATGTAGTCAGTGTACGATTTTCTGTCATTCACATCCGACGCGCAATCGGCATCGACAAATGCAATCAAGGATTCAGAATCACGTTTAAAGATCAGTCCTTGATCTTGGGTTCCTTTCAGATATCGCAAAATTCTTTTTGCAGCTATCCAATGAGGTTTACCTGGATTCTTGTTAAATTGACTTAGGAAATTCACAGCGTGAGTTATATCAGGTCTAGTAGCAACTGATAAATACATAAGGGATCCTATTAATTGACGGTAGGGAATATTATTCATTTCAGACTTTTCTTCTTCAGTTTTGGGACACATATCTTTAGTAAGCTTCACGTTATTATCAAAAGGTGTAGATATTGGTTTGGATTCTTGCATATTAAATTTGCTCAGAATATCTTCAATGTATTTCTTTTGTGTAATTTTAATATTGTCCCCGTTTTGCATAAATTCTATGCCCAAACAATAGTGTAAGAGACCTAAATCTTTCATTTTAAATGATTTTGCTAATTCATCTCGAATATATTGATAATCTTCTTTACATTTAGTAAGAATTATGAGATCATCAACATAAACAATGATAATAGCTTCAATGGGAGATTTAGAAAAATACACACATTTATCAGCATTTAGTGATTTAAACTTCATTTGTTTCAATTTTTCATCTAATTTTTTGAACCATTGGCGACCCGATTGTTTTAATCCATAAAGGGATTTTTTTTAATAAACAAACTTTGTCAGCATTAGATTCATTTTTAAAACCTTCAGGTAATTCCATGTATATTTCTTCAGTTAAATCACCATTTACATAAGCCATAATAAAATCTAATTGATATGCAGTGAACCCATTTTGGATGCCATATGCGATCGCAGTTCTTATTGAACTTAATCTAGCTACAGGAGAAAAATTTTCGTCAAAATCGATACCAGGTTTTTGTGTACAACCTTTTGCTACCAATCTCGCTTTAAATTTCTCGATTGACCCATCTGGCTTATATTTTGTTTTTAAAACCCACTTAGATCCTATAATTTTCTTATGTTTTGGCCTATCTACTATTTGCCATGCATTTTCTTGCATTAATGAATTAAATTCTATATTTATCGCATTTATCCATTCGTTTTTATACGGACTATTTAGAGCTTCAAATAATTCAGGACAAGAGTCAAAAGAATTATTTACTGCAGTTTGAGATTTTTCTTCTTTCGGAATAATAATTGTTTGATATTCCTTTCGAGGTCTCCCTTTTCTACCTGTTTTTATTTTTCTTGGCCTCCCGCGCGTTCTGAAAGAAGGGGGGTCGGAAATTTCATCAGATTGCGAATCAATTTCTCTTTCACTGTCGCCACTAGAATTGTCTGATTCCGTTTTCATGACTGAAAATATTTATGATTGTTGCGTAATTGTATTTGCGCTCGTATTTTCATTATTTTGAGAGAAAGGAAAAATTAATTTTATTTCGGTGTTACAGGAGGGATCATTTTCAAATTCGTTGATAAATCGAACATCACGGCTTATAACAATTTTTCTAGATTTCTTGTTCCAAAGCCTATATGCTTTTGATTCATTAGAATAACCTACAAAGATATGTTCTTCTGATCTAGGATCAAATTTTCCCTTATTTTGCCTTTTATTAAGTACGAAACATTTTTGCCCAAATATTTTGAAGTATGATAAAGTTGGCTTGATGCCAAAGAATACTTCATATGGAGTTTTATTTTCGCTTAAACGTCGTGTCGGGCAGCGATTGCGTATGTAAGCAGCACAATTTATAGCTTCGGCCCAAAAAGATTGTGGAAGATTACTTTGTAATAGTAAACACCTTGCCATTTCAGTTAACGTTCTATTCGATCTCTCAGGGTTGCCATTTTGCTGAGGGGTTAAAGGGGAAGAAAATTCTCGTTTTATACCGCATTCTTCGATATATTTATCAAATTCTTCGCCGCAATATTCTAAGCCATTATCTGTACGAAGAAATTTTATTTTCTTTCCTAATCGGTTTTCGACTGCTGCTTTGTATTTAACAAATGCATTCTTAACCTCATCCTTGGTTTTAAGAAAACTAACTTCAATATAACGTGATTTATCATCAATAAAAGTAACAAAATATCGCGATCCTCCATGGGAAGGGACTCTCATGGGCCCACATAAATCTGAATGGATCCGAAATAATAAATGATTACTTTCAAAATTTGATTGTTTAGGAAAAGGGCGGACAGTTTGTTTACCTTGAATACAAACTTTACAATCTTTAAGAGACTCATCATCATTAAAATTTAAATTTCTAACCATATTATTAGATTTAAGTTTCTTTAAATCAGACTCATTTAAATGTCCTAACTTTAAATGCCATTTTACAAAATCACTTACCTGTGCTATTGCAGCTCTTTCGGGGATTGGATGTACATAATATAAATCACCTTGACGAACAGCTTGTACTAGTATAGAACCATTAGGCTCAATTATTTTAGCATATCGTTCTTTAAAAAGCACAGAACGATTATTAGCCGTTGCTTTTGACGTTGAAATCAAATTACATTTTAACTCGGGTACACACAGAACGTTCTTAAGTGTGAGATTAGTAGTCCCACTACCGTTAGGCACTGTAATAAGAACTGTTCCTATTCCTGTGATTTTTGCTGTTTTATCAACCGCAAGCTGTATTGTAGAATTATCACGAGGATGAAATTCTGTAAATAAATTTTTATCTTTGCACATATGAGATGTACAACCATTGTCTAAACACCATGCAGTAGATTCATGATATACGTCGTTAAATGCCATACTAACCGGTTCTTCATAACTAATCATTGAACCTTGATTTCCTTTATTTAAAGATGCAAGCTTTCTGTCAGCTATTTTCTTTCTACATTCGTTAGCTTTATGCCCGATTTTGGAGCAATAATTGCACTTGAAATTACGATAATTTCTCTCTGCAGGAAAATTTTTATTCGTATTAGTCTTCCATTTTTCATTTTTCTTCTGTTCTTGATTATTTCTCTTGTTTTCTATATAATAGGCATTTTGAGAATCATGAGTCGTTTTTCCTTTTCTAGCTTCCCATTCTTCTAGCATCTTAATTTTCAAAGAATCGGGTTTAGGTAATTCATCTCTCGATTCTATAGCGCATCTAAAATTTTCGAAATTCTCAGGAACACTGTAGAGTAGAAGAATTGATAACAAATCATCCGCAATTTCTATTTCCATTTCTTTTAATTTATCAACAATCTCAAAAAAGATATTTAAATGTTCAGACATCGTTTCACTGAAACTCATCTTTCGAAACAGAAGCTGTTTTAACAGCGTTGCTTTCTTTGCAGGGCCTCTTGATTCATAAACGTCTTTCAATTTATTCCATACAGAATTTGAAGTCGCACAATGCTTGATGTGGCACAATTCACTAGGATTTATGGCCAGAATTATATCAGCACGAGCTTTTTGATCAGCCTGGAGCCATTTCTTTTCATCAGCGCTACCTTCGGCCGGTTTCTCTTCTTTGCCGGTTACATAATCCCAATGATCATTTTTTATTAATACTGCTTCAATTTGAAGTTTCCAGCTATCAAAGTTATCTTTGCCGAGCTTTTCAATTGTCGTAACATGTGACATGATTAAATAAAATATCTCGCAGCCACAAATCAAAACAGTTAATGACAGAACGTAGAAGAGTTCTTAGTTTCGGTTTAGGCTTAAGACTTTATGATTCGAAAGTTCGAATTAAAAAATATTTCTGCTATTTACAGCGCAGTGAGTAGCGTCTCTGGTACCCATAACCTTTGTTGGTTTTGGGGGCACACAGAGTTAGCAGAATAGCTCGACATAAACATTTATTAACACTAACACGAAGACAAAAATATATACATAGCTTAAGTGCGACTAAGCACTGACATGTTTTTTAACAGAACTGCATAATCTCGCTCGCAGAGCGGATTTGTAGAAACGTCACTGTACGCGCATGCGCTGAAAGAAAAGGGTAAGATAAATGGACGTTGTATTACAACATTTATATTAGAAAATTCGGATATTTTCATTAACCCCTTAACGGTCGCTTAATATTTGGAAAAACCATCAAAAACCTATCTATTTTTTTATTACAGAAATTGAATGTTTAAATGGTTTCTATATAAAATATGCAATTAGTTTTTGTTACGGCGAAAAAAAAAAAAAAAAAAAAAAAAAAAAGATGTTATACAACAAATTCACATTTGTAGAAATGCCATCATGCGAGAATTCTGTGTTTTAATGTTTGTTTAACACCATACAAATTAATGCGATTAAGACCTTTATTTGTCACATCTTAGATCTCTATTCTTAGATCATCATCAAATAAACTTTTACAAATAAAATTTGAAAGAATATAATATACAGTAAATTTTGATTATTAATAATTTATTTGAGTGTGATATATTTCGAAACATGCAATACAAAGACCAACATCACAATCAGCGTCAAAAACCAAACCCAAACGCTAATATTCAACGACTTTCAGATCGATATGCCAGTTAAATTTTCCTGGTTTCGAAGTTTTTACTAGCAATTAAATCTCCAGCCCGGAAATATGACGGGCACGAGAAATAACGAACGACACCTCAGCCCATGATATTGACGGGAGCGAGAATTAAGGGGTTAATTAATAAAAACAATATATACATTGTAAAAAAAAAAAAAAAAAAAAAAAAAAAAAACATGAAAATATGCATGATGGTGTATTAAAATAGAGAAAATCATTCATGAATAAGCTATATCTGTTCCTAAAAATAACTAAAACTCGATCAAAGCACAAAATATAGGCGTAAATTTTCAAAACACAATGCTTTTCAATACCGTGGTTCTGAAAGCTATTCCCAAGCAGACGGAGTTTTTAACCTGAATCCTAATAGAGCGGAGGCGACTGCACAAACTATCACTTCATCAAGTTGGCGGCTGAAATTCCAATATTAGACATAACATGTTTAACATATTAAAATGCAACTGGTCTGACAAGTCATATCTTGGTGGAAACCCCCTGCAGACACGATTTCATCGGTTCATCGGTAAGTCTATCATTGTCTACAAAGGTATGAAAGCATGGAGGGCTGGGAGCAGGAAAACACAACGGTAAACCTATGAGTAAACCACTGAAATCGGGTTTACAGGTGTTTTCCATCAAGATATGACTTGTCAGACCAGTTGCATTTTAATATGGGCATCGAGTTTCAATTACTCCTGGAATTTCAGCCGTCAACTGGTTGGGTGATGGTTTGTGAAGCTGCCTTCCGATCTATAAAGGAAGAATATTGTCCATAGTGTCGTTATAAAAATAAGAAATTTAGCGACATTTTTAACCTAAACGTTTTATACTAGCTGATTTTCAAATGTGTAATTGACCTGATCACGAAAACAGCCGTCATTTGTTACGACAGAGATGGATGAAGCCATGGTAATCGAAAAATGTCCCATTCCAACGGAAAAGCATGGCAACCCAATTACAGAAGATAACCGCCTTTATAGTGATAATATCATTCAATCTTCCGCAACCTGGTAGTAGTTTTTAAACAGGACACATTACTATGTTTTTAGAGGCTGTGAAGCCTGAATGAGGGTTGGCGGGCATAGCTCGCAGGGAGCGCAGCCCCCTAGTATCGTAGTATATATATATATATATATATATATTAGGTACTTGTTAGTTATCCCGTCGGCCAAATTACTGTCGCCAAATTGTAAGATTAAATGCCAATAATGGTTGATCGTAAATGTCACATTCACTTGATAACACGTGTTTACGTCATCAAGTGATTTTTATTTCGATATTTTATTTGTATTTGTATTAATATTATACTAATTTATTTGTTCTTTTGTTATTTAAAATAAAAATTATGTCAATTTGTATAATTTGGCGAGTGGTTTGGCGATTTATGTAATTTGGCGAAATTGGTCGACTGGATAACTAACAAGTACCATATATTATTATTGTCTTTCTATACAAATTACTCCTGCTTGTATATAAAAATATATCAATGACTTCTTTATATTAATTATCGGGCACAGATGTCATATACGCACAACGTTGGCGCGATTTTTTTCTGACGCCAGTGTCATATACGCACCAGGTTACTTAACTGACGCCAAAGTGTCGTTATTTTGTTTGATATGGTAACCCGGATGTTGTTGTTTATTTATTAATAAATTGTTTATTTACTTTTATTTTCTTTTTAAAAATTATATAAATTGTGTTGTTCTATAGTTATTAAGGCACAGATGTCATATACGCGCCCCATATTGGCGCGATTTTTTTCCGAAGTCAATTTGGCTAAAACATCAACAGCATAAACAACATCCGGGTTACTATAGCAAGGAAAATAACGACACTTTGGCGCCAGTTAAGTACCCTTACGTATATGACTTTGGCGTCTGAAAAAAATCGCGCCAATATATGACATCTGTGCCAAACATTTTTAATTTATTGTTATTCCCATTTTAAAAATATATATGTAACTGGTATTCAAAAACCAGGTTTTCGCCAAATTGGCGTCAGAAAAAAATCGCGCCAAAGTGGTGGGTATAAGACATCTGTGCTACATATCACATATATTACGTTTATTAAATAAATATATGTTTTTGTGTAATCTTGTAAAATTTGTTTCAAAGCTAAAAGGGCCTTTTGGGATTTCTTCTCCAATCGCGCCAACCAAAACAGGATATGGAACTCATGGGAACTCATCCCTCCTCTTGGCCCAGATAATACGCAAGTACCGATTAATTAAAGTAGCATTAAATACATATCCAATTAAATAATATTTTAAATATTTATTTACATTATAATTCATAGAGTTATGGGATAAAACCTATATCATATATGCAAAAGCAGTAATTTCAATTTGCATTTTTCGTTTTGCACCCGCAAAATAATTTATACCATTTTTTCTTTGGGCGAACTGAAATTGCATGAACACTAAATTGATCTTTATCTTGGCGATTTAATCTTACGATTTTCTGACGATCTTCAGTCACACCAATTTTAGAATTTTTACACAGATCACTTTTATCAATATGGTTTGTTGAATCAGACCTTTTCAGATTCTCGGGCATTGACTTTCTTGTGGGCAAGTCTAAGTTATCTTTCCTGGAAACCTTTTGGTCATTCTTGACATGTTGTTTTACTTTGTCATTTTCTAATGGCATTTCTAACCGTTCATCCATTCTGGTTATCGAATAAAATGTGGGCTCGCTTTGTGAATACGATTCTTTTAAGGCTCCAGATTTAGAATTGTGTAAGTCTGGTAAGGAAACACTGAAATTTAAGTCAGTCAGTGAAATTATATGAGGAATAATCTGTTCGAGGCTGCAAGAGGAATATTTAGACAGGTTATCATTTTTAAGGACAGCCGCTTCATAATATGGAGTTGCCGTTAAATCATCCTCAGTGTATAGTCCGTTATCTACTTCCCATTCTGCCAAATAATTGCCATGGGTGATTTTCTCTATACAATTAGCACCTTTTGCATCATCATTTCTTGGTAGTAAAGGAGAACTAATATATGTTAGAGGTGAATGCGGAACTTTTTGAGCTAGTATAGGATCGGGATCAGATTTTGTCCAGGTTAGGCGTGGTTTGATTGAGCTGAGGCATCTAACATCAGTTAGATTGCCAACATCGTCCCCATCGGTCGGATTGACAACACCAACATCCGAAGCACTTAAATTCTCAACTAGACGATCATTTTCAATAAAAAAGTTTAAGGTATCACCGCTTTCCCGAAAACGTCTAGATTTTTCATTGAGTCGATTATGCATAGTCTGAAGAAAACGCGATTGCATAGCTTCTTCAGCAAATGGTCTAAGATCAGGATTCTGAGACAGCAAATGTTGTATAAAAATTCTAAATTCACTTGCTATATCCTCGTTAAGATTTGCTCCTGAATTAGTTTTCTTGAGAATTTCAATGTCTTCTAAAAATTCTAATGAAGCGTTCACTGCGCCTTTCCAAGGTAATTGATGTTGAGTAAAAATTTGCAATAACAAAATACCGCAATCCCAAATATCTATTGGTAAGCTAGCAAAATGTTTCAACCTCTCCATCATCTTCAACTTCGGGAGGCTGATAAAAACGATTAGGAGGCAACAGCTTTTTTGTAACGTTTTCTTGAGCAACTGCGTAGCTGAAATCACACAGTATTGCTTTATCTGTGTACGAGCAAACTGCTATATTTTCATCACTCAAACTCAAATGAAATACAAAGTTCTGATGCATGTAACTAAGGGCTGACAAAATACCTTTAGCATACGACTTTTTACGATCAAAACAACTACGGTGTTTGTTAAAGGACTCATAGTGAATTAAACTGCCGACAGGGTTTCCAATAAAGGGTGAAATTAATATCTTTAAATTATCATTGACGCACAACACTTCAAGTAATCGATTTATATTTTCATGCCGAAGATGAAGTCTAATGTATAATTCACTTTCTGATGCAGCTGACAAGATTTTCCCGGTGACTTTTTTCTTGTTAACCCTATTTTCTAGCAACAGTTTTCCATCTTTTAAAAAACCTATCCAGTTATAATACTTTATTCCATCATTGCGAAGAATCAATTTTAATTCGTATGGTTTCAGAGTAGGATCATTCATTTCCACAGGATTTTTATAATTATTTAAATTTTTATGCAATTAGTCTCTTTTTGAAACTTCATTTCTTTTAATTAGTGGAGTTTAAGTGTTCACATCAATCCGTGAAAAAATTAAAAGAAAAAAATTGTATTCTTTTTGGAATTTTTTCACCACGTGAGATCCCTCTAATCCGATTTCTTGCAAAATTGAATCCATTTTTAAGATTAACTTGACAAATACGTCATTTTGACTGACTTGTGGCTTTCCATGCGTATTCTTGAGTGATACCTGATATGCACTATGCCCTAACCTAAGTAACTTCTTCAAATGGTCATTAACGCACAAGACGCATGTTATAATCTATATCATTGACGTATAAGTAATCGATTAATCTTTTTATGCTGGAACTGAAGGTTCATCCTTCTGATGCAGCTGACAGGATTTTTTCGATGACTTTCTATATGTTAATTTTACTTTCTAGCAACAATTTTATCGCTTAAGAAACGTATCCAATAAGTAATTTTTTTCAGCACTGTGAAGGAGCAATTTTAATTCGAATAGTTTCAGCGTAGTTTTGTTCATAAGTACTATTATTCTTTAACCCGTTCGGGACCACGGGTGCATATACCGGGTGTCCCAAAAATGACTGATGGATTTTAAAATTTAATAACTTCCAAACGGTGACAGATATTTAAAAAATTCTTGCAGGAGGGTTATGTATGATATCAGGAGTTTTTGTATTGTGATTCTTGATTTTAGTTCGAATTTCAAACAATAGATGGCGCTGATGACAATAGGCGCTCAGTCCAGATCCGATTTTTGGTACTTCGGGATCCATTCAATACATTTTAATCTCCTTTTTTCGCATGGAAGAAGAAAGAGGCCGAAAAATCTAGCCTGGATTTAGCGGTTATTGCTTGCAGCGCCATCTATCGATACTATTTGTAACTAAAACTGAGAATCGCAGCATACAAACTCCTGATATCTTACATAACACTCCTGCAAGAATTTTTTTAATATCTGTCACGGTTTACAAGTTATTGAATTTTAAAATCCATCAGTCATTTTGGGGACATCCGGTATATGCAATGGCGGATCTAAGGGGGGGGGGTTGCGAGGGGGCGATCGCCCCCCCCCACACACACACTTGGGCAAATAAAGGGTTTGGAAAACGGCATTATGCATCCTCACGGGAAATGACTTGGGGCGAAGCTCAAGCCCAGCGCGAGCCGGGTCGGATCGCGCCAGTTTAAATCCACGAGACTCGACCCTGGTAAGGTCTTCTCTCTTTTAGAGCCGTGCCCTGATCTTAAATTTTTCTGAAAATTTGTGTTGGGCCAGACTTTTTTTTCTTTCAGGTCGAGCCAGGCCTGGACTTCATTCTTACTGGAGGTCTGCACTGGTCAAAATTTCCAGGTCGGGGCTCGTCCCGGAATAAAAGCTAAACGTTCGGTCCGTGTCAGCCCATATGATAAGCAGTATTGGCCCGATCGTGACACGTGCACTTCTCTAAATTCTTCTCCCCGAGCCCCAAGTTGGTCTGGCATCTTACTTATTTGTTACTCGTAAAAATTATATTTATGTAGTACATTTGTTTTAGCGAAATCTTTAAAAATTTAATTTGATTTGATAAGTTACAAAGATGCATTTTTAAAAATCTACTTTTTTTTTCTTTGTAGAACTTTAAAATTGTGATTTTCTTTTATCACCCGTTTCTTTCATTCTAAACTGATTTTCTTACTAGATTTTCATTTGAGTGTATTTGTCTAAGTAATGATTTTTAAGTAGTGTTTATGTGCATAATTGCCCAAATAGTCATTTATATTAATGTTTTTCTGTATTCACGAATTTCGAACATAATCTAAAATAAAATATGAGCATAAGTGTGCTTTATGAATAAATTTAATTGCAAAATGCAGGCTGAGCTGGAGTCGATTTTTTAGCTTTTATACCGAACCGGGCCAATATTTTTTTGTGTGGGTTGGACCTGGAAATTTCAGCGCAGGTAAACCTCTAATTGGCATATCGAAGCCAGCTTTATTTTTTTAATGCTTCTTTCAGCCATTATCTCATAGCTACTGAATATACCGTGTGTCCTAAAATGGACTGACTGATTTTAAATACAATTTAATAACGTGCAAATGGTGACAGCTATTTTTAAAAAAAATGTTTGAAAGAGGGTTATGTAAGATCTCAGGAGCAGGGGTGATTCTGTTCCGAATTTTCTGAAAATTTAATCCTATCGCTGCGCATCCCGCGATTTCCACGGCCAACGAAAAAGTGGCAAAATTTGCGCAACCCGCAATTTCCGCAGCAGCAAATCCCTTTTTTATGACCTAATTCTAGTTAAAAAAGAAACTCTTTCACAAAGATTTTGGACATATTTGAACTCTAAAATATATGCAGATCTCAAATATGTAATAAAATAAAGGCTCAATTTTTGAACCTATTTTCATATATATATATATATATATACCCAGCGAGAGGGTTAAGGCATTCGGTTCCGAAAACAAAAAAAAATTCATCAACTCGAAAATTCGGACATAAAAATAATCGCGAATTTTGACATATGGTCGCCATAAAAAATCTATTTCTTCATTCGTTCGCAAAAAATAACTTCAATTTCGCCAAAGATTCGTGGAAAAAAAGCGAATTTGATCTAAAGGCCACGGAAAAAACGCGATATTCTTCATATAATCACGGAAAACGCGAATTCCGTCAAAGGATCGCGGAGAAAACGCGAATTTTGTCAAATAACCGCGAAAAATGCAAATTTCGTCTCAGAATCGCGAAAAGAACGCAAATATTATCAAAGAATCGCAAAAGAAACGCGAATTACATCAAAGGGTCGCAAAAGAAACGCAAATTTTGTCAATGGGTCGCGAAAAAAACTCAAATTTTGTCAAAGGATCGCGGAGAAAACGCGAATTTATTCAAAAAATCGCAGAAAAAATTTAATTTCTTCAAAAAATCGCAGAGAAAGTGAATTTCATCAAAGAATCCCTTAAAATTGCGAATTTCGTCAAAGGATCGCTGAAAAAATGCGATTTTCGTCAAAGGATTGCGGGAAAAACGCGAATTTTGTTAAAGGATCGTGGAAAAAAAAACGCAAATTTTATCAAAGAACTGCAAAATTATACTAATTTCGTCAAAGGGTTGCAGAAGAAACTTAAATTTCGTCAAAGGGCAATTGAAGAAATGTGAATTTCATCAAACGGCTATGAAAAAACGCGAATTTTATCAAAGGGCTGCCAAAACATGTGAATTTCTTCAAAGAGTTGCGGAAAAAACGCGAATCTTATCAAAGAATCGTGGGAAAAATACAATGGTCTCTTTAGAAAATAGCACACATGCATTACATAAACACCTATGTTTATTATTATAGGTAAAGTTTTTAATCTGAAATAATATGCTGAACTAACTTTTGAAGAAAACGGTTAAACCAAACCCAGCTTGCAGGAATCTGCACTCAGCCTGAAATTGACCCGAATCGAAAACACCTAACCCGACCTGCAACAAAAATAATTAGTGCCAGGAAGGAATCCCCCCCCCCCCTCCTCTGCTGTAACACTTCAGAAAATTTCAGAATTTTTTTTTCTTTTTACTGAACTCCTGATTATGAGAGTTTTTTTTACTGAGATTTTTAATTTTAGTTTAAAATAGAAATGACAGATGACGTTGTAAGCAATAGGCGCTAAATCGGTGCCTGACTTAACGATTATTGTTTGTAACGTCATCTATCGCTGCTATTGTAAAGTAAAGTCGAGAATCGCAGTAAAAAAATCTCCTGACACCTTACATAACTCTCCCGCAAGTTTTTTTAAATTGCTGTCACCATTTGCAAGTTACTGAATTTTAAAATCAGTCAGTCCATTTTAGGACACCCAGTATGTTTTTTAATAAGTTTCAAAGCATTCTAATGAATTACAATTCATCTTAGATGTAAAGAGACAAGCAGTGTTACCAAATTAGTATTTTTTTACATAATTGAATGAAGATTAAAAAGTATTATTAAATAATTGTTTGGGCGTGCCCGTTATGGAGCTTTTAATGTATATAATTTTTATCTACAAAAGTATTTAGACTTTGTTTTCAAAATTTGGGTTGGCCCGAACCTTTCTCGCAAGAGTGAAAACCCAATCCGAAACTGACCTAAACCCGAAATCATGTATGTCAATCTGCCCCAAAGCTAAAAAGTACAAGTCAACCCCGCCCGCAGCAGAAAAGTAGAAGTCAACCGGACCCAAAACCAACGCGCTACAGCGCAGCTAAAAAGTACAAGTCAATTCCACCCGCAGCTAAAAAATTCAAGTCAACCCGATCCGCAGCAGAAAAGTAGTAATCCACCGAACCCGGGCGCGACCCACAGCAAAAAAAATATGTCAACCAGATCCAAACCCGACCTGCAGCAAAAAGTAGAAGTAACACGACCCGCAGCGAAAAAAATTAGCCCCAACCCGCGTATCAAATTGGAATTTCCAAATTTCTAAAATCGCCCCCCCCCCCCCCCCCTTGAGGGCTCTCCAGATCCGCCCTTGGGTATATGCACCCTCAAAAAGAGCACACAGACCTTGTTTTTCGCACCAGTAAAAAAGAAAAAAAAATATTTGCTTTCTTTAATTGGAGTATTTTCGTGATTATTTAAGCAAAGGTAACTTTTTTTAAAAAAGTGGTATCAACCGAATAAGATTTGCGTTTTTACAAAAATTAGTTCATACTCAAATAAGTAAAAATTTCAGGTTTGCGTAACGAAAAAAAAAAAAAAATACTTAGGAGCAGATTGCTCTTTCTTCACGTTTTGCTTGAAGTATCCACCGTCCCCTGAATACTGGGCCTGAGCGCGGGCATAAAAATGGCGGCAATTGTAGGCGGATTTTTTTTTTTTTTTTCACGTATGTACATGCACAGTCCCCTAAATTTGGACACCAGCATTTTATAAAAGATTCCTTTGACTTGTTTAATATCAGAAAAATAAAGCGGAAAAAACTTTATTGGTAAAAAACTAGTGGTACCAAAATTAAAGGGACCGTACACACGCTGAAAAAAGTCCTCCCGGCCAGTGCCGGGAGGAAGAGGTAGCTTTCATATTCCTTATTTTAAAAAAGCCAACTTATATTATTCAAACACACGAAGCTCAATTTAGTGGAAACCGAATATAAGAGATTCAATACTAATTTTTTATCAATATAATGAATGAGAATTTCGCGAAATTAGTCAGCTCTATCCAAGCTGCTTTTCTTTAAAGTAACTTATATTTGGCTGCCAAATTCGGCGATTTCTTAAAGTGCCTGCCATTTTAAGACAACATGGTGGATGAGGCTAACCAGTGAACTTGGTCGAGACCTTAGTAATGGCTGTGCACATGCTCACTCACATCGGAATCGGTTGATATATACGAGTGCTGTCGTAGGCAAAAAATCAGATTTTTCAAAATGTCACCCACATTAGAAATTGAAACTGCTATATCTGAGCCATTTTTTAAGATAAAGACAAACTAAAAATGCTCCTGAATCCTTATATCAAGGTCAAATACTTAAGAAAGAAACCTTTTTCAATTTCTAATTTTTTTGCACCTCACTTTAAATATAATTTTTTAAACTTAATGGCCGCCATTTTGAAACAAGATGGCTGATGAATCTGGCCAGCGAACTTGGTCGAGATATTGATGTATACTATCCACATGCCTTCTTACATCGAAATAGGCGAATACGTGTGTTTTCGCGTGACAAATACAAGATCGTTTCAAAATGTTAGCCATGCTAGAAATTCAAAGGACTATAATTCAACCATTTTTTAAGATATAAACAAAACAAGCAAATTTTCAGAAACAAAAACTGCTCCGGAATCTTTGTATCAAGGCCAAACACATAAAAAAATCTTTTTCATTTTCCAATTTTTTAATACCTCATTTTAAATTTTAAATTAAATTTTTTTAAAATGGCAACTCTTTTGAAACAAGATGGCGAATGAAGCTGGTCAACAAACTCGGTCGAGACATTGGTATGTACTATGTACAGATCAAGTTATATCCAAATCGGTTCATAAATACGCCTGTTATCGCGTGACAAAAATTAGGTCGTTTTAAAATGTCAGCCACAATAGAAATTCAAAATGCTATAACTCAGCCATTTTTTTAGATATAGACGAAACAAAAACTGTTCCGGAATCGTTGTATTAAGGTCAAACACATACGGAAAAAAATTCTTCATTTTCCAATTTTTTGGTATTTCATTTTAAATTAAAATTTTTTTTAAATGGCCGCCATTTTGAAAGAAGATGGCGGATGAAGCTGGCCAACGAACTCGGTCGAGATATTTGTATGTACTATGTACACACCAAGGTACATCCAAATCGGTTCATAAATACGCCTATTATCACGTGACAAAAATCAGGACGTTTCAAAATGTCAGCCACGCTAGAAATTCAAAATGCTATAACTCAGCCATTTTTTAAGATATAGACGAAACAAAAACTGCTCCCGAATCTTTTTATCAAGGTCAAACACATAAGAAAAAATTATTTTTTCAATTTTCAATTTTTTGGTACCACATTTCAAATTTAATTTTTTCTTAAAAATTTAAATGGCCGCCATTTTTAAACAAGATGGCGGATGAAGCTGGCCAACGAATTCGGTCGAGACATTGGTATGTACTGTGTACACACCGAATTACATCGAAATCGGTTCATAAATACGCCTTTTATCGCGTGACAAAATTCAGGACGTTTCAAAATGTCAGCCAAGCTAGAAATTCAAAATGCTATAACTCAGCCATTTTCTAAGATATAGACGAAACAAAAACTGCTGCGGAATCTTTGTATAAAGGTCAAATACATAAGAAAAAAATATTTTTCCATTTTCAATTTTTTGGTACCACATTTCAAACTTTAAATTTTTTTAAAAATTTTAAATGGCCGCCATTTTGAAACAAAACGGCGGATGAAGCTGGCCAACGAACTCGGTCGAGACATTGGTATGTACTATGTACACACCGAATTACATCGAAATAGGTTCATAAATACGAGAGTTACAGTGTGACAAAGGTAAGATATATATACATATATATATATATATATCAATTTTGAACGGAGGTGGTTTCGGGGCCTAGGGGTCGTAATCGATGAAAATATACCAAAATTTTTTGAAATCTCTTTCCTCCGAACGGCTGAAATAGGTAGCTTTTTGTAATGAAAGCTACCTAAAAATCCACCTTCGGCAGCCGCCATTTTTGAGTCAGCGCTCAGGCCTAGTATTCAGGGGGTGGTGAAATACCGTATGGTGACGTTAATATGACGCAGCAAAACGAGAGTAAAGAGGGTTATTTTTTGTTCTCCACCTGCTACGACATATTGATGTCGCAATATATGACATCGAAAGTATAACGAGCTGAAAAGAATATGATTCAAAACTCATTTTTCCTCGGAATTTTCTACAAAGTGATTTTTTTTTTATGTAATAAAAATTCAATCCCGAATACATACGAAACATTTCAGAATTAAACAATCATTCCGTGTGCAGCAAAAAAGTGTGAATTTTCACGCACGGAATTAACGCTAGATTGTTTAAAAAATAGGGTGTAATTTTACTGACTTATGCCTTCGCTTGTTTGCTCAATTGGATACCGTGGAGTAAATTGCTAGCTTGGAGCCGACCTGATCCGAAGTTAGAACACGGAACGGCCAGCCTATTTCGGCCGAATTTTTTTTCTTCGTTAGACTGGATTTCGGTTGGTTTTTCTCGGCAGACTCGGATCGAGATGGACCGGCAAAGTTGCACGCGGCAGGTCTGCTAGTCTATACTAAAAAAATAAAGTTTCGCTCTGTCTGTGTGCGATGGCTAGCAAAATCTACGAGACGTACAATGCTGAAAATTTTTATGAAACTAGCCCAAAGTGTCTCCTGATGCACCTGAGACTTAGAATTTTAAATTTCTAATAATTAGTTGAGTTATTTATTAAAAATCGCAACTCACTCTCATTAAAAACCCATCTCGGTCCTTGCGAGAGGAAAAAAACGCTGACACACGCGCAGAAGCCTTATTTACGTATCGGTTGAAAATGAAGATAAAAAAGAAAGAATTTCGGAGGTATTTTGTCACTATTTATTAACTTACATCGGCCAAACCGCTTAGGAACGTTAAAAACGGAAGACGTCTCACGCGACAAGACGTATTACGTCTCAAATGCCGCAATTAATTAAAAAGCATATCGCACTTAACCCTTTGAAAAAAATTAAAAAAGGGTCGCTTTTCTAAAAAACGTTTTCCTCCCTTTATAGGTGAAAACTGGGAAATTGAGTTAGTAGCCAGTGGCCGGTAGACTCAGTTTCATTAGTAGCCACTTTTAAAAGTTAGTGGCCACTATAATGTTTCAAACTTTCTTGACATCTACAATCGTTGAATATATACATATTTTACTATAAATCATAGTTTTATACCAGCCAACTAATTCATGATAAGAATATAGGAGCAGTCAAAATTCAAGAAAATTACTTTAAAACCACAAAATCTGTTATCATATTAATTCTTTTAGAATATATTTTTAGATTATTTGTATATATTCATAAACACTATTATTAATTAAATTACTATTACTTTCTTTATTTAAAAAATAACTAAATCAAAATTCTGACAGTTAGGTGTATACAAAAAAAAAAAAAAAAAAAAAAAAAAAAAATCAAATAAAACACAATAAAATGTTATTTGGATTTTATTTAATAAATAAATGTGTTATTAACATAATACACACATTACATACAGCTAAAATCTAAGTTGATGAGTGTATTCCGCAGGATTAAATAGTATTTCTTAAAGAAAAATAATCTAACTGGTGAGCATGTGACAGGAGTCAAAATATTGAAAGTACTGCAATGTCCTGAAAATCCGTTTGCATCCGGTGAAGGAAAAAAAAAAAAAGGGGGGGAATAAATTATTTGAAATGCATGTGAAATCAAAGCTGATGAATATATTTTGCAGAATAAAACTATATTTCTTGAAAAAATAATCCAACTGAAGAGCTATGGCGAAAAGCCGAAATACTGAAAATACAGCTAAATCATTGTAATCTGCTTGCATCCGGTAGAAAAAAGAGTTAACCAGTTTGATAATTAGATGTAACCAAAGTAGGGATGCATATTTCTATGAAAAAAGCTATATTTCACGTGGCGATCGATAACAGATTTTTTATCGCTACTTGGTGAGTGGCGACTAGGGTGGCGATCGATGGCCGATTTTTTAATCGCCACTTTTACAACTTTAATCGCCACGTGACGAGTGGCGACTGCTAATTTTCACCTATACCTCCCTTATTGCAACGCCCCTCCAGGGCAGAATTTTAGAGGTACCGACAACCCAAAAATATGTTCATAAAGTGGAAACCTTCTTCTAATTGATGGTAAAAATATGAATTTTAACCCTTTCAAATACAGCAGCAAACTCAGGTCACTTCGCGCCTCACGGAAACGATGTTTTTTGTACGCTAAAAGTAACTTAAAGTCCGTATTTTATCACAATCTTTGTAGAGCTCTCAATAGACCAGATTTACATCACCTATAAAAATTTCGAAATGTTCAGATGGGTAGAAACATTTTTTACAAAATAAATATGTGAAAATTACCACGAAATCAGTAAAAAACTGAGTGTTTCGTTGTGATTTCGCCCTCAAGGGCGCAATTTTAGAGGTACCGATAACCAAAAATATGTTCTTAAAGCTGAAACCTTCATCTAATCGATCGTGCAATCGGTTTTATAAAATATGAATTTTAACCCTTTCAAATACACCGGCAAACGCAAATCACTTCGCGCCTCACTGCGATGATATCTTTTCTACGCTAAAAATAACTAAACGTCCGTATTTTACTCACAGTCTCTTTAGAGCAGCGTTTCTTAAACTTTGGGATCTCACGGACCCCCTTTGATATGATATGCAGTTCGGGACCCCCCGCCCCCGCCCCCCTCACAGCCCAATAACAAAATTTTTCTTAATGTAGGATTAAAAAAATAGATTTTAATGACATAGATCTTATTTATTTTTCATTACAGATATTTCGTGCTTAGTTGTAGAAAAAATGAGTTGCATTAACAAGAAAATGGCACACATTTTAAGACAGTTAAAATATACATACTACTATTTTCCATGGGAAGGATGCTGATGGTTTTTTTTTTCTACGAGATGCGCAATGTCTGGCTCAATGTTCGAAACATGTATTCTCAAGTCTGGTTCGACATTCAATCGGTTTCTATATTTGTTTTTTTATGTGCACAAGGCTAGAGGAAGTCTTTTCACACAAATATGTTGTACAGAAGCATGGGCGTGCCCAAGGGGGGGGGGGGGGCTGATGGGGCTACAGCCTCCCCCCCCCCCCGAAATTTTCGAAAGTTATATGAAACTAGTTGGATGTGCCAATCCCAAAACTTTCTTCTATCTTATACATCTTAATATTTCAAAACCTAGTTACACATGTTAATACTTCAATATTATTAGTTCAATACTATACCAACTTTGATTTTCATCTTAAATTTCTGCTCAAGTCAATTAAACGGACTAAAAACGAGTTAATCTATATCATGATATTTGTTAAAATTATTAATTTTTCCTTATTCTGTCGTTATCAGCTGTTTGCGAATAGCCGGTATAGCAGGAAGCGAGTTCCCGCCGCTGCATGAGCCGCCGATGCACAATAGAACTACGAAAAATCAAGAAAAGTATACAAAAATCGCTAGCACGGAGCCCCTTTACCGCGCAATATTTCCAAATTCAAGGAGAACCTGTTGGCCAAAGCCAAAAACAAGCACAAACATTTTGGTTCAGTTGTATGCATAATTTTATTACGCTAATCGATGGTACAATAATGAAAATGGCACAGAGATCGGAATTATAGCGCCCCCTTCTTTCGGAATTTTTTCAAGTTCAGGGAGGACTTGTTTGCCATAGCCAGAAACATGCACAAAAAAATTTGGTTCAATTATATGGATAACTTCATACACTTTTCGATGGTACAATAATGAAAATGGTACAGACATCGCAATTATAGTGCCCCCTTCCGGCAGAATTTTTCCAAATTCAGGGAGGACCTTCGTGACATGACCAAAAATAAACACATAAAATTTGGTTCAATTCTGTGCATAACTTCATACACTTTTCGGCGGTACAATATTCAAAATGGCACAAAAATTGTACAAAAATCGCTATTACAGCGCCCTCTGCGAGCGATTTTTTTACAAATTAAGGGAGGACCTCCTTGCCATAGCCAAGAACTTAAAATTTTTTTTTGGTTCAATTCTATGCATAACTTCATACACTTTTCGATGGTGGAATATTCAAAATCGCTACTACAGCGCCCCCTAACGGCGAATTTTTTGCAAATTCATGGAGGACCTGCTTGCCATATCCAAAAACTTAAAATAAAAATTTGGTTTAATTCTATGCATAACTTCATACACTTTTGGACGGTACAATATTCAAAATCGCACAAAAATCTCTATTACAGCGCCCCCTACGGGCGAATTTTTTCCAAATTCAGGGAGGACCTGTTTGCCATATCCAAAAACTTAAAATAAAAATTTGGTTTAATTCTATGCATAACTTCATACACTTTTGGACGGTACAATATTCAAAATCACACAAAAATCGCTATTACAGCGCCCCCTACAGGCGAATTTTTTCCAAATTCAAGGAGAACTTGCTTGCCATAGCCAAAAACTTAAAATAAAAATTTGATTTAATTCTATGCATAACTTCATACACTTTTGGACGGTACAATATTCAAAATCGTACAAAAATCGCTATTACAGCGCCCCCTACCGGCGAATTTTTTCCAAATTCAGAGAGGACCTGCTTGCCATAGCCAAAAACTTAAAATAAAAATTTGGTTCAATTCTATGCATAACTCCATACACTTTTGGATGGTACAATTTCAAAATCGCACAAAAATTGTTATATCAGCGCCCCCTACCGGCGAATTTTTTCCAAATTCCGGGAGGACCTCCTTGCCATAGCCAAAACCTTATAATAAAATTTTGGTTTAATTCTATACATAACTTCAAACACTTTTTGATGGTACAATGGCGACAGACAGACGGACAGACGGACAGACAGACGGACAGACGGACACACAGACAGACAGACATTTTCTATAAACATGTTTTTTGGAATCTCTGACCACTAAAACATGCAAATCCGTCGAAAACCGGAAGTCGAAAAAAATTTCGATTACAATACTTTCTTCTATTGAATATAGAAGAAAGTAAAAAGGCCGAATTTTTTTTGTTCGTTTTTGGAAAAAAATTTAATTTTTTTCAATCACACAGCGGACTACTCATTCTCATTGCTCCCATATTACTCCACATTGACACCAAAGAAGAGAAAGGGGGCTGATGGGGTTACACCCCCCCTCTCCTCCCAAAATAGTCGAAAAATTAAAGGAAAAAATTGTTTTCCTTACTTTTTTGAGATAAATCTGTAATTTTTTTCTTCTGTCATACAGCAAAATAGCCGTTCTCGTTAACACCACATTAGTCCACATTGACATCACACCATAACCAAAAATGGGGAGGGGGCTGATGGAATTGCAACCCCCTCCAATCGAAATAGTTGAAAATGAATTTAAAAAATAGTGCTGATTTTTTTCTTTCTGTTTGAGATAAATTTTCAATTTTTTTCCCTATCATTCAACAGACTAGCCGCTCCCTTCGCTTTAGTTCCATATTAGTGCACATTGACACTAAAGAAGAGAAAGGGGGCTGATGGGGATACAGCCCCCCCCCCCTCTTCCCAAAATAGTCGAAAAATTAAATGAAAAAATTGTTTATCCCTTACTTTTTTAGATAAATCTGTAATTTTCTCTTTTGTCATACAGCAAAATAGCCATTCTCGTTAACCCCATGTTAGTCCACATTGACATCACAGCATACCCAAAGATGGGGAAGGGGCTGATGGAATTACAGCCCCCTCCTCTCGAAATAGTCGAAAATGAAATGAAAAGTGCTGATTTTTTTCTTTTTATTTGAAACAAATTTATATTTCTCCCCTATAATTCAAGAGACTAACCGCTCTCTTCTCTTTAGTTCCATACTAGTGCACAGTGACACCACATTATACCCAAAGATGTGAAAGGGGCTAATAGGGTGCCTCCTACCTAAATAGTCGAAAATGAAATGAAAAAAAAGTTGATTTTTTTCTTCTTGTTTGAGCTAAATTTGTAATTTTGTTTTCTGCAATCCTTATTTTTTTAGATAAATCTCACATTAAAATCGCAGCATACCCAAACAAGGGGGGACGGCTGATGGGGTTACAGCCCCCTCCTCACGAAATAGTCGAAAATGAAATGAAAAATATTACTTTTTTTTTCTTTCTCTTTGAAATAAATTTGTATTTTTTTCTCCTATCATTCAACAGACTAGCCGCTCTCTTCTCTTTAGTTCCATATTAGTGCACAGTGACACCACATTATACCCAAAGAAGTGGAAAGGGGGTAATGGGGTTACAGCCCTATTGCCCCCCAAAATTGCTGATTTTTTTTTCTTTTTGTTTGAGATAAATTTGTAACTTTGTTTTCTGCAATACAACGAACTAGCCATTCTGGTTAGTCTCATATCAGCACACAGTTACAACACCACAGTATACCCAACGAGGGGAAGAGGGTTCATGGGGTTACAGCAGGGGTGGGATTCAGCCGATTCGCACCGGTTCGGTAGAACCGGTTATTAATTTATTTTGAGTTCTGAGAACCGCTTGTTAAAATGATACTTCAAATGCGAAAATCGCATGTACATTAATTTACTTTCTTTAAATATTTATCTGCACAACAGCGTTTTCAAAACATAACGCTGTGACACGTACTGATTTATTTCATTTAATAAACTGATGTTTTATTTCCAAAAAGAATATATATTTTCTTCGTCAGTATTATAAAAAGCAAATTCAAGTTTAAAAAAAATGAAATTTTGAAGATTTGGAGAATTTTGAGATCCAAATGAGCAGCGTATCGTATGCTAACTACTAAGCTTGGTTATAGGGTATGCTTCTTAAACAGTACAATAACAACTTATTGTATTCGAATAAAAGGTACTTTACTTTGGCACGGAATGTTTCCTGTTATCGATGATCAATAGCTAATACTAAAATCATTAGATTTACTGCTTTGCTTCCAACTGCATTTTATTTTAATATTGTTCTTCACATCTTAGAAGTCATTTAAATCAAAGTAGTTATTTTCGTAAAGGTAACAAATTCTAAATTTTTATAAGGTCACTGAGTCCTATAAGTTATAGTCAGAAAAATATTTTCCATGCACTAACAAATGAAAGAACACTGTATGGTCTAAACTCGCCGAGTCATGATACTTTGTATTTTACGAATTTCTAGCGTTGTCTGGCCGATTTTTTGTACAAAGAAATGGTAAAAATTCCTAAAATTCTAAATATCATTACTCGAGAATGGTCGTTCAAAAACTTGTCTCTCTTTCAATAGCATGGATAATGGTTTTCTAAATATGTTACAGGACCCAAAGGACCGCATAAAAATTTTAATTTTGAAACTTTTTCTAAAGTAAAAACGGATTCTAAGGTGATGAAGAAAACAGCATTTGAAACATTTTTAAAATGAGAAATATTCTAAATTTAACGATCTAGGATTTAGCTCTTGGTCAGCGATAAGAAGGGACAAATTAAAAGTGTTCAAATGGCTAAAAATATTTTCAGAACATTTGATGCAGGTTCAGCAGAAATGGAAAGGGTTTTTCAAATATAAACATTTTGTCAGAAAATAGAAGCCAATTAACTATTTCTAATTTATCAAACAAAATGGCGATTAGTGTAATTGGTCTAAAAACCTCTGAAAGTATTATAGTGAATGTACGTTAAAAAATAAGCACATATCCGATAATGTTCGAGTAAAGACAAAAATAAATAAATAAATAAATAAACAAATAAATAAATAAAATAAGTGATGACGCTTATTAAGAAGCTACATGAAAATATTTCATATAACACAAGTTATTTAATATTTTAAAACTCTTTTTTGTACCATGATCTAGTTTTTTGCACATCCTTTATTGTTTTAAGTATTATTTATACGAAATAATATACAATACAAAGTCCAAAATCCTTAGTCCTCCAGACCTCGGCGATCCCGAATTTCGGACTGTTCCGAATTTTGGATCCTTTGCAGGTTGTAGTTGTCATAAAAAAAATCTAAGCGCCACCCCCCTTCCTTCCCAGCGAATTATTTACGTTAGGAAAGGATTTTAATACTAAAAAAGATAATATTAAGCAGTTATTTTGATAGATCAATATATTTTTTAAAAGACAAAACACAAAAAAACCTTACAATTACATTTTTTAATTTTATTTTTTATGCAATTGTAAATGTTTTTCCGAATTTCGTGCTGATTTTTCCACATTAGTAAAACGAATCTGGTTTTCAATCTTTTAGCTTAATATAGCAAATATTAACCCCTTTTCAATAAAGTTTATTCCGGATGGATATTCATATGACGACTTTTGAATTTTTTGCGAATTTTTGTATGCGATTTTTAGAGTTTTATGGAGTTTCGGGACGATTTTTTGACATTCGATAAAGGAAAGCGGTTTCAACATTTACCCTAATATAATAAATTTTCTCCCCCGCGAATTTTTGAATTTTTAGAGATTTTTCCTACAAATTTTAATGGTTTATCGCGTTCCGCGCCGAAATTTTGTCATTTGTGAAAATATTCTCATTACAGTGTTTTAGCTCACAAAAATAAATTTTGTACTCTGCGATTTTCGAATTTTTAGCAGATTTTTTTTTTTCTTTTGCCTTTTGCAGTGATTTTTTTCACATTGGTAAAAGCAATTCCGGTTTTAATCTTTTGGTCCAGTGCAATAAATGTTGCCCTCTTTTTAATAAAGTTTATTCGAAACTCATAGAGCAATTTAAAAAAAAAAAATTATGCGATCTGTACAGTTTTTTCACGTTTTCCGCACAGGCGATTTTTTTACATTCGTCAAAGAAATTCGGTTACAATGTCTTAGTCCACTATAGTAAATTTTGTAATCTACGATTTTTGAATTTTTAGCCCTTTTTTTTTTTTTTTTTTTTTTTTTTTGCATTTTACGGCGATTAATAAAAGGAATCCGGTTTTAATCTTTTAGTTCAATACAGTAAATGTTGTCCTCTTTTTAATAAAATTTATTCGGAATTGGTACAGCATAGTATTTTAATTTTTCGCGATATTTTTATGCAATTTTTAGAGATTTCGCACTTTGCGACACCTTTTTGGCAATCGTAAAAGAAATTCAGTATTAAACTTTTAAATTTTGTACTCTATAATTTTTTTAATTTCAGCAATTTTTCTTAGTTATTTTTTTTCCGTTTCGTTGTGACTTTTCATTTTAAAAAAAGTCTCTTAGGAACACGTCCGGATTTCCGACTTTGTAATGTACTACATTTCTGAGTACCTTTTTAAACTTTTCAACATCATAAAGTTATTTTCAGTACAGGATATCCAATATAATTCGCATTTATTTGTCTTGGTTTCAATCCGAAAATGTATAGTGTGATGTTGCTGCATTTCATTGACAATTGTTTTTCATAGCAGTTATTATATGAAACGTTTTTAAAAGATGTTGCATGCTTTTAAACTGAGCTAAATTTTATTATAGATACAAAATTTCCAGATGTAGTTTCTTTGTGCGTGCAATATTGTTACAACAAAAGTGGATTAGAGTCACTTGTGACTAATTATGGAAGTCGACATTGACAAATATTTCGATGAAATTTGAGATTTTGGTGACAAAACGAGCATTAAAAAAATTCAGAAATAAAGCACCTACAAGAGCCAATTTATCGAGATTAACTTTGAAAAAATTACAAGTTTCACAATCACCAAAGCAAGGATGCAAATAGGAATGCTTGACATTCAGTGAGTAAATATTCTCACGAGATGAGACTTCAGCAATATCTGAGACCTTCCTATGGTTTGTTTTTAATATCTATCTGTTTGAAACTTTAGATCATGGGCATTAATTAATTCTTAAACTTACATTTCCGCTATTTTTGTATTATACTTATTGTATTATGCTGTTTTGATGCATTTTTTAATAGAAATTTTGATCAGGGTTTCATGATTGCCGAATATTTATCAAATAAATTAAGTCCCTTTACAGGAAACATGTTTCAGGATTTTTTTTTTTTACTATACCAAAAATTCAAAGTTTTTTAGGAATGTTCTTATAATATTGGAAAAGTGTTTCATAATCTATGTGTTGATACTTCTTTTTTCCTTTCACGTGTATACATCAAAAATCATTCGGGCAGCGAACCGGTTGTTAAATTATTTGAATCCGATCGCTGGGTTACAGGTTCCCTTTCGAAATAGTCAAAAATGAAATGGAAAAAAAATGCTGACTTTTTCTTTCTTTTAAGATAAATTTGTATTTTTTTTCTGCCATGCAGCTATTCTCGTTAGCTCCATATATTAGTGTGCAGCGATGCCGTAGCATACAATACTCAAAGAAGTTGATGGGGACGGGGGTTATGAGGTTACAGCTCCATTCCCCCTCCGAAAGGGTCGCAGTGAAAGGGAAAAGGCTTTCTTTTTGAGATAAATTTGTTTTATTTTCTGGCATGCCACGAATTTGTCTTTTTCGTTAATCCAATATCTTCCTCAGTCCTGCGACCAAATTTACTTGGAACCACAAAATATATTTTTAAAATGAAAAAGATTTGAAAAAAACATATTTTTTTGCTTTTGTAACATTGTTTTTTAAATTCCAAAAAATTGAAAATATTCCCCAATTTTATGTACGATTTATTTATTGCCCGCGCACAATTAAAATTAAGGGGTGATACTGATTCGAATTTTCCGAAAATTCAAAAAATTCGGCTACAAAAAAGTCGCGAATATTGACAAATGGTCGATGTAAAAAATCAATTTCATCACTCGTTCACAGAAAAAATCTCCAATTTCGCCAAAATATTACAGAAAAAATGTGTATTTGGTCAAAGGGTTGCGGAAAAAACGCGAATTTCGTCAAAGGGCCATGAAAAAAAAAAAAAAAAAAAAAAAAAAAACACGGGAAAAACGCGAATTTCGCCAAAATGCCGCGAAAAACGCATATTTCGTAAAACAAAAACTTCGAATTTTGTCAAATAATCGCGGACAAAACGTGAATTTCATCAAAGGATCGCGAAAAGCGCAAATTTCGTTAAAGGATTGCGAAAAAAAAACAAGAATTTCAACAAAAGGTGGCGAAAAAGACGAGAATGTCATCAAAGGGCTTCGAAAAAACGCAAATTTCGTCAAGTGATTGCGGAAAAATGCGAATTTCGTCAAAGGACCGCGAAAAATTCCCTCCTCCCACTTATCTTCCTTTTCTGTCCTAACTTTCCAGCCAGTATTTTTCATTTGGAACGGTTTAAAATCATTATTATTACTTGTGCACAAATAATAAACAGTCGTTATTTTATATATGTGTATAAAAATATTTTGTGTATACAAAAAATATTTTGTGTTTGTTACAATATTAATTTATTGTTAAACAAGAACCGTAGACGGAATTTAGTTTCGGGGGTGGGCAGAACAATTTTATAGATTTTAAGCTACAATGACTTTCTTTTAAATGAAAGTATATAAAAAAAAAACCAGAAACACTTTTCAACTTATTTCGACGTGGGACTGCCTCAGGATCGGACCCGTACCTCCCCACCCCCCATGGTTGATTTTGAGTAAAAAATATATATATATTCTGAAATTCACAGCAAATTTTCTGAATTACAGCAGAGGTGGGAAGGGAGGAAATCCCTTCCCGGCACTAATTATTTTTGTTGCAGGTTGGGTTAACTCTGTTTTCATTTCAAGTCAATATCAGGCTGAGTGTAGATTCCTGCAAGTTGGGTTCGGGTTAACCAGATTTTTAAAAAGTTTGTTCAGCATATTATTTCAGTTTAAAAACTATACCTTACCTATAATAATAAACATAGATGTTTGTATGCGTTTTTTCCGCAACCCTTTCACGAAATTCGTGTTTTTTGCGCGGATCCTTGACGGAATTCGCGTTTTTTCTGAGGCTCTTTGACGAAATTTACGTTTTCTCTGAGGCCCTTTGACAAAATTCGCGTTTTCTCTGAGGCCCTTACACGAAATTTGTGTTTTTGTGATCCTTTGACGAAATTCACGTTTTTCTGCGGCCCTTTGACGGAATAAGTGTTTTTTTTGCTAGCTTTTGTCGAAATTTGAGTTTTATTGCAGCTTCTTGACGAAATTTGCATTTTTTCTGCGGCTCTTTGACGAAATTCACGTTTTTTCTGCGGGCCTTTCACGAAATTCGCGTTTTTTCTGCGGGCCTTTGACGAAATTCGCGTTTTTTCCGCGGATTTTTGACGAAATTTGCGTTTTTTCTGAGGCTTTTTCACGAAATTTGCGTTTTTCTGTGATCCTTTGACGAAATTCGCGTTTTTACGCTGCCCTTTGACGGAATACGCATTTTTTTTGCTATTCTTTGTCGAAATTTGATTTTTGCGGCTTTTTGACAAAATCGCGCTTTTTCCTCGTCGTTTTGACGTAATTCGCGTTTTTCTGCGGCCTTTTGACGAAATTCACGTTTTTTTCTGTTTCCCTTTGACGAAATTTCCGTTTTTTTGCGATCCTTTATCACAATTCGCATTTTTCCGCCGTCCTTTAACGGAGTGCACGTTTTTCAAAATTCGTGTTTTTCCGCGACTTTTGATGAAATTCGTGTTTTTTCTGCGGTCCTTTGACGAAATTTGTGTTTTTTCTGCAGCTCTCTGACGAAATTCGTCTTTTTTAGATCCGTTGACGAATTTTGCTTTTTTCCGTGGGTTTTTGACGAAATTCGTATTTTTTTTCGCGGCTTTCTGTCGAAATTTGCCTTTTTTCTGCAGCCTTTGGGCGAAACTCACTTTTTTTCCCCTGTGGCCCTTTCACGAAATGCGAGGATTTTTTTGCGATCCTTTGTCGAAATTTGCGTTTTTTTCCGCAATCCTTCATCGAAATTTGTGTTTTTCCATTGCTTTTTGACAAAATTCGCGCTTTTTTCTCGTCTTTTTGACGTAATTCGCATTTTTTCTGCGGCCTTTTGACGAAATTCAAGTTTTTTCTGTTTACCTTTGACAAAATGCGCGTTTTTTGCGATCCTTTAACGAAATTCACGTTTCTTCGCTACCCTTTGACGGAGTGCACGTTCTTCGAAATTCGCGTTTTTCCGCGACTTTTGATGAAATTCGCGTTTTCTCTGCGGCCCTTTGATGAAATTCGGGTTTTTTCTGTGCTCATTTCAAAAAATTCGCGTTTCCTCCGGTATCATTTGATAAATTTCCCTTTTGCACCGCGATAATTTGACGAAACTCGCGTTTCCTCCATGATCATTTGGCGTAATTCGCGCTTTCTCCACGATCATTTGACGAAATTTGACTTTTTTTTACGATCCTTTAACAAAATTCGTATTTTATCCTCGGCCCTTTTTTCAAAATTCGGTTTTTCCTCGATCCTTTAACGAAAATGATTTTTTTCAGCGATCATTTGTCAAAAAGAGCGATATTTTTTTAAGTCCAAATTTTCGGACTGATGATCCAATTTTTTTAATTTTCGGAACCTCATGCCTCAAATTTACGTAAAAGTCGGAACAAAATCACCCCCCCCCCCCCCCCTCTGGCTACGGCCTGATTGTCAAAAATGATTTCTGTTTACAACACAATTCAACGTGTTTCGTAAGATTTAGAACATTGTGGAAATTGAAGTCAGCCCCCCCCCCCCGCCCCGAAATAAAATCCTGGGTACGCCACTGTACAGAAGGGAAGTAAATACTTGATAGCTTTATCTGCTATTTCTGCATACGTATTTCTCACGCACAACCAAAAATTAGGAAGGCTATTTACTTGGAAAGCAATTTTCATGGAACCATCGCATGATAATTCCGCAAGTTGTTCTTGCTCTAAGAATGTTAAGGATTCATTTTCACTAATGTCTTTGAAATGAAATGGATCCCTCATCCACTCATTTTCTGACTTTGAGGGAGGAAAATAAATTCGGGAAGTTTCTTTCAAGTTCTTTAGGTGTACAACGAAATTTTCAACAATCACAGGTGAAATTTTATCTTCAGAGGTTTGTAAGAAATCGAATAATGTTGGGAATGATTCAAAATTATGATTTTTTAAGTCGATTTGCCCACAAATCAAATATTTTCCTTGTTGCTTCTACTTTGTCTTAGACTTTGAAAATATGTACCGATGTTCCTTTTAAGCTTAAATTCACCTCATTCAGAAAACTGAAAATATCTGTCAAATATGCCACCTTGACAACCTAGGAGAAATCATTGAATTGTTCTTTCAAATGACATTTGGAATCCAATAAAAATAGCCTTACTTCATCACGCAGTGCAAAAATGCGATTCAAAACTTTTCCTTGTCACAGCCACCTGGTTTCTGTATGCAAAAGTAACTGTTGGTGTCGACTACCAATTTCTTCGCACAGAATTTTAAAAAGTCTAGAATTTAATGGTCGAGCCCTTATAAAATTTACTACCGGAACAACTTCGTTGAATGTAGACATCAAATCATCAGACATTTTTTTCACGGCGAGTGATTCACTGTGAATACAACAGTGTGTCCAAATTGCATGTGGTGTTTTATCTTTAACCAAGCTGATCCAACCATTAATAGGTCCACTCATAGCTCGAGCCACATCTGTACTTATTCCGACACATTTTGACCAGTTTATTTCTTTTTCTTGTATGAAACCGTCTAAACATGTGAATAGCGCTGCACTTGTTGTGTGAGATGGAATGGATTTGCAAAACAAAAAATCTTCACATACCTTACCACCAAATTCATAACGAACGAAATCTAACAAATTTGCATTATTGGAAACGTCTAAACTCTCATCCACCTGTAATGCGAAATAAGGACTTATTTTTACACGTTCAATTAATTGGCTCTCAATATTTTCACTTAAGTCGATGATTCTGTTCTGAACGGTATCATTAGATAATGAAATTAAATTTAGATCCTTTGCTGCTTTTTCTCCAGTCATTGTTGTGACCATTGCTTTAGCACCAGGTAGAATTAAATTCTCTGCAATCGTATGAGATTTTGCAGAATTTGTTACCATCAAAGATACCTGATAAGAAGCAAAAACTGCCTTTTCATTATTGGAACCAGTTGCGGTCTTTTCTATTAATTTCTGACTTGTTTTCAGTTCTTTTAACTTGCTTTTAAAAAAGCAAGATTTTTTTTTTAAATACTCTTTATGTTTAGTTTGTAAATGTCTACGGAGTTTTGCTGGTTTCATACATTCATTTGACAGTATATCGTGGCAAATAACACAAACAGGCTGATCTTCATTATTAATACAGGTGCTCGTAAATCCCAATGTTAAATATTCTTCAGAGTACTTATGTTTTTTCCTTTGCAGTAATTTCTTCTCTATTAAGTTGTGAGTTATTATATCATCACCTATATCGGACTCCACCTCTTAAAACTATGTAACAAGAGAGATTAAAATAAGAACAGTGCACGTAAAAATGGCAATGGCTAGAATTCACTCACTAACATTTTCACCTGCCTTTCTCCTTTCTAGATAAGATGATGTCTGGTCACGTGATTGGTACTATGGCAACACTAATTAAAATGCATATGTAAAGCGCGCTGACAAAATAAAGAATATTTGGTAAAATTTTTTGACTTGGGTAGAGATGAATTCAGAGGGTGGAAAAAGGAGGAGGTGGGTTTCTCTTCCCCAGCATTGAAAAATTTAGATTTTATGTGTTTATTTTATACTTATTAATAATCCTAGTTTACAAATTCTAGTCTTGCATTTATCCCCAACTACAGCTTCTGAAATTTCTGCCAAAGAAGAAAACTCTGAATTCAACACAGGGCTCAAGGACCCCCAGGGGTCCGCGGACCACAGTTTAAGAAACGCTGCTTTAGAGTATCTCAATAGACCAGGTTTACATCACCTACAAAAATTTTGAAACGTTTGGATGGCTAGAAATATAATTTTTACAAAATGAGATATGTGAAAATTTCGACGAAATCAGTAAAAATCTGAATGTTTCGCTCGCATTCGATGCGCATTCATTCCAAAACCACATAGCATGCACTTTCAATTCAATTTTTTTTCATTTAAAAATATAAATTCAGAGAAAATGGAGTTGAAGATATAAAATCATACATATTTGAGGTTAATTTAAGAGTCAGTCATCATGAGCCCGGTCAACACCAGACGGATCAGTTAGTACAGTGGTTCCCAACGTGAGGCGTACGCCCCACAGGGGAACAATTTGGCTTTCCAGGGGGGCAATTTGAGAATTCTGTGAAATTTGGACATTCGCTCTTATGATCATGAAATAATATGCTATTTCTTTATTTTTTTATATTTTTCATTTTAAATGAATGAATGTAAAAGTAACAAATAAATTTTCCTGGTTTGAAACATTTTTAATTTTAATTCTTTCAAATTGACTCACTACAATAAAAAATCAAGGCACTATCGACAGACACATCACATTTGATCAACAAATTAAAACGCATCTTATTAGAAATGTTTATGTTAGGATTCCAATATCTTAATTTGAACTGATAGTCAGTGATAGAATATTTTTAGCAGTTCTGGAAAAGAATTACTGTCACAATTCAGAAGGAAAGCCCCGTCATTCCGGGCGTGTACGTTTTCTGACTTCATGTATATGTATATGCATGTATCTGAGTGACAACATTGAAAAACAACTTGTTGAAAAGTTGAAGTCAAGAAATTTCTCAATTCAAATGGATGAATCCACTCTGAGAGATGGTGAAGCAGTATTGTTAACATATGTCAGATACCGGGTGTCCTAAAAAGGACTGACTGATTTTAAAATTCAATAACTTGCAAACGGTGACAGATATTTAAAAATTTCTTGCAGGAGGTTTATGCATAAGGTCAAAAGTTTATTACAGTGATTTTCGATTTTAGTTCGAATTACAAACAATAGATGGCGCTGTAAGCAATAGTCGCTAAATACAGGCTCGATTTTTGGTCCTTTCTTTTGTTCCATGCGGAAAAAGGAGATGGAAATGTATTATCCGTTCCACAAAGTACCAAAAATCGAGCCTGAATTTAGCGTCTATTGATCGCAGCGCCATCTATTGTTTGTAATTCGAACTAAAATTGAAAATCACTGTAAAAAAAACTTTTGACCTTATGCATAACCCTCCTGCAAAAAGTTTTTAAATATCTGTCACCATTTACAAGTTATTGAATTTTAAAATCAGTCAGTCCTTTTTAGGACACCCGGTATATTGATACAGATGAATTTTCTGAAGAAATGCTTTTCTGTGAATCATTAGAGACCACCACTATTGTCCCCGATATATTTAATATATTGAAAAGTTACTTAGATAGAAATAGCATACCAATGGCAAATATAACATCCTGCGCTGCAGATGGTGCTCCAGTTATGATGGGGGAAAAAGCTGGATGTTTAAAATTAATGAAAGATGAGAATCCAGAAATGCTAATTCTGCATTGCCTAATTCATAGAGAGAGTTTGGTATCCAAAAATTTTTCATCTGTTCTAAATAATGTGTTAAAATCAGTTATAAAATGTATTAACTCCATAAAATCCAACGCAAAATGTGAATGTCTTTTCAAGCAGTTCTGCGAAGACCAAAGTGAAGACCACGTTCGGCTTACTTCACACTGATGTGAGATGGCTGTCAAAGGGGAATTGCTTAAAAAGATTCATGGAGTTGTTTGATGTTCTTGGTGAATTTTTAAGTGACAAGCCTGACATGAAGCACCTACAAACCGTTGACCATTTGTTAGTTATTTAGCAGATATCTTTGAAAAATTGAATACGTTGAATAAACAACTGCAAAGAAAAAACAAAACACTTGTTGATGCAAAGGCAAAAGTATTTGGTTTTATTGCGTCCATTGGAATATGGCAAAAACATATTTCTGAGAGAAAGTTTGACTTATTTTACTGGTTAAAAAAATGCGAAGTAACAGATTCTGCTATTACTGTGATTGTCGATCATCTGAAAATGTTGGCGTCTGATATGAATGATAGATTTTCTGATTTAAAGCAAATGGATTTTCCATCGTGTGTCATACAGCCAATGTTAGTTGACGTATCGTCTGATGTTTCAATAAGTTATCAAGAAGAAATCGCTGAAATTCAAAACGATGAGTCAGTTAAAACCTTATTCAGTATAAAAGGAACTATGGCATGGCTTTGTGCTGAGACAGAAACTAAGTATCTGAATTCAACAAAATTAGCAAGAAAAATATTGTTGCCATTCCCATCTTCGTACTTAGCTGAATGTGGTTTTAGTGCAGTAAGTGATTTATTACTGAAGAAAAGAAATCGACTGGACATCACTAAACGAGGGGACTTGAGATTAAAGTTGACAAATCTAGTACCTGATATACAATCTCTCTGCAGCCAAAATGAAGCACAAAGACGTCATTAATTTTATTCCATTTATCTCGAATCTTATAATTTGAATTTATTTTATTATACATTTATTTATTCTATTTTTTTACTGTCAGCAATTAAAGTGATAAAAGCATCATCGAAAAAGCTTCAGTTAAAGTAATTTTTATGTATCTCAATTCGCTATTAAATATTTCAAAATCTAATTTGTTTTTTTACTATTGGTGCATATTATTATTATTATTATTATTATTAATGATTTCTTCCTGAATACTTTCTTTCTTTATGCTCTTTTTGATGACCTTTTTTCTATTTTTTTAAGTTTTTTATTGCATTTTTTAAATGTCTTATTGGATTTTAAAGGGAATAAGACTTCACTTTTTATATAATAAGAATTATTTGTCACAGAGACGGGAGGGGGGGGGGGGGGGCATGAAGGTTTTATAGTTGATTTGGTGGGGCATGGCTCATAAAAGGTTGGGAAACACTGAGTTAGTATATAATAAAAAGGGATAACAGTTAACAGTGGAAGTTTAGATTTTCATACAATCACAACTTTCAAATTTCTACTGCTGATTCCAATTTTAGACAATTTTCCAGACAATAAATAAAAATGATTTAAAAAATATATTTGCTACATTTTGAAAATGCTTTTGGTACTTTAAAGTTTTTAAAGTGATTTTGAAAAAAGGGTCCTAATTGGTTCTTTAGTGAAAATAATTTTAATGCCCTTTTTCTCTGATTTTGGGAGTAATTTCAATTTAACTATGTATCAACCACGTTGGTGCCCCTGATGGAACTGTCTGGAGATTGTCATCTCTGTCTACAGAAGCTGAATTCTAAAATCCATATGTACTATATTACAATTATGATGCGGGGATTCATTCACTAGTACATTATTTTCTTTTTCTAAATTATAATGTTACACAGTGGCTACCTTTATATAAGAATCTCATTGAAAGTACAAGGGGTAGAATTTCAGCCTGCATACAGCAGTTATCAAATACCACATACCATCTTGTGATCCTATAGATTTTTCAAAGTACAGTATAGGATGTTATCCGGAATGCTTGGGGCATGATAAATTCTGGATAAGTGTTTTTCCCGTAATTCGGAACAAACACACTCTACTATAAGTATTAAGAATTGTTCAAATTAACAGTATGAAATGTATAAAATATGAATAATATATGTAAATATGTAATTGAAAATTTTTTAATTTACTAACTTATTTACACAACATAAACTAGTATGTTGTGGCCATCACAAAACTTTCTTCTATATAAATCATGTTAATTAAATCATTTAAATAGTACAAGAAATTACATCAATTTAGCACCAATTCCTTCTGTATCGGAATTTGAAGTTTGATAAAAATTCGTGCCTTAGTTGTTGAGATAGAGCTATAGCAGAAATTCTGAAAAATGTAGCATAGGAGCGCCACCTGTTGAGCGATTTACACCAATACATAAACAGCAATAATTGATATCCAGATATACATGAATCTGAATTTCGTTGAAAATCCAAGCATTAGTTCTTGAGATAGAGATATTGCGGAAATCACAAAAAACAGCATAGCAGCGTTACCTGTTGAACGATTTACACCAAACTGCATAAAATGTCAATTCATGTCAAGGACTAACTGATTCTAAAGTTTGATGAAAATTCGTGCGTTAGTTCTTGAGATACAGCTATAATGGATATTCTGAAAAATACAGCATAGCAGCGCCACCTGTTGAGCGATTTACACCAAAATGTACAAAATGTCAATTCATGTCAAGGATTAACTGATTCTGAAGTTTGGTGAAAATTATTGCAATAGTTCTTGAGATACAGCTATAATGGAAATTCTGAAGAGTGCAGCATAGCAGCGCCACCTGTTGAGCGATTTGCACCAAAATACAAACACCACTAATTCATATCAAAGTATACTTGAATCTGAAGTTTGATGAAAATTCAAGCATTAGTTGTTGAGATAGAGCTATAGCGGAAATCGTAAAAAATGCAGTATAGCAGCGCCACCTGTTGAGCGATTTACACCAAAATGTACAAATCAGTAGCTCATTTGAAAAATTTTTTACCCACCTTATTCTGCTGGTCATCATCATTATTTCCATTAGACATATATCACTTGTCATTATGTCACAAATCTTACAGCCAGTCATCTGATGACTTACAGGAGTATCATCATCAGCAATTAGACAATCTTCCACTGACTCTTGATCCAACAATTGAGCTTCTGGACATGAAAATTCTTTAGCTTAGTCCAGCAGATCTGTAATAATTTCCTTCTCCTTGGAAATTTTAAAGTCTTCAATTTCATGCTCATTCACACCATGAATAATATTGCAGATGACCACAAATTGTATCACCCATAGATGAGTGTATATCTGTCTGCTGTATCTCATGTTTGTTGTAAAATACATCTTTAGCTTTTACATTTTTGAAATGAAACAAATTACTTTTAATTATTATTTGTGAACATTTCGGTTTTCATTTTGTATTCAGGTTTTTGGAGCATTCCGGATACAGGGTTTCTGGATAACGGATCCCATGCAGTACCTATATATAGAGTTTATCCATAGATGCCAACAATCACGAGTTTTGAATACCTCAAAACCGAGTAGTAATTTTCACCTTTATATAATCACAGATATTAGTGATTATATAAGGCAAAGAGTACTATTCAGGAATTGTGGTATTAAAAATCTACAATCCGTGGTGCGCCTATGATCTTACCTTGTGATCTCTAACAGTATATTAACCGCATGAACCTACAGATGTTACTGAGGGATGTAGCTGAGTTAGGATGTTTTAGCATTCATAGAATATTACAGGAATGTTTTCTGTTACCTTTCCAAAATCCGGCAACAGGATGGTCTAGTGAACAATTCAATAGATGAAAAATACATAAATGCTCAGCTAAAACTTAATTTATGTTAAGTGTAATTTTAAATTATTAAATTTTCTATTTAAAAAAATTTTAAATAACTATTATTTTTATCTGATACTTAGGAAAAATAATGCCATGTGGCACAGCTAACACCCCCCCCCCCCCCAAAAAAAAAGGCCATCACTTACTATTTTTCTTTTTGGATCTCAGTAGTCTTTAAAATGGCCTTCTGAACCCACTGTTGAAGACAATTTTTAGTTCTTTTTTAACATTCGCATGTTTAGCAAGTTGGAAATTGCACTTCAAGTGGCAAATGTGGTGCGTTTGTACTACTATAACTAGTTTTACAAATATTTTTTGCACTGCATATTGTACTGAATGTACATTTTAGTGCACTTCATAAGTGCATATCAATTTCATCCTGTTCGAAAGGCTGTAACATCATTAAAATGCACTTGAAATAATTTTTCCCCATTGGCCGTAATATAACGGAAAACTTTTGACTGTCCCTGTAATTAAACTATACATTCAATTTTTATAAAATTTTAAATGAATCAACAAAATTTTGCAACAATTATTATTTAAAATTTCAGACCATTCCGTTGGGTAGTTTTTGCTCTGTTATATGCGAACAGACAGACGAACAATCAGACAGACAGACTGAACGACGGCTATAGGTGCTATGTATTTATATAATTATGAACGCACCTAAAAATTAAGGGTTGTGCCATCCTGACAGAGCTGTCTTATTTCTTCATTTCGAAAAAAAAAAAAAAAACAAGTAAACTTTTGGATTTTCAATATTTCTTATTTGTTTCATATCTGTATTATTTTATATTGATACTAGCTACCCCTAACGATCAGTTTGGTCTCCCTTAAATTTAAATGTATGGTAAACACTGTATCATGTTACTTTTATTCATAATTTAATTTACTTGCTCAATCCATCGCCAACTCGGAAGATAATTCTGATAGAGGATTAGAAATTTATTCAGGGTGTTCTGAGAAAAAATATTTAGTTTAACTTATTTCAGTTTATAATCTCCATTTTAAAAAAGTGACTATTGCAATAGGCTACAGGTACATCTGCTTCAAAATCTTGCTCCTCTCTATATTTTCTTTTGTCAGTATCTGAGAGGTACATTCTTCTTACTATTTTTTCAGGTACTTATTATAAACTAGTTGGATGTGCCAATCCCAAAACTTTCTTCTATATTATACATCTTAATGTTTCAAAAAGTAGTTAAAGACATTAATACAGCAATATTATTACTTCAATACTAAACCAACTTTGATTTACCTCTTAAATTTCTGCTCTACTTAATTAATCAACGAGTTAATCTTGATCATGCTCACAATATTTATTAAAATCAATAGTTTTTCATTATTCTGTCGTACATCAGCTGTTTGCGAATAGTCGGCTTAGCTGTTGCTGCACGAGCCATCAGAACTGCGAAAAACTGAGAAAATTATACAAAAATCGCTATCACAGTGCCCCATTCCTGCGGAATATTTCCAAATTCAAGGAAGACCTGCTGACCATAGCCAAAAACATACACAAAAAATTTAGTTCAATTCTATTCATAACTTCATACACTTTTCGGTGGTAAAATAAAGAAAATGGCACAAAAATCGCTATTACAGCAACCTCTTATGGCAGAATATTTCCAAATTCAAGGGGAAACTGCTGGCCACAGCCAAATACATACACAAAAAATTTGGTTCAATTCTATGTATATCTTCATATATGTATTGATAATACAATAATGAAAATGGCACAGACATTGCTATTACAGCACACCTTTCCTGCGGAATATTTCCAGATCGTAGGAGGACCTGCTGGCCATAGCCAAAAATGTACACAAAAAATTTGGTTCAATTCTATGCATAACTTCATACACTTTTTGATGGTACAATAATGAAAATGGCACAAAAATCTCTATTACAGTACCCCCTTCTGGTAGAATTTTTCAAATTCAGGGAGGATCTATTGGCCACAGCCAAAAACATACACAAAAAATTTGGTTCAATTCTCTGCATAACTTCATACACTTTTCGATGGTACAATAATGATATTGGCACAAAAATTGCTAGTACAGCGCCCCCTTCCAGCAGAATATTTCTAAATTGAAGGAGGTCTTGCTTCCCACAGCCAAATACATACACAAAAAATTTGGTTCAATTCTATGCATAGCTTCATGCACTTTTCGGTGTACAATGGCGACACACGGACAGACAGACATTTTGTATAAACATGTTTTTGGGGGTCTCTGACCCCTAAAACATGTAAATCCGTCGAAAGCCAGAAGTTGAAAAAAAAATTTCGATTACAATACTTTCTTATATTGAAGATAGAAGAAAGTAATAATATAGAGTAATTAATGCCTTTTATTACTTTTATTTTAAATTAAACTGTCTCACAATGTATAAAATTCCTTTATGATAATTATAAAAAAATTATATGCATATTTTTGCTATTTACTTTCTCCTTTCTACAAAAGAAAGTATTGTAATCAAAATTGTTTTCGACTTGCGGTTTTTGAAGAATTTACACATTTAGGGATCCGAGATCCCAAAAGACATATTTATACAAAATGTCTGTCTGTCCATCCATATGTATGTCTTCTTTGTATCATTGAAAAGTGTATGAAGTTACGCACAGAACTGAACCAAATTTCATATGCATGTTTTTGGCTATGGCTAGCAGGTCTCACATGAATTTGGAAACATTCTGCTAAAAGGCAGCACTGTAATAGCAATTTTTGTGCCATTTTGATTATTGTATCATCGAAAAGTATATGAAGTTGCGCATACAATTGAACCAAATTTCACATATGTTTTTGCACCAAGCTTCATCTTAATAATTGCATGTAAAGATGTTAAGTTTATATAATATGCCCTGAGATCTTTCGAGATGCACACATGCTCATTTTCAATGAGAAGAAGATTATGGCTGAAAGAGAAACCATACACAGTAAAACAAGGCAAAATAATGCTACGCAGCAAAGCCAGTCTATTACTCTAGAAAATGTTAGTTTAATATGGCATCACTTGCACTTGCGTAGCATTATTTTGTTTTTTGTGTATATTTTCTCTTCCAGTCATATTCTTCTGCCCTTGAAAATGAGCATATGTGCATGTCGAAACGTCTCGGGGCATATTATGTAAACATATCTTTACATGTGTGTATTTTAATATTTTATCACCTTTTAAGTAAACAGAAATAAATTTTTAACTTATCAAAGTTTCTTAAGTCTGAATTGGCCCAATATTGTTTTAAAAGCATGAAGGCTCCCATTAAAAGAAAGTATCACAATTTTTCATGAGGATTATTTTCAAATTTCAAGAAGAAATTTCTTTAGGAATAATAAGCTTTTTATTTATATAAATTGTATTTACACTTTAACACATAATTATGATACAAAATGCATGCTCCCTCATGGAAGATGCAATTAACAAAATACAGATCAATAAATATTTAAAAATATGGAACAATCACAGTCTTTTAGTGATTCTGTAAGCACAATCATGTTTATGTCTTTACAGTAACATCATCACTTCCTTTCACTTGAGGCTGCAAAAATAGATTAAAATTAAACCAGCATTAAAAAATAAATAAATAAAAAATCAAGCATTCAAATAATTTGATAAATATTTCTTTTCTCTTAATGAAAAATATAAATAGCAACCTAATCCAAGATAATAATCCTTTAAATACATCACACAATTTTTGTGGGGTTTTTCACCTCCTCCGTTCTCCTACGTCACAGTTTCCCCACTCCAATGATATCCTTTCCCTATCAGACTTCACATTTTTTGCACCTATCCATTTAAAGCTAATTTTATGTAACAAAAAACACACACATATTACATTTTTTTGCACCCACTCATTTAAAGCTAATTTTATGTAACAAAAAACACCCACATATATAATATATATATATGTATATATTTTAAGACACAAAATGTCTATAAGTAACACAGACACCATATTGACGATGGTAACACCTAACCAATAAATTTTGCATATGCTGCAAAATTTTTATCTCTAAACATTGCATAATTTCCATTTTTACATTGTTCTAATATGGAAAAAAAAAATTCTTTCAAATGCAATTTGTTTGAAAGCTGTATCTGAATTTATAATTTTAAAAATAGTTCTAAAGCATGAATTTGTTTTAAATCGATCTCTATGGCATGCAACCAGATTATGAAAGATTAACCCATTTGCACTAGAAAGAATATAAACAGTTCAGCATTTGTTTCTGATTAATACTTCATAACAAAATTAAAACTTCAGCAATAAATAAATAAAATAATATAAATAACACAAATTTAATAGACATGTAATCGAACTATGCACTTCAACCACTGAAATAATTAGAATCAAAAAGGTTGCTGCAAGTAGTATCTTTGGGGATTTCTTTGGCTGTCAACCCCTTACACATGGCTAATATGAAAGTATCGCTTTTAATAAATTTCAAAACTTTATTTGAATACATCATAGGCTATCAAAGCCTGAGAGCTAATGTGCCTGCAGATTCTGTATTTACGTAATGCAATAACTCTTGATAGAAATATCAGTTTTGCTTCAAATTTTGGGTATAGGTTCATTCTGATAAGGTACTTCAAATCCCTGATTAGTTTTGGGGTTCAATGGTTAAGTATAAAGGGAGGAACGGGGACTTGTCCCCTCCCCCCTTAATTTAGATAAATAGCTTTTTCATGCAAAATTATCTGATTTGCTTCAAAGTTGATATACATGTTTATTCTGATAAGGCATGATTCCTTCTGATAAGGCCCTTCCCTGATTAGATTTGGAAATTCATTGGTTAAGTATAAAGGGGAAATGGAAAAGCTAAACCCCCTCCTCCCACCTTTAATTTAGCTAAAGGGGTTCTTTTGTTGATTTCTTTATTTCTCAAGAGACATTATTCTTCGAAATAAGAATATAATATACAATTAGTGTGAATAGCCTGTAAGCTCAATACCATTAGTTTAACAGGGCACTTTTCTTTTCATTCATATATTTGCTTTTTAGTATGGTAGCTTTTGCCTATTTTTATATAAATATGCTCTTTGGTGGTATCAGTGGGCAATCTAAAAAATATATTAAGAGTTTTCCATTTAACAAAAAATGGTTTTCACCTATATTCATTAATCCAATAAGCCTGTGTTGGATCCCCTAGTATATACACAATCTATATCCTACTTATATAATCACTACAAAACTGGCACGATGTTGTGTGCTTTGACTTCAAGCAGTTGAAATTAAAAAGAAAAAGAAAAGAAAAGACATTTAATACCACCTGATACATATACTTTTTTATGAACTTTAATATCGTGTTTACAATTAATCCCTAGTTAATTGCTTTTGCATTTTAGATGTGATGCCATAACATATTAACTCATCCCCTCTTCCTATCACATTGTATCACACTTTGCGATCCCCACACCCCATTCTGAAGTGACATAAATGGGTGAGGAGCTTGATGATTAACTGTGGGGCATTAAAATGGTTCCAAAAGATGATATATAATACAAATTAATGCATTATTTTTGTCTCTAATATGCAATCACAATTGCATACAACATGCACACATTGTATGTCAGATGCAACAGGCAGATTGCATCTGAAGCAATCAAAATTTTTTGCAGTTAAATTCTTTTAAATAGAGTTCTTTTGTCTGACACTGTAAATAAGAAATATATGCTACTATCTTAATTAAACTGTTGATATAAAATTAGATTTATTGTTATTGGGTTAAAAGAATATCACTTAAAAATGTTCAATTTAAGGTTATAGCGGACCATCAAAATCAATTTATTTATTTATTTATTACTGAATTTTTTTTTAATAACAGCAAATGTACATGGGTGTGCAAAAATTAAGGATGAAGCAGATAAATTAAAATCCAAACAAAGCAACAGAACAGATTGTTCAAATAGTTTTGATCACTTGTCCCACATTTTTACATCTTGGAGATCTTATGGTAATAGTATGATTTTGGTCGATGTGGAAAACTTCTACACGACGATACATTCAAAAAACCATCTCGTCCTTAATTTTTGCACACTAGTGTACATAGTGTTATTAGATATCTGTATGCCAATTTTGGTTAAAATATCTTTAATAGTTCTTGAGATGATGAAAATCCCAAATAATTAGCATTCTTCAAAATACTCCATGCGCATCGCATTTTTACATACGGGTTCAAACTTTTTCATCAATAATCATTTTATACATATGAGTGAAAATCATTTAGAAAAAGAACTTAATTTGAATTACATATTTTTTAATTAAAAGATTATCAATCAGTTTTTAAAACTTTAATTATTTATTAATTGCATTATTTTTAGTAACTTATGGTGCTACAAATATAGGGAGCATCTGTGACAAATTTCAATAAAATTCGAAAAACATTTTAAAATCATGAATATGGCAAAAATCTTAATTTTGTAAAAAACAGGTTTTAATGAACAAAAGTTATAAAAGCTCAATATCTTAAAAAAAAAAAAAAAAAAAAAAAAAAAAAAAAAAAAATCATTTTAAGAATGTTTAAAGGTTTTAATATTATTTCTGACTCATTTCCTAGATTTTTGTGCATTTATGATAAATATAGTCAATTTAGGTTCATTAATAAATCTTTCTGTAATGTTTGAAATATCAAGATTTTAAAGGCAACATATACAGCAACACACCAATTTTGTTTCTAGTTATCTAAGATTATATATTTTTTATAAATTATAATGCAATGGAATTTTATGAAATAATCAAAAAGAAGATATGTTTTAGAAAGAAGAAATTGCAAAAATTAAAAATCTTTATAATCTTATTTTCTGTGATTATTCAGTATCTGCAATTACTTTTAATGACACATTGAGCTTTTCAGAACACCTGGCAGTTGTTATTTTTTAAGAGATAAAATATGAAAATATTACAACATACTGTTTTATATAAATGCTTTGTTACTAGAAATGTAGAAAAAATATTTATAAGTGTAGTATACAGTTGAATAACTGAAATAAAATTTTGGTAAGCATTTTGCATATTTTTTAATGATGATATGCTCCATGATACATATTTATGATTTAAAAAAAAAAAAAAAAAGCTATTGAGTTTTCAAAATAATTCTTTGTAGTGAGAATAAATCAATGCAGCCCTGCCAACTTTTATGCTTTTTAGTTACCACAACAATGTAATGGAAATTTTCGCCTTATTTAATAGCAGATTTCATCGATTAAACAAGGCAATATTTAGTTTTGTATTTTAGTGCATAGAAGAAAGTGCAAAAATTGACAGCTTAGCAAAAAGTGTTTTTAATGAGCATGGATGAAACAACTGCTGCCTGCAAATGCGCAAAAGTGCTCACAACTCGCTTAAAAATTATATATATATATATATATATATATTTCAAATGGAAGCTGCAGTCATAAATATTATTTATTATGCTAAAAGTAAAAAATTGATATTTTGAGGCTTTTTCAAGTTTGAAAGTCTACTGTACTCTTAACTTAGAATATCTTTTTTCTATGAAATATATATATATATGTATATATATAATACGGGGTATCATGCATTTAACATAATAAATTTTCACATATTGCATCATCATTTCAGGATATATATTTTTCTATCTCAATATTCCTCATTGCTTTTTAAATTTATTTACATAATACAAGGCTAAATTTTACTATCTCAAATATTCCTCATCTTTTTAAATGTTATTTATATTCTCATTTTTTTATATTACATTTTTTTGTCTTTAAAACATTAATTTAATCAAATGCCCTTTTATTTATTTGTATTAATTTATTCCTTTTCTTTATTTTATTTTGTACTATTATTTTGTATTACTCAGTACTTATTAAGTTTATTCCTATTTTTTCATTCTAGTTTAACTAAAAGTTAATCTAAGTCTTTTCTTGATTTCTTCAATCATTTTCATTCATTTTATTATTTATTTATTTTTTTTTTTTTTTTGGGGGGGGGGGACTTAAGATGGCAACTCTAAACATTATTGTTATTAATCCAGTTCCAATTTAAATTTTTCATTTCTCACACCAGAAGGCAGCACAGTTGTGGGTTTCATTCAGATGCTCAACTGTAGATCACATGTTAAAATAGTCTTAACATTGTTTTCCATGCTGATATGCAGTAGTTTTGACTCTTAGTATGTCATTCAGGTATTGTGCTCTAATATTTTTAATATCCTGTATGAGGTGTATCTTTCTTTGGATCTCTTAGCTTTTTATTATCTATTTTCTGTAATGTTTGCATTATAAGGAGCTAAATTTTGTCATTTTAGGCTTAACGCCGACAAAATTGGATGAAATAACGCATCTTCTATGAATGAATTTACAAGCTCCTCTGATGATTCTGTGAGTCATTCATAGTTTCTTCTTTTACATACTGGTTTCATATGTTTATTTCTAAATCATCTTTAGAACTTAGTCCATTTCTACATATATTTGTGGTTTCAAATTTATTATATATATATATATATATATATATATATATAAAGAAAAACAAGAGAGAGAATTAAGGTCCACTACATTTGCTATTGCATATTAAATTGCTAAGAGTAACCTTACACTTATGCATTTTTTCTTCAAACTATTGCACTGTGTTTTAAGAATCTTCCATTTCCATCGCAATGATCTGTGATTAATAACAAAAACAAAGAAAACAAGTTGGAAAACATCACCACATTTTTCATGACAAATGAAAATAAAGGAGTTCTAAAAATGCTGTTGTTGGATCACAAATAGTGTTTGTTTGAGTTAAATCTGTAAATAAACCATCCTGAATTTGTGCATCCAGTTAAATGGAATAAACTGTGCATTACAATACTCTGCACATTACAATACTTCAAAATTTCAAGACTGAGTTTCAATCTGAAAGCGAAATGCATAAAATAACTGAAACCAAGCCAGTTTAGAGACCAAGCTCAGGATTTTCAAATTAGGGTTTCGACATTCTGTCATGGTGATGAAATATAATAGGTAGATCTGATTCATTGGAAATGTAAATCTTTTATTTAAAATTCATATAAAAAAGCACAAATAAATGTACTAAAATTACTTGCAGGTGAATATATATAATATAAAATTATTTAAAATGCATTAATAATATCTTAAAAATACACTAAAAACCATTAATAATCCAAAACGCTTATAGCCATCACATGGCCATCATCAGTGGGTATTTAAATGTTCATCGCTGTATTTAAATGTTGTTACAACATTTAACATAACAACATTTAAATACCCGCTGATTATGGCTGTGTTATGGCTGAAAACGTTTTGGATTTTTAATGGTCTTTAATGTATTTTTAAGATATTATTAATGTATTTTAAATAATTTTATATTATATGTATACACCTGCAAGTAATTTTAGTACATTTATTTGTGCTTTTTTATATGAATTTTTAATTAATTACTCAAGGTGAATTTAGCATTAGAATTTTAATTTCCATTTATTGTAAATCTTTCATATAACTTAATATCTATATTAAACAAAAAGAATAGTATGGACAGGTAACCAGACATAAACTTTAAACAAAAACAATGGCTTAATGATCAACTTTATGATTCTGGATAAATCTAGAATAAATTTCTTTCATACAATATTATAATAGATTTTTATTGAATCCAATGTCTTCATATTAAACAAGCAGTGAAATATAGCATGAAAATACTTATCTGCTATTTTTAAGTCCTCTCTTTAAATTAGACTTGCACACAATTTAAAAATTGGCTACTATATACAAAATTTACATATTAGGTTTATGCATAACAAGAATATCTTTCCTATAACAACCAATGTTAATATTTTTCAAGCACAATACTAATTCTCATAGTTATAATAATTTCAGTCACTAGAGCTTACCAACTCCCATTCAGAATTTGTAGCCTCTAAAAACATGGTAATGTTTCCTGTTTTTAAAATATTACCAGGTTACAGAAGACTGAATGATAATTTCACAAATGATGACTATTTTCTGTAACCGGGTCGCCAAGCTTTTCTGTTTGAATGGGTCATTTTTCGATTACCATGGTGTCATCCACCACTGTTGCAACAGCTGACAGCTGTTTTTTAGATTGATAAGTAAGATCAATTACACATTTTAAAATCAGCTTGTATAAAATAGTTAGGTTAAAAATGTCACTGCCTCTCAGACTTTTATAACGTCGCTATGGACAATATTCTTCCTTTGGGTTCAAGGTTAAAAAACTCCGTCTATTTGGGATTAACATTCAGAAACACAGTATTGAAGAGCACTGTGTTTTGTAATTTTATGCTTATATTTTAAGTTTTGATTGAATTTCAGACATTTTCAGGGACAGGTATAGCTTATGCATGAATTCTTTTCTCTATTTTAATGCATTATCATGTATATGTTCGTTTTATTTTTTAAATGTAAATAAGTAAGTATATACGAATTTTCCAATTATCTATTTAACAAATAGTAATAATAAATCTAAATTACTTTGTGCATGTATTTACCAGAGTTTATGCTGCATCAAAAGATGAAATATATAAAGAAATTTGCTAGCTGAGCTACTTTTACACCATGTGATTACCAATGTGACGACACACGAATATTGTCCATAAGAAAATTACTTTAAATGTATAGTTCTAATATATGATGTAATTTTCACCATTAAACAGAATTTGCGTGTAATAATTTAATTTTCTTAAGCTTTTTTTTTTTTCTTTTAAGATTCATATGTACATACATTATTCAATTTAAAAGTGTTTGGGAATTTCATTATTTGAGTTTTTTAAATATGATTTAATTTTCTCCATTAAAAGTTTTTCATGGGTAATAATTTAATTATTTTAGGTATTTTCCTTATGAAAATATTTAATATAGGGCAATTTTACATATGACATAATTGTCCCTATTAAATGTGTTTTGCATGTAACAGTTTAATTATTTTAAGATTTTCTTCCCTTTTTTTTTAAATTTACGTGTAAATACAATTTTTATAACATAATTTTCTGTATTTTCTACATTTAAGATGTGCTCATTAAATTATTATTTTAAAGTTTTATGTCTGTCAGTGATGTGTCAACACATTTTTTACTTAAAAGGAAATATAATTGTTTGCGAATTTTTAAAATTTGACATCAGTATAAAAAAATGAACCGTTCTAAACATGAAAAAATATCTCTTAAAATGATGAAAATTTGAATAACTAGCTGAAAAAAAAAAAAAAATTCTAAAAAAATTACTCAAATTAAAAAAGTAAAAAATAAATAAAAAAATAAATGCAGTCGCCACACCGCTAGTTTGCGGAGTATATCATTAGAAGAAAGTTATTGATTTACTGCGTATAGTTTTTGTTCCTATAAAAAATTTTTAATGGAATGATTTTGTTCGATTTTAACATTAAATAGCTCTTAAAATAATTCTTCGATTTAAAAACTGTCTTCTTCAGCGTGTTTACTGAACATTTCTCTATAGTACTACCTATTTTCATATTTTTGCATGCAACAGTTTCCTTAATGTTAGCGAATAAAGATCTCTGATCACAAAAAATTTATTTACTGTGGTGGTGACAGCGTTGGTTACTTTTTTTTTTAGAATAGAGATATATTAAATTTAAAGCTGTTGCCATTCAAAAATATTAACCCTTTGTTGCATACTGTCCACAACAGTGGACAAAATTGCCAATTTTTTCTTATCCAACCTATTTCCTTCACAGTTCCTCTTAGCTTATGCTACTTCTTGACATTCAAGCTTGCAAGGGAAAAATCGAGATGGCGAAACAGGTCGGTTAACTTACTTTTTGAGATAGAATTAATGTGAATGTCCTGTCAAAATGCCTGTAAGTTGTTCAAGATGAACTAAAATGTTGCTAAACCTATAATAATATTATTTAAATAATACTTTTTTATTAATTATTGTTTTTAGATGTCTTGGCCTAATGGACAATTGAAAAACGAGTATAAAAATACTTTTGTAACAAAATGACTGCCTTCCCTTATTTTTATAGCATATAGATGGCGCTGTTGCCACTGTCGGCAAAATATCCTGAGATATTTTGCCAAACATGAAGTGATGAAGTGAAGTGAATGTATGTAATCATGATTGCGCGAGTTTAAGAAAAGTTTCGGCGTGTGTTCGAAATGTATCTCCCCTAGAGATGTTTTTATGGAAATATGTATGTTCCAAAGTTATTTTGCGCTTTCCACGAATCTGTATATATTTTGTGTGTGTTTGTTATTAAAATGTGATTGTTTAAGTGTCGCACGAGTTAATCGTAAACCCCAACGACACAAAATGACGCCCAACGTGAAAAAATCTCCTTCTTCAAAAACAAAATAAAAAGGAACCGCTATACCAGGTTCAAAATATTGTCATCCGGACAATAATGACAGTGGATAATTGTGTATTTGTCATCCTGACAAAGTAAGTTTGAGAAATCATTCTCAATTCTGTGAATGTGCAAGCATAATTTCAAGAAAGTGCTTTTGTTCTATAGTGTATTGCCGCCCTGCAAGTGAATAAAAAGAATCAACTAGATTCTTAATTGTGAGAAATCGTCATTTCAAGAATAGTTTTAAAAAAAGAACCACTTCGGTTCTAATGTGTGCATTCTTTTTTGATAATAAATCAAGTAATTAGTGCTATCCTTATGGAATAATTATTTGTGGGGTATGCTTCAAGCTTCAAAGTTCTCAAGGCGAAAGTGTGCTGTTAAAAGTGAAAAAAAAAAAAAAATCTTTGAGTTTATTTCATAATTGTTCTTTGTGATCATCGAAAAGCCTTTAGACAGATCTAAAATGTTTTCAAAATAACTTTCAGTGTTCTACTATCGCCGATATTCTGTGTGTTTAAAAGAAATCTGAAACCGCCATATGAATCATCGAAAAGTGATTAGCTAAAGAAAGATAAATCTTATTTTATTTGTTTTGTTACCGGTAAAAAGTTGAAATTTTTTTTGTTTTTCTGTTTATTGCTGGCCAGCTGGTGGTTTATTTATTTTTAAATGCTGTTTTATGTATGTGGTTTTTTTTTTTTTTTTGTTGCTGTTCTTTTGAGTATTATGAAAGATTAATTTTCTGAAAAAGAGATTTATATAATTTCTTTTGGTAATTTTTTCTTTTTTTCTCAATGCAATATTATTTGAGTAAGTGAATTTTATGATTATTTCTTCTAACTGTGCACAGCGTAGTATATTAGAAAAGAAAAGTGATTTCAGTAATCGTCAATAATTATTTAGAATGTTGTTTATTTTAAAGAAGTAAGTAAGTGCTTTATTTTCATATTTTTGTTGCTTTCATATTTATTTGTGAATGAAAATTTTTTTTCGCATCAAATTATCCATGGTATGGTATCCATATACTTAAAATTTTATGATTTAAATATTTCTGACAGTTTTATACAGTAAGTTATATTGGTTAAAAAAAAAAAAAAAAAAAAAAAAAAAAAAAAGTTGCATATTAACTGATTGCGATATTTTTGCATTAATATTTACATGAGCTCATGTTTAATTAGAGATAGATTTTAGTATGGTATTAAATTATTTTCTTGTATGTTTCATCAATTGTTTATGAAAGTTTATGCATATTTACCTGTAAGGGGAAGGAAGTTGTTTTGTTATTTGATTATTTAATGGGTCAAGTATTGCATATAATTTTGTAATTTAAGCATAAATTTAACTGATTTGAGGAAAAAATGGCGGTTCTTTCTAAAGGAAAAAAAAATCGATTTATATAATTTGGATACTGAATTAGAGCTTCAGGTAGATGCAGGTGATAAAATAGTAGTCTTGCGTGAAAAAATTATGAAGTGCGCCCTTTTTAAAGACGATGAACAATTTGTAAAAGAGGCATTGACTGCTATCGTGGAAGATAGAATAAAACAAGAGAGCATAGAAGAACAAAATAGGAAAAAACAAGAGAGCATAGAAGAACAAAGGGTTGAGGACAAATGTATCGCAGAGGAAAGAGCTTATGAGTTAGAAAAACTTAAGCTGCAAGCTCAAAACCGTACCGTGACAACTATTCCACAAAATCAAATGGACCAGATGCGTATAGATATTAAAAACATCCTACTACCATTTAATCTGGAAAAAGATGATATGTCGTTGTTCTTGACAATGTTTGAACGTCAAATGAAAATGTTAAATGTCTCCACAGATTTTTGGGTCTCACAATTAGTCGCCGTACTTCCGAATGACATTGCTAAACTTATAGCAAGAGAGCCTGAAGAAATGTTCAAAAACTATGCACATATTCGTGACATATTGTTAAAAAGATTTAAATTAACAGCGGAGAAGTTTAGGGTATTATTTAGCCGACATCAAAAAAGGGAGAATTCTACTTGGAAAGATTTTTACTTTGAAATTAGAAATTATTTTGAAGGTTGGTTATCCGAATTAGAAGTTAATTCATTTGAAAAGCTCTCAGAACTAATAATCGCTGATCAGATTAAAAAAAAAAGTGCCCACCGGAATATAAAAATCATTATTTAGATGGTTGGGACAAACTAAATGACCCTGTCGTGTTGGCCGAAAAGCTAGACATATACGAAAATATTAGACCCCCTTTTCAAAAATCAGCAAGTAATTCAAAATCGCATGAAACACAGAAACATGTTTTATCTAAAAATTCAAATGGTCAGGAATTCTGGAAAAATCAGATAACCAAAAATGAAGCTAGTGAACATTTTAGAAATTTCAAAAATACTTCTCCTACCTCAAAATATGCGAATTCACGCTTTGTAAACGATGATAAGCGTCCAGTTATAAGCTGCTATGGCTGTGGGAAACAAGGTTTTGTCAAAGCAAAATGCCCTAATTGTTCCCCATCTACGCAAGTAAAATCAGCAAATTTTAGTTCCCTACATCTCCAATCTTGTTATATTAATACACAGGTTACACCTATGTTGTATATTAAGGTAAATGGTATTACAGGGGTAGCTTGCGCAGATACCGGAGCTACTCATTCCATTGCTGGGGAAATGTTGTTCAAGCTTCTCCGTGACCAAGGAACTTCGTGCGAAGAGACCAGTGTAAACATAACGCTCGCTGATGGCATACGAAAAGAAACTAACGTTCTTCAAGCAACAATCACTGTTGAAATAGAAGGTCGTAGAACTAATACAACGATTTTTGCGTTACCCGGAGCCACCGAAAATAGAACATTGTTAGGCATAGATTTTTTGAATAAAATGGGGATTGTGTTCGATATGCGAAGCCAAAGTTGGTATTTCCAGAACAATCCAAGATATAAAATTCCTTTTGTTGATGATCCTTTCAAAACGACACCTGAAATCTCAACACCAAATGTCAAAGCTAACACAGTTATGTTAAGAGAAAATGAAGGTCAAAACCTATCTGCAATACAACGAAAGAGACTTAATGACTTGCTTGAAAAATTTTCCAATACCTTTCAACCAGGAGGAGAAGCAACACCCGTCGTCGAACATCACATAAACACTAGAGAACATCGTCCAATATCATTACCACCTTACAGGTTATCACCAGCTAAGAAAGAGTTGTTGAAAACAGAAATTGATGATCTTCTTGCCAAAGGAATTATTGAGCAATGCGAATCTCCATATTCTGCACCAATTGTGCTCATTCCTAAGCCAAATGGTAGTGTACGTCTATGTGTAGACTACAGGAAGCTCAATGAGGTGACTATACCGGATACCTATCCACTTCCTCGTATTGACGATCTTCTACATCAGGCAAAGACTGCCCAGTTCATGACCACTCTGGATCTGAATGCTGGCTACCATCAGGTGAGTGTCTATGGGCCTGATCGTGATAAAACTGCTTTTGTATGTCCTCTCGGAACATACCGCTTTCGAAGAATACCTTTTGGACTCCGTAACGCTCCTGCAACGTTTCAGAGAACGATGGATAACTTTCGCAACGGACTCCCAGATGTAAATATTCTCTCTTACCTTGATGACCTCATTATTTCATCATCAAGTTTTGAACAACATCTATCTGATCTTGAAGCTGTTTTTCAAAGATTAGACAAATGGAAACTTTCTGCAAATCGAGAAAAATGCAACTTTGCATGTACCAGAGTAAAGTACTTAGGACACTGGATCACTCCAAATGGCCTAGAAGTTGATCCTGGGAAAATTGATGCTATTGTGAGGATCCCGCCTCCCAAGAATATAAAACAACTGCAATCGTTTCTGCAGACATGTTCATGGTATCGCCGTTTTATACAAGATTTTGCAGAAATATCCAGACCACTTAGTAACCTCACTAAGAAGAATGTTGAATGGAATTGGGGTGCCGATGAAGAAAATGCATTTCAAACCTTGAAGAAATGCCTGGTTTCAGCACCAATATTGAAACAGGCTGATGAAACAAAACCCTTCATCATTCGAACCGATGCAAGCAATTATGCTCTTGGAGCAGTACTTCTCCAGGGTAAAGGTGCGGAAGAGCATCCGATTGAGTACGCCAGTAGATTACTGACTCCTGCAGAACGCAACTATCACACCACGGAACGGGAAGCTTTTGCTGTTGTCTGGGCTCTTAATAAATTCAGAGGATACATTGACGGAACAGAAGTTACTGTGGCATCCGACCACCAGCCTCTCCGATGGCTCATGAGCTTAAAGTCCCCTTCTGGAAGACTTGCCAGATGGGCTTTACAGTTGCAAGAATTTAATCTGAAAATAGAATACATTCTAGGTAAAGCGAACGTCATAGCTGACATGCTTTCTCGTCCTGCGTGTGATCATATCAGTAAAGAAGATTGTGATATTTGCACCATAATGATTGATATCCCTGCTAAAATGCCTAGTAATCTACGTGCTGAACAAATGAAAGATGAAGAATTAAAGAAAATTATTAAAAGTTTCAAAGATGAAGAAAAAACTCTAGACTACACTAACTGGACTGAACGCGGTTATATTATGAACCAAGGAGTTTTATACAGGTATTCCCCAACTTCGGTGTGGCGGTAAGAAATGTGTTGTGATCGTAAAAGGGTTAAAGTACACGTTGTGAAGTTCTTTTAATAAATTACTATTGATCGTTAAAGAAATAATAAAAACTGGAGACTTCTTACTTTACAAGAGACAGTGAAGAGACAAACTGATGAAACAAACAATATTCTTTATTTCGGTCGTTAGTAGCAGTAGAAGGTTATGAAAATACTTGTTTCTGGTCACCATTTTTAAAATAAAAGAACTGAAAGAACGGAATCTCTTAATTAGAATTCTTCCGTGGTATTCCTTTAGATGAGTGCAGCACATCGTTAAAAGTTAAATCTTGAGAAAGAACATATCCACATAACAAAAATATGACCCATAGTACGGCAAACTTATTCGGTCAAAAAGAGCAGCACTGCATTCGAACGGCCGGCCAGCGGGCTGGAACTCTGCTATAAAACTACGTTAAAAGACTACATCTTTTTCAGACAACATCAAACCAAATTCTGAATTAAAAATTAACGAGTTTTAGTATTTAAATTATGAATACGGGGTTGACAAAATAATTAAAAGGCAAACTTTAAATTGATTAGCTAAATTAACATTTACGGGAAATTAATGAAAATCGAATTACAAGCTGCAGAATTTAAAAAGTTTTCACTGATTGGAAAACGAAACCAAACGATTCTCCTGTCAGCGATCGGCGTCAAAAGACGGCGGCGCATAATTTCAATGACGTCATCATAAGGCAAATCAACTCCGACAAAACGAGAGCTCCAAGACGTGCTCCTAAAATAGCTGAGTGCGCATGCGCAAGCTGCCGATCCGCTCCCAATGCAGATATGAATATCGGCGGTGAAAAATGAACTTGCTTTACGGTGAGAGAGAAAAGCGTCAACATCGCGGCGTAAAGATTGGGTTCAAATGGACATTGATGCAAAAAAAAGGCTGAAAGGGAATAAAATTAAACCAAATTTAAATACTGTGAGAAGTATTCTCACATTCGGAATCCGAAGAAGCACAACTAGTAGTCCCCTCACATGAAAGGGAGAAAATTTTAAAAGAACACCATGACTCACCTACGGCTGGTCACTACGGTGCTGAAGGTACATTTAATAGAATATCCAAAAGATATTATTGGACTGGAATGCGTTCATACATTGCAGATTACGTCAAACATTGTGCTGAATGTAATAGGTATAAACCTTCTAATCAAAAACCATCCGGTTTGTTACAAACACCAGTGTATTCACAACGATTTGAAGTTCTATCAATTGATCTTTTTGGCCCTTTACCAAAAAGTAAGAATGGTAAAAGATGGATATTCATAGTAGAAGACTGTGCAACAAGATGGGTTGAACTATTTGCCCTTACAGAAGCTACTGCAGCACAGTGTGCAACTACTTTGCTCGAAGAAGTTATTCTTAGATATGGTCTACCCAAACGTATAATATGTGATAACGGACCACAATTTGTTAGCAGTGTGATGCAACAACTTTGTTTTCTTTTAGGTATCAAACAAAACCCAACTCCCATATATCATCCTCAGGCAAACCCCGTGGAGAGAAAAAATAGAGATCTCAAGCCGAGATTGGCTATATTAGTAGAGAATGACCACTGTTCATGGGAAGAGAAACTTCCAACAATACATTTTGCAATGAATACTGCTAAGTGTGACACCACTGGAGAAACAGCAGCATTTTTACAATTTGGGAGAGAATTAAGAACGACAGTCGATGTTCAACATGACATTCGTGCTGTAATTCACAATGACAACTTTGTATCTGAAATTACACCATACCTCAAGAAATTTGCAAACTTCACCAAAGAAATTAAGGACAAAGTTGAAGCTAAGCAAGATCAAAGAAAGAAATACGCTGACCGTAAAAGAAAACCAGGACATTGTTTTGCTCCAGGAGACAAGGTTTGGGTTGACTTACATCCAGTAAGTAAAGCCTCTAGCAATAAGACTGCAAAGTTCATGCCTAAACGTGACGGACCATACATTATTTTAACTCAAAAATCGCCCACCACATTTATTATAGCAAGCATAGACAATCCAAATGAACCTCTTGCTACATGTCATACTTCAGCTTTGAAACTGTGTAATGACTCTGACATTGTGCCTGTTGCACCTATTAGGAAACGCGGCAGACCACCTAAAAAAGTTACTGGTTCCTCATCGGGACGTCCGCGGAACCAGAGGGGGAGGTTGTAACAAAATGACTGCCTTCCCTTATTTTTATAGCATATAGATGGCGCTGTTGCCACTGTCGGCAAAATATCCTGAGATATTTTGCCAAACATGAAGTGATGAAGTGAAGTGAATGTATGTAATCATGATTGCGCGGGTTTAAGAAAAGTTTCGGCGTGTGTTCGAAATGTATCTCCCCTAGAGATGTTTTTATGGAAATATGTATGTTCCAAAGTTATTTTGCGCTTTCCGCGAATCTGTATATATTTTGTGTGTGTTTGTTATCAAAATGTGATTGTTTAAGTGTCGCACGAGTTAATCCTAAACCCCAACGACACACTTTTTGTTCATTTTATGGAAGGTTTTATATAATGTCCACTATAGTGGACGCCATGCACAGCATCAACATTGTAACATTTTATTTTGTCAACTGAAGTGGGCGTCATAAGTGTGAACAGTGAAAATTTTAAAATATAATTTTGACATGTTTATGTCATTTTAATATTATGCAGGCATATTTTATATAAATTTTCATCTCTTTCTCATTTTTAAAAGTTATAATTGCCTGACTTCATTTATTTACACAATTTATTAGTTTTAAAAAAATTGCATATGTGCTCTGTTTGAAATAGATCTGTATGACAATATTGAAAAACAATAAAATAACAATAAACAATTTTAAAATTAATATCAATGGAACATTTTTAAAAAATATTTAAAAAATTTTTAACTGAAAACTTATTTGAATTAAAGAAATTTTGTTGTATACAGAAGCTTGTTTCCAAATAGCGACATACAATTTGGAAAATTTAAACTGGCTCTAGCAAGTGGACTCATTCAGTCAGTGACGCGACAATCTGGTGAACCACATTTGATTCCAGACTCTGAAAATATGATGTGCTGGAAGACAAACAACTAAGACAATTGACAGTAAGAGCAAATTTTGTACGCAAAGACATCAGATATGACAAGGTGGAACACTTTCCCTTCAAACATCCCAAAGTGCACAGGGATGCAAGATGGAACTATGTAAAAGGAAGTCAACTCATATGTAAAATGTAAAATTTACCTTTACATTGATGCAAAAACTGACTGATTTTACAAATTTCACCATCAATGAATGTTTTCTAAATTTTAACCACAATTATTTTTAAAATATGATAATATTCTAGAAGAAAACTATTATAAATCTTATTTTCCTAACAGCACTAGATTTCAATTCTGTGTTCATAGTGTCCACTATAGTGGACAAGCTGTAACTCAAGTAATAAAAAATTATTATACATAAAATAATTTTTTTCTTATTCAGCATGATCCTTTTAGTAGAAAATACTAAATTTAACATTACGGATTTGCCAGTTTTAGAGTATGCAACAAAGGGTAAAAAGTAAAAGTTTAAGCATTAAATTTTAAGTCACATGTTACAGAGTTGACTACATCAATAACTTACTACAATTATGTTCCACTTAAACATTTCTAGTACTAAAACATTAAATTAAAAAAATTCCAAGAAGTTATAACTTAGTAAAACTTACCATAACAAATATATGTGAAGGAATCATTTCTCTAATCAAGGGATCTAGAGATACTTCATTGGATCTTCCAGGGCTTAAAGTGAGACGTAACATTGGCAACAAAGCATATCCTGGATTTAGCGGGTACAAATTATACTGTAATCTGTAAACATCTCTTGGCAAAACTCGGAAGTGCATCTATTTCAAAATAAAATTTTCACATGAAAATTGTGAATGATGAAGAAATAGGAAGACAAAATTTGATAACCTAAGATACTGTAGTAAATTAAATTAAGGTATATGAAAACTCATCATAATGCAAATAAGTAAAATATTCAAACTGTAATCATTAATATTTTAAATTATTTAAAACTATACAAGAAAAAAAAAAGAAGGAAAAAAAAAAACTTCTAAACTAACTATTGTCAGTCCTTTCTTTCTAAACCAAGTTTATGCTGTACCCTTGTTTGTTAAAAAATTCTCTTTAAACTATGAAAAAATATAGGCAATGAGGCTACATCTGTGCTAGTTATGTTACTGCAAATGCACAGTATATTTAATTTCTGTCCTTGTATAATTTTCTGACTTTTGTTTTGTTTTTTCACACAGTCTATTTTGGCTATTTTACACCCTCACCCTCCTCCATTGAAAGGTTGAGAATCATTTCACAAGGTTCAAAATAAGACTGTTTCAAAGCGATGATTAATTCATGAAGTGCTCTGGTGGGCAGTTCCTATAGTACTTTTACTTTTCTACTTATTAATAGCCTAGAAGTACATGCTCCCCTCAACCCTGGTTTCTTTTTCTTGTAACAAAACTTTTTTTCCCAATTTAAATGTCAAGAGTTCTTTTCTCCTTTATTCTTTCAATTCAATTTTTTTTTTTTTTAAATTTCAGTGTAACACAAGTTTAAGTAATACTATTTTTATAAGGCAAGAATAGAAACTCCAGACTCTTGAGTTTCTAATCTGATATTAAAAGGACTGTCAGTAAAACAAAAATTTCTTATATTGTCTGCCACACTGCACTTCACTTTCATTAAAAAAAAAAAAAAAAAACTATTATAAATAATAAAAACCACTTTATAAAAATATCAACACTTTTTTCAATCTATATTATAAAGGACAAACATATCTGTGCGTAACGCATACGTCACTCTGCGAATGGCAACACTTTGGAATTTGAAATGAAATTTTTGGTTTTGCAATTTTTGCTACTGCAAATTTTTAAACTTCTAAACATCCTACTTTTTAAATTCTTACACTGTCTTATACAGAAAAAATGTACTTTTAAATGCAATTTGTTTGAAAGCTGCATCTCAATTTATTCTTGAGATATTAATTTGTTTTGCATTTTTTAATACCAATTTTCTAATTGTGGCAACTGAAGTACTTCATTTCTATTAAAAGTAGTTTAGTTATCTTTATTGATTATATTCTTACTGATACCATTTTTTCATTACAATTAAAAATATCTTTTTTAAAAATTTAAACAAAATATGACGTTACGCTTTAAAAAAAAAAACACAATTTCCCTGATGAGGCTGTTATATTTCACTATTTTTTCATTCCGCTGATACTGAGTTTGAGACAATAGGCAAAATATTTCAGCGACTGAAAATGACGTCATATTTAAAAGAAAACAATAATTTTATTTGATAAAACGAGATATTTCCTCTTGAATACATCTAAAAGTTATAAAGTTCTGGAATTTTTATGCGCAGGTACAGAGATTATCTTAAGACCTCAAATCACGAGTGGGAATTTTCACATGGAAAGTTGTAATAGTTGACAAACGTGACTTCAAGCTTGAAAATACATTTATTAATAACCTATTGTGCGTTAAAATGTTTTTAAATGGTTAATATGGATGTGAAACGTGGAAAATGACTTGATTTGATTTAGATTTAAAGGGGGAAAAATTCTATTGGTTGAGCGCAAAAGTTCTACCTGTTTTAAAGATATGTAAATGTCAAGAGGAGTACTGACGTTACAGTTGATGTTTTCGAGAAAAGAAAAATGGCCAATAACGCGCAGACCTGCAGTGTATGTATAGGTACAACATTTGTCATAAGAACTCGTGACAAACGGGAAATAACACAGCAAGAAAAAAAAAATCAGACATCGTTTACTGTACGAGTATGATAAAGCCATTACAGCAGCCACAGCATTTGTGAAGTGTATATGGAAGATGCCGTGGACGATAGCACCTGCTGCCGTTGGTTTAGGAAATTCCGGAAAGGAGACAAAAGCTGTTAAGATCATGACCGTTCTGGATGCCCATCAGCGGTTTCTGACGAGGATCTGGACACAGCCATAACAAATTCCCTACATCTCACAGTCGAAAAATTAGCGGAAACGTTCTCGGTACACAGAACAACAGTCGAAAGATGGATGCATTCAATTGGCTTCCTCACCAAGCTCGATCAATGGGCACCACAGCATCTTACGGTAAGGCAATGAGAAGAGAGGATCAGCACATGTGTTTATTTGCTTTCCTGTAACAGTAGGGAACCATTTTTTAACCGAATTGTAACAGATGATGAGAAGTGGATACTGTACCGTAATGTAAAGCGTTGAAGGACCGTGTACCGATGTATCAGAGGGTACTCCAGCAACCTAAACATCAGAACTCCGTCCGGAAAATGTTTTGCTCAGTATATGATGGGATGCCAAAGGAATAACCAACTAGGAGGTCCTCGCACCGAACCAAACGATCAATGCATTCCTCTACTGCCAACAATCGGACAGACTGTGAGCAAAACTCACGTCTAAGCGGCTAGCACTCATCAATCGCAGACAGGTTCTCTTTCATTACAATAAAGCCAGGCCTCATGTTGCTTTAAGGACTCGGCAAAAATTAGTGAACCTTGGTTGGGAAGTTTTACTTCACCCGGCGTATAGTCCTGACCATGCACCTTTGATTTTTTACCTTTTTTTATCGTTACACAACACCTTTGGTCACCGAACTTTCAATGATGGGGAGAGTGTTAAAACGGCGTTACATATTCTGATTCCAAAACAGAGGAGTTTTAACGGCGCAGGTTTTACTTACTACCAGAAAGATACCAAGAGTTCATACATAATGATGGTGACTTGCATGGATTCATAGGTTCTGAACTTTTTGTGTTCTGCGCCTTTCTGTTTTTCCGAAAAAATGGGTAGAACTTTCACACTCACCCAATATGAACATGTCAAGGTGAAATCATTTTTGCTGATTTTTCATTTCGTAATACCAAACATTAATTGATAACTTAATCAAAATTACTTATCTTGATTATATGTTACTGATTACGTATATGAATAAAGTTTAATTTTTCAATAATTTTAACAGTCGAAGTTTATGAAAAAAGTATTTTGTTAATCTTAGGTTAAAATATGTTTTTGGAGAGATAAACTAACAAGTGTAAGATGAATTTTTTATTGTAATTATTGTTGTCGATGTATTATAAATTTGATGCAACATTTCCTTTGTAAACATTTTCTTTTGTCGAAATTCGACGGGGGTCCATCTCGTTAATTTTAAAAGCTAAATATTGCAATCAGATGGTGAAGTCAAAAGAGGGGAGAGGGTATTAAAATTTTTTTTTACTAACTTTTAAATGATTTATTTTGTTACTAACTTAACTTCTTGACTTTTGCTTATATGCATGTTTCCTTCAATGAAAAATTAATTTAGATAGAGAACATGATAGTGTTTTTCATTAACTGATATGATCAGTCAGTGACTTCACAATTCAAAAATGGCAGGGCTCAAGTAGTCATTTTCACATGAATAATTAAAATTATCAATAATAAAATATTTATGAGAATAACTAATCATTCAAACTAATACCACTATCATAAAATTAATATATTTTTAAGTACTGAATTCTGTGAATTATGATTATCAAATTAAGGAAACAATGGGGTATTCCCTACCCCACCCCTCTCCTGATATGATAAAAAGTTTTCTAAGAAAGTAAACAAACCTGCAGAATCACTGTATGTAACTATATCACAGCAGCATTTCAGTTTGCAAGAGTTAAATCTTCTGAAATACTTAGCAATGGTTGTATAATAAAAAATAAAATAAAATAAAATGAAAACGTACGTTAAAAGTTTCAAATCTATAGTAATATATAAAATTGGAGCTCCTATCTGTGTTGCCTGAAAAAAATTCTGTTTCCAAGTTCATTTGACTATTTAGACAACAGATAGTAAATTTGTGTGTGTGTGTGTGTTTTTCTTTCTGTCCAGAATAGGCTCAGAAATGGTCACATAACAAATGCTAAACTCATCAAGAGCAGATAGAGAAAGTTTTTGGCTACAATCTACAGTTCATCACATTCAGGTACTTAAAATAGTTTATCAGAAAACAGGAAAAGTCAGAAGGAAGAATCAATCTTTCAATATTCAAAAACTTAGGAACTAATTGTTAATTTTAAGGAATCTTATGGCAATTGAGAGATTTAATTAACAATTGTAAACGATAATTTTAGCTAAAATCTACATTTTGCAGTACTCTGATATCTAAAATAGCTCATGAGAAAACAAGGAAAATCCAGGAGAATCAATCAATCAATCTATCTTTTCACTATTCAAAAACTTGAGAACTAATTCATTAATTTTAAGGAATGCTACGGCAATTGAAAAATTTAATTAATAATTGTACATGATAATTTTAGCCAAAATCTACATTTTGTAGCAGTCCGATATCTAAAATCGTTCATGAGAAAACAGGGAAAAACCAGAAGAATCAATCAATCTTTCAATATTAAAAAACTTGGAAACTAATTGATAAATTTTAAGGAATGGTACAGCAACAGAAATAACCAACAATTGTAAATGATAAGTTCAGTTAAAATCAGCATTTTGTAGCATTTTGATATGCAAAATAGTTCATGAGAAAACTGGGAAAAACCAGGAGAATCAACCAATCTTTCAATACCAAAAAACTCAGGAATAAATTTATCAATTTTAAAGAATCTTATGGCGATTTGGAAGGCCTTATTAAAATTTATAAATGATAATAATTACATTTTAAGTTTATGACTTGTACATTTTAATTTAAAACTAGTTTGGTTAGAATTTTTTTTCCTGAAAACTTGAAAAATCTTTTAAAATGCAATTTCAATATTTTTCACCAAATAATAACACAGTAGTAGTAGTCATGAAAGGCAACTGATCTTTCAGAAAATACTGTCAAAGTTGGCATTTTAAACTGAATTTCCAAATGCAACAAAGTGGGAAGAGAGAAAAACCTCTCACCACATGATAACAATTGCTTATAACTAGTGAAAGACTAGAATTACCAGAATAAGTAATTCATTTATCAAAAAATGGAAAACTCCATTCAATTCCAAATCGCTTCAATTGTCAGACTTGCTTTTGCATTTAAAAATGAGTCCATAAATGTGTCAGAAAGTTTCAGATTGTTGAGAAGGGGATATTAGCCCCCGGTATGCTATTTCTTTCTCCCAGCTTATTTTAAGTCGTCTCCAAAAAATAACGTTATGTTGTATAAGCCAGCTGTAAAACAAAGCAGATGTATTATTGTACGATTAAATACTCTATAACAATTTTTTTAACTTCTAAGCATTGCACATTTTCAATTTGTATACCATCGTATTGGGGTAAAAAAGTACTTTTAAATGCAATTTGTTTGAAAACTGTATCTCCATTTATTTTTGAAATATTAATTTTTTTGTAGTTTTTAGAGCCATTTGCTTAATATTGGCAATGGAAGTACTCCATTTCTATAGAAAGTAAAGGAAAAATAGCTGTAAAATAGTAATTATATATTTTTGTTGCCATTTTCTCATAACAACCAAAAAGATGTAATTAAAATCTGTACTATTTTGAAAAAATGTTAAGCGAATGATTTCTGTTAAAACATGGAGCTATTATAAACTATTTAATTTTAAGTATCTATATTAATGTTACAAACAAATGAAGGTGTATAAAGATAGCCGCCTTTTTTTTTTTTTGGCGAGTTTCTTTAATGATGGCATCTTTTTACTTCATTTGTGTATCATTTCGCGATAGTGACGTCCTATGAATACTTTAGTGTAGCTGTTTAAGAGTGAACCGTAAATGTGGAATTCTGAAGCGGATGCGAATGACATCATTTTACATAAAGTAAAAGCGTGTGCTTTAAGTCTTAAAATTGAAATATGTTTTGTACTATTTATATATACATAATTTTTTTTTTTTTCATTGGGGGCGACATTAAATTCTGAAAAAGCAAAATTCCTGTTTTCTAGTTTTTTTTTTTTTTCTTTTTTTTTTACAGCCTTAAGATAAACATGAATATTTATAAAAGGCTGGGGGTTTACTTTTTCTTTATACTTATTTAAAATATTACTTGAATATGTATATATTGCATGTGATATGCAGCACTGTAATTGACAACAATGAATAAGAGAGACATCACACTTTTGTTTAGCAACTACTTTTGTTTACCAGAAATGGTTAAGTATATGAAATTAAATGAGTAACAGAAAAGCATAATTTAAAAACTTATTATTAATTATTCAATATAAAGCAATTTCTTACCTGCTTATTTCCAGCATACATGAATGCATCACTACTGTCAACAACAAGCTCCATATCCTGGACACTTGTGGATCGATTATGTATGGTATACGTTATAGTCAATGGTGTGCGAACCCAACCATGAGCTGGAGTGTCTAATTCTAAATAAATTGGAGCCTTGATGGCATCAATAACAGGAAGAAGGATTTTCGTTTCTACTGAGTAGCTAGGATTATCCACAGATTCCCTAAATAATAATTAATGAATATAATTAATCTTCCTCTATAAAAGAAAACACAACCATGCACACAGTTTGATATACCTGCCAACTTTTAAAGAAAAATATAATAAAGGGATTCTTCTAAAGTCCTGGGTTAGCATGCAGTTAAAAATCATAGATAAACATAAAAAAGCTACAAGGACAGAGGATAAAACATACCTTTTATAAGAGTATATATATTAACTACCTAAGCACAAAAGATATTTCATACAGATATATCATTCATGCAGATCTATATTTTTTATAAATCCTTATATCATCAATATATCTTGAAGCATTAAAATAATTACCATAATCATTGCTAATTGATGTTATTTTTTTTTAGGTAAATAAATTTGCATATGAGTATTTACTGTAATAACAGATTTAGCTTTCAATAAAAATTCTTCACAGATTTTTTTTATGAAATATATGGTTTTATTATGAAAATTTATTAAATATTATATGCATATTTTAAATACTCAACAATAAGGGAGAAATGTTTGAACATGGGGGAAGAAAGGGGATGACTTTGGCAGGCATGCAATCCAAATTGCTGAAGGATACAACAGAATAATACAATTTTTGTATTATTGAAAAATTATTGATTCTTACTGAAATTATTGAATATTTGAAATTGAAAAATTATTACAACAAAATTCAAATTCCACAGAATTCAATGAAATGTGTACAATTGTAGCAAGAAATGTAGGAAAAAAAATAAGATATAAATATTGATAATTTTATGAAAATTTTTATAACTTTTAGTAAAAATACTAAGAGCAAATTTAGAATGTCATATAAAATATCTTTTCTCGTTTTAAAGGGTAATATTTGAAGACAAAAAATCCTGCAACAGAATATGTAAACTTTTCCCAAAAATTCTTAAAAAATAATTTACTCAAAAAGAAAAAAGAAATATAAACAATTATGGCAAGAAATACGAACTCAGTATAAAAATTACAATTTTGAACAATTACAAATCTTCATAACATTTTTATTCTGCAGTTACATTACCATATTTTTTTCTATTTTTATTCATATTATTTCAGTTCGTTTATTTATTTTTCAAATTTTAAATAACATAAAACTTTTAAAAAGGTGTTAACATAATGGTCAACCGTATTTTTTTACACCAAGTCTAATAATCATATTTTGAATGAAAAATATTACTTAATAAAAGGAAATCTATTATGTATCACATAGAAACAAGGAACATTTTACTAATCAAATTTTCTGGATCAAAACAGGTTTGTTTGACTTGAAAAAATAGGAAGTCAGCAGCTGTATATTAATAAGCTAATGATATAAGAAACAATGTAAACTAAAATTAATTAACAAAACAGAATTTTTTACTTTTATAACATAGGTGAAAAAATGCTGTAAAATTCCATTTCTTTATTTTTAAATAAGATTTTCTGAAAATTCTGGTATGAATTCAACATTACAGGAATGCAATTATTTGCCCCTGAAAGAGTTAACATTGGAAAGGTAAAAGGCATTAAATTTTTCATTGTTTTAAGCACACATATTTTTGCATGTATGCACACACTGTTACATGTGTCATCATTATAGCAATTAAACAATTAATATCTGGTCTTAACTTTATAATATAATGATTACAAGGAAAGCGAAGATAAAAAATTATTTTCCTTTTTAAATACTATTTATAGAAACTTATACAATTCAAAAATTAAATAAAAATGAAATCAGATTTCTATTTTGAATGAACTGTGTTCAATATTTAGAAATCCACTGTATTTACATACTTAAAGATAATCTGGATAAATTGGTATCTATAACTACAGCAATATATGTTTATTTATCATTTTAAATATTGTTATATTAAAAACATTTACCTTTTAAAAACAGCAGTATAAATTTAGATAGAAAAGTTAAGTGACTGGGGAAATAAAATAATATAAATACCTTTTCCATTTTAGAGTATATGTTCCCAAATTGATTTTAAAAGGACAATCCACCATGGAAACTAGGATGAAACATTCTGTACCAGCTTCATTGTTTTTTACTTTTACTGAATAAAATAAAATTAAAGTATGATTATTTAATGAAGCACAGACAGAGGTAAAATATCACAAGTACAGAAAAATCAAGAGTCCATGGAATAAAACATTTCAATTCATAGAAATCAATTTATAATAAACTGACAATTTTGCATCTCCTTATTCCATGTTTTTCTTAATTTTTAAAAACTATGTTCCTAATGTTATGATATAACATTATTTTTTTTTATATACAAGGGTTAAATGCAAATAGCAATCATCATGTCGAAGAAATGTAAAGTTAGAACAACTATAATGTCTCGATTGTATGCAGGACAAACTGATAAAGCAATTGCAGTCTTCAATAACATAATTTTATACACATTGTTTAGAATGTGAAGAGGTGTAAATGTAAAATGCTGATCCTGATACCTTTACACTGACAAGAAAAACAGATATGGTACACAAACATCACTCAATGGTTGCATGATATTTGGATTTTTGCCAATCTTGAATATCTTATACCTTTTCCTTGCAGGTACGGCAACATCAAGTCAGTGTTTACACTTTTTTCATGTTATAGAGGAATTGTGTCATGTCATAAATGAATGTTATTGAAATTTGAAATTCCTTTAGAAATATTTTCTGCATGGAGTCTGGAAACCACAGTTGCTCTAATTTATGTTTTCGTCATGATGACTGCTATCAACATTTAACACTTTTATATGGGGGAAAAAAAAAAAACAACCTAATGTTAAATCAAAACCTTAAGAACATACATTATCAAATTTATAAGAAATACGTGAAATAAAAAGATGCAAAGTTATTGCCAATTTATTGCTAGCACCTTGTACAGAAAAACACAAATTAAAGTTTATCACCTCATAAATAAAGAGATAATTGAGCAAAGGAAAAGCTAATTTTATGTGAACTAATAATATTTCAAACAGAAAATGATAGCAAATTAATTCAAAATTTCCCTCATTACATAACAATTCAAGTGCATAAAAAGTTTACTGAAACATTTTTTTCTCCTGGACCCTTCAAATTTGAATGCATTTCACTTTAATTTACATCATGGGTGCAAGTAGCTCATCCAAGTCAACACTGAAATATTTCTCAGGTGTCACCCAGCCAGCTGAAAGCTTTCTAGATGTCTTGCAATATGATTATAGTTGATATTTTAAAGAAATTATTAAAAGCAACTATTAAAAGTTTCTGCATATGAAATTTCTATTATTTAAGGAGATAAAACTGAATTTATTATTGTGCCATAAATATGCACATTAAACACACAAGCATGTAGTTATCGAACAACTATATCTATAAACTGAAAAAAAAAAAAAAAAAAAAAAAAAAAAAAAAAAGATATTACCCAACTTTTATTCAAACTATTTTTCAAAATACGGGTGGTAAAGATTTCATATAGACTGGATTTAAATTACTATTAAATAATTTTGAATGATGAAAAACTCCCCATTTTTTAATTTAATTTTCTGAGACAGGAAGGCAAATTTAATTTAATCTATTTTTTAAGTTTCGATTTCAACCTCAAGAATTTCTCTAAGACTGAAGGTCTTGCATCTATGATTTAGATAGATGCAGGAGATATAAAAATTTTAAAACTCAGAAATGCTAATTTAAAAAAAAGTTGATTTTTGTTTACTTACAATCTTTAACAAGTGACGTTACATTGTCATCAACAAACTGCAACTGAGGTGGCTAGAATAAAAAGAAAGGCATAAAACACATTAATTTCAACTCTACACAACTAACTCATTCAAATCAGGAATGCATATGAAAAGTAATTGAAAGGTAACAAAGCTCTTTTGCAACTTTCAAAGTTGCAAAAAATAGACCACCACTCAAACATACTGTCTTTTTAACCCTCTGAGCGTCTTGAGGGCTTTCCTGCATTTTCATAAAAATGCGTATAAAAATAATTTTAATTTAAATTTTCTTTCCCTGTTTGTTTCTAAAATACACTCCATGTCCCCTTAATTGAAAAACATTTTAAAATACAATTCTGTTTAAAATGTTTTTTCTACAACAGATTTAAGTTAAGTTGTTTTTGGGATACGGAAAAATATGCCCAAACCGCTCAGAGGGTTAAGTGTAACAGCGTTTTCAAATACTCTAACAGAAGTTTTTATTTTAAACATGGAGATTAAGTTACCTTTATTTTGACCATCAGAACCAACATTTATTATTAATGCACACAAAATGTGTATTAATACTGTTAGAAAATGCTCTTTTGTTTTCAAGAACATCCACCAGATGGCAGCATCAGACAATCATTTTTTATTTGATCTATTGTGACAGACACTCAGTTCAGTGAGTGTTGCTTCTTCCCTTATAGCAGTTGGCAGCAAAATGCTGCTTGATTAAAAAAATTCAATAATATTCCAAAGGAATATAATATGATTAAAAAAAAACTGCAACAAGCCATAGTTCAAAGTATTTCTTTGTGTTTGTAAATAGTCTTATACATCTGTTTTGTTTTTATTGTGAAGTGTGATCTGTACTGTGACCAGCATATATATTATTCTAGTGTATTCAATCTTCTAATAAATGTTTTTTGTTCATCCAAAGAAGAGTATATTTCCATTGAAACACATCAAAACATAAAGGTAAAACTTTTAACTTTTTTTATTGTTTACCTATTGAGGAATTTCGTATTCATGCCTTCCATATGGAATAACATTCTAACAGTCGATTATGAGACTGAACTTATCTCAATTTTAAATATAGTAATATAAAAGAAGAAAATATAATATAATTAAATTCAAAGAAATAATTATTTTCTGAATGTTGGTATTTTTCACAAGTGAAGGATATAAAAGAAAATTCAAAGAATTGTTCTTATTTTGAAACCAAAAGTGTATTGATAAGAAAAGAAATTATTTTGATTTTGATTTTGCCAGTTTCTTATTGAAATTTTATTATATAAGTTGCAAATGTAAATTTATGTTTTAAACAAAGAATTTAACATTTAAGAACAGTTTTTCTGAAATCAAAAGTAACTTCAAAAATTGTTCTCAAGAATTTTATTTTGTTCTTATTTCATCATTAGCATTATATTTGAGTTTATAATTGTTGTTTTGATGTATTAATAAGAGAAAAAGTTTTATTTTCTGTGAAATAAGCAAATATTATTATATCATAATGTCTAGTATTAGAGAATCTCATTATGTTGATAAATTAACTGATGACAACTATTCAGTTTGGAAGTTTAAAATAGAGCAATTGTTAATCAAAGAAGGTTTGTATGATGTTGTATTTGAACCTAAAAAGGAAAATGATGATAATTGGGTAAAAAATGATAGAAATGCTAGGGCATTAATTTGTTTAAATATCTCAGATTCACAAATTGTTCATGTCAGACATGCTAAAAGTGCTAAAGAGACATATGATCAATTGAAATCTGTTCATGAAAGAGTAAATTTAACAAATAAACTTTATCTTCTTCGGAAGCTGTATTCCACTAAATATAATGAAAGCATTAAAATGCAGGATCATATTAATTCTGTCTTAGAATTAGCAGAAAAATTAAGAAGTATAGGTGAAGTAATACAAGATGATAATTTAATAGCTATTTTGCTCTGTTCCTTACCAAATTCTTATAGTACCTTTATAACTGCTATTGAAAGTAAATATGAAACAGATTTATCATTAAAATATGTTCAAAACAAATTAATTGATGAGTATCTTAGAAGAGTTGAAACTAAACAAATTTCAACAAAATTTGAATCTATTGCTTTGAAGGGTAATAGGGATAAACCAAAGCATTTGAATAAGCAAAAATTTTGTTCTCATTGCAAAAAGAATAATCACAACCGTGAAGATTGTTTTCACTTAAAGGGTAATAATACTAACAAAACAAAACCAAATTTCACCCAAGATAGATCACGTCAACAGTTTAAAAAACCAAACAATTTCTCTGCCTCTACTGCTAGTCAAAATGAAAATCTATCAGATTCTCAAAACTATCATGAATTAATGGAAGAATCAAATTCTTTGAATTTTGTTATGAAATCTCAACAAAATGGAAATAAAAACAAAAATTTGTCTTTTGTTATTGATTCAGGTGCGTCTGTTCATTTAGCTAATTCCTTGGAACTGTTCTCAGAATTAAAAAGTTCGAATAAAGATACAATTACAATTGCTAATGGAACTAAATTAACTGCAAAGGGAAAGGGTAAATGTACTTTTAATATTGAAACACTTAATGGTCAAACAAATAGAGTTACATTGGATCATGTGCTTTATGTTCCCGAGTTGGATAGTAATTTATTATCTGTCCAGTCTTGTACTGAGAAAGGTTTTGTTGTAACATTTAAAGATGATATATGTTTAATTAAAAAGGGCAACATCTTAGTTGCAGATGCAAAAGCTGATGAGGGGTTATACAGATTAAAAATAATACCTACAAATGAAAAGGTATATAGTGCTTCAGAAATATTACCCGTTTGTTCTAATGTTAACTGCATTCTAAAATGGCACCAAAGGCTGGGCCATAGAAATTTGGAATCCATCAAGAAAATTCAAAAGGATGATTTAGCTTTAGGTATTACTGTGAATAATTGTTCTCATAATACTGAATGTTCAAGTTGCATAAAAGCTAAGTTAACAGAAAAATCATTTCCAAAAGAAACGCAATACAGAAGTAAAAAACCACTTGATTTGATATACAGCGACGTATGCGGTCCTGCAGAAACAAAAAGTATGGGATCAAAAAGATATTTCGTTACATTTATTGATGATTACTCTCGTTATACACAAGTATATTTTATTTCTTCTAAAGATGAAGTATTTGATAAATTAAAAGAGTATGTTGCATCAACAACAAACAAATTTAGATTGAAGATTAAATCTTTGCGTAGTGACAATGGAACAGAATATTGCAACGAATCTGTCAAAGACTACCTTAAAAACTTAGGAATAAATCATGAAACAACGACGCCATATTCACCGTCCCAAAATGGAGTTGCAGAAAGAAAGAATCACTCGCTTATTGAAATGAGTAAAGCCATGCTTATAAATGCTAAATTGCCAAAAACATTCTGGGCAGAAGCCATAGCTACAGCAGCCTACTTACAAAATAGATTACCTACAAAACCAACTGAAAAGACACCATATGAACTGTGGAATGGGCATAAGCCAAATTTGAGTCACCTTAAAGTATTTGGATGCAAAGCATATGTGTATGTTCATAAACAGAAGAGACAAAAATTTGACGAAAAGGCCACTGAAGGAGTCTTTGTTGGTTACGATTTAAGAAGCAAAGGATATCGAATTTATATAGGTGGTAGAAAAATAGTGATAAGCAGAACAGTGAAGTTTTTTGAAAATATGAACTGTGAAAATGTCTTTCAAGAAAATCCTGAAGAGCGAATCTCAGATTTAATGCATTTAAATTTTTCAGAAGAAAATCTTGAAAATGATAGTGATGCTATCCAAATAGAAAATACTGCAGAAGAAATAAATACGGATGAAAAATCAGTAGATAGCCCAACAACTGAAGAAAGTGAAGATAATTTCCAGAGAAGAATATCTAACAGAGAGACTAAAGGAATTCCACCAGAAAGATATTCTTACAAAACTGAAGACAGTTGTTCCAAAAATCAAGATCCTGAAACTTTTAAAGATGTTTTACAATTACCAGTAAAAGATCAACAGAAATGGTTTCAAGCTATGAAGGAAGAATTTAACTCTTTAAAGGAAAATGAAGTGTTTGAGCTTGTTACTTTACCCAAAGGCAAGCACGCCATTGGCTGTAAATGGGTTTACAAAACAAAACATAATGAAAATGGAGAAGCAATAAAATGCAAAGCACGATTAGTTGCCAAAGGTTTCGCTCAAAAATTAGGCACTGATTATGATGAAACCTTCTCTCCTGTCGTCAAACATACAACTATTAGAGCTTTTCTGACCTGGGCAGCTTATCATAAAGCCAGAGTATTTCAAGTAGATGTTAAAACAGCCTTTCTACATGGTAAACTAGATAATGAAGAATTATACATGCATCAACCAGAAGGCTTTCATGATGAAGAAAATAAAGACAAAGTCTATAAATTAAAAAAGGCTATATATGGTCTTAAACAAGCCGCCAAGTGCTGGAATGAAGAAATAGAGAATACTCTAAAGGCATATGGATTTAAACAAAGTGAAGCTGATCCATGTTTGTTCATAAAAGAAAAAATCAAAGAAGACAATTCATCTCATACTGTATGTAGATGATATGCTGATGAGCTCAGAAGATGAAAATGAAGTTAATGAAGTAATAAATTACTTAAAGAAATCTTATCCCATAACATCACTAGGAGAAGCAAAATACTTCTTAGGTATAGAAATTTACAGAAAAGAAGATGGAAGTTATTTACTTTCACAAAGAAGTAAAATAACTCAATTAGTTAAGGATTTTCAGCTTGAAGAAGCCAAACCAACTTATACCCCAATGGAAACTAACTATTATAGTTTAGATAAAGAAGAAAATCTTTTATCATCAAATGATAATTACAGACAAGCTATAGGAAGTCTTTTATATATTTCCTCATGTACAAGACCTGATATTACCGCTCCTACACACATACTAAGTCGAAGATGCAATAATCCAAGAGAAAAGGACTGGAATGCTGTTAAGAGGGTAATAAGATACTTAAAAACAACGAAAGACCTTGATCTCCACATTTCTTCAAAAGAATATCCTAATATAGTTGCATACTCGGATGCAGACTGGGGACAAGATGCTACAGACAGAAAATCCACCTCAGGAAATGTAATCTTCTTAGGCAATAGCTGCATTTCTTGGTTCTCGCGAAAACAAACATGTGTGACGTTATCGTCAGCAGAAGCTGAATATGTGGCACTGTCACAAGGAACTCAAGAGGTGCTATGGATCTTAAAATTATGTAAAGATCTCAATTTACAACAACATTTTCCTATTAGAATTTTTGAGGATAACCAATCTACAATTAAATTGGTTGAAAGTGAAAAATTTAAATCCCGCACTAAGCACATTGATACAAAGTATCATTACATACGAGATTTAAAAACTAAAAATGTTATAGATGTCAAATATCTATCAACAAATGAAATGATAGCAGATATAATGACGAAGCCAGTGCCAAAAGCCAAATTTGAACTTTGTAGAAACCTTATCCACCTGGTGTCAGATTCTATCACAAAACGGGAGAGATGTTAGAAAATGCTCTTTTGTTTTCAAGAACATCCACCAGATGGCAGCATCAGACAATCATTTTTTATTTGATCTATTGTGACAGACACTCAGTTCAGTGAGTGTTGCTTCTTCCCTTATAGCAGTTGGCAGCAAAATGCTGCTTGATTAAAAAAATTCAATAATATTCCAAAGGAATATAATATGATAAAAAAAAAACTGCAACAAGCCATAGTTCAAAGTATTTCTTTGTGTTTGTAAATAGTCTTATACATCTGTTTTGTTTTTATTGTGAAGTGTGATCTGTACTGTGACCAGCATATATATTATTCTAGTGTATTCAATCTTCTAATAAATGTTTTTTGTTCATCCAAAGAAGAGTATATTTCCATTGAAACACATCAAAACATAAAGGTAAAACTTTTAACTTTTTTTATTGTTTACCTATTGAGGAATTTCGTATTCATGCCTTCCATATGGAATAACATTCTAACAAATACGTATAAATTTATAGAGTTTTAGAGTTAAAGGAGTTAATGAGTGCATGTTGACAATTCCTGCTTTCTTCTGAAATTTTATAAATCCCATTAAATAACATAACGTAAAAGTATGAATAAAGCACATTAAATTTCATATGAAAATATGCAAAATCTGATGTTTTGCAGTCATTTAAGAAGTCAAAGATTTCCTTTTAAACCAAGTGTAATTAAATTTAAACAATTTATCAGCAGTAAAAAAAAAATGACAAAAATGTATCAATCAATATCTGTGAAAGTACTTACCAATTCTAGCTTTGATTCTTCTAAGTGAACTGGCACAGTAGAGTATGTATGAATGTCAATCTTTAATACAAAAGGCTCCTCGATGCGAACTGCTTGTTGTTCTTCAAACTGAGGAGGGGGTAGGGAGAATTAAGAAAGAACAGAGAATAAAAAGTAAAAATAAAAACAACTGGATAATAATTCTTAAAATACTACAAATATTTAACTTTTAAATGTAAAATGAACTATTTTTTACTGGAAAGAATGTGTATGCTAAGAAATAAAACAAGAAAAATCCAGGAAAATAAGAGAAAAAAAAAATAGTATTTTTATAACATAAGAAAAAAAAAATCTACATAAATAATACATTAAAGGGCAATTTAAAAATTTTCTGTTTCATAAGATCACTTACTGCTATCATACTCTTTGCAAAATTGTGTGATTTCAAATATTTTCTGAAATTTACGAAAATGGCATTCACTCAATAAATTAATATAAACTCAATTTCCTTTATACATAGGGTGCATATGATAATATCATTCAACCTAAGGGAAATTTTAAAATGAAAAAAAAAGTACAAGTAATTGTAGATTCTAATAAGTTATATATTTTTTTAATTAATTCTTTTTCATTTAAAAGCTTTCATCACATATTGCATCAACATCAAATCTTTTAATTCATCCACCTGATAATGACATCTAAAACATTCTCTGAAAATTTCATTAAATTATCTTAACCATTACTTGAGACACCGTGATAGCAGCACCCCCCCCCCCCCCCACACACACACACAAAATATTCAAGTAATGTGGGTAAAAATATTAGCTAAAAATACATCGTATCAGCAACAAATTTTCCTCCTTAAACCTCCTAAAAATTTCATATAATAAAGAAACAAATGGATGCTTCAAATGAGCAAATAAAAATAACTTTATTGGTTTAGAGATTTTTAAAATGAGTTTTAAATTTTAAAAAATACAACAATAAAAGACTTTTTAATTTTAAAATTTTAAAACTTATAAATTAAGCATTGAAATTTAAAGAATAAAAGTGAAATAAGATACAATAACTACAACAACAACAAAAAAGAAGGAAAGAATAAGAAAAGAAAACATGCCAGTGAAATATTTCTTTTACAGGATTTGGATAGATAGCATTTTGGTTTTTATTATGTACAGTTTTCACAATATATCATTTTGGTTGTTATTACATACAGTTTTCACAATATAAGTTAATGATTACACTAGTCTGCATGATATCAGATGATTAAAAACCAATGACTGCCCTTTTAATGCATTTTGTTATGCTGATTACAGAACTGTTTTTAGTTTTCTTCTATTACATATAGTTGGTTTGCAATCAACCCGACTGATTTTGAAGATTCATCACTGAGAACAAGCATTATGTGGTAGTCACACATAATGTAAATGTACTTCTGGATACTTGCCAACTTATCTAACGAATTTTAAAATACAGCCTGATTGGCATGAACCACTCATAAGCCCCCAAAAATTTTGCTCCCATCATTACACATCAAATTAGGATTAATGAAGCAATTTGTAAAGGCTCTACCTCAAGATGGGTATTGCTTCAAGTACATTACTATGAAATTTCCCTTCATCACACACGAAAAATTAAAAGCTGGAATTTTCATTGATCCTCAAATACAAAAACTGATGAGGCACAAAGATTTTGAAAAAACGATGAATGAGATAGAAAAAGACGCATGGATCGCCCTCAAATGTGTTACCGAAAACTTTCTAGGGAATCAGAAAGATCCAAATTACAGGAATATTGTTCAAACAATTATGGAAATTTTCAAGAAGTTGGGCTGTAATATGAGTGTAAAAATGCACTCTCTGCATTCCCATATCAACTACTTTCAAGAAAATCTGGGACATTACAGTGAAGAGCACAGTGAGCGCTTTCACCAGGATATCAAAGAGATGGAGAATAGGTACTGGGGAAAATGGAATGTAAATAGGACGTCAGACTACTGTTGGATGTTGAAGAGAGAAGGAGGATCTGCAAGGAAGACAAAAAGAAGAAAGTTTGTTTAATTGAACACTGTTTGCTTTTCGTTTAATTAAAGAAATACCATGAATATATAAGGACATTTTTTACAGCATTTTTAACGTGTTAATGAAATACTTTGTATGAAATTGTGATAAATTATTGATTGCATTAATTCAAATATTGAAAACATAAATTCTTTTTTTTTTTGTAAAATCCTCACGTGATAGACAAAAATGGAAGTCATTTCCGGAATCAGCATCAAAAATTGATTCAGGTAAACTTGATAATAAGAAATCATCTGACAAAAAGTTTTAAAATGCAGGCTAGTGTTATTTTACGTTTTATACTTCAGTGCTACTAAAAAAAATAATAAATTTATGTCATGAGTTACAAAGGAAAACTAATTTCATTCTGCCATATATTATTCCACTACAAAGTTTTGGCTAATTTACTTTCAAAGTATATACATTATGTTGATAACATCAAAGTAATTGAAAAAAAATATATATATATATAAATTTTAAAAAAAATAGGAATATTTTTCATGAGACATGAAAGAATTTGAAAATATGGTAAAATAACCTTATCAATCTATACTAATAAAAGAACAAATCGCTCTGTCTGTCTGTCTGTGTGCGATGGCTAACAAAATCTACGGTACGCACGAGGCTCAAAAACTTTTTGAAGCTAGCCCAAAGTGTCTCATGATGCACCATACCTTCAGAATTTCAATATTCTAATTATCAGCTGAGTAATTAATTAATATTTGGACATCACTCCCATAAAAAAGTAGCTATTTCATCTCCAGTCATGAACGTGCATGCCCAGTACACATCCCTATGAAATTGAATGTAAATTTTGATTGAATTCACAAGTCGCCTTGGCTCGATCGGTAAAGCGTCAGCTTGCCAAAGTGAAGGACTGTAGATCGAAACTCACTAGGACCAAAGATGAATTTTTCTCTTTTATAAATAAAAGAAATTTCATATTTTTTCTGAAATTTTTATGTGTCTCATTTTTATATATAAGAAATTTTATGTATGCAAGCTCATTTTTACGTATAAGAAAATAAAAATAAATTTTCGCACAGTCGTTTAAAAATGAATCGCCAGTGTCAAAATTATTAAAATTAGATTAAAAAAATATGCATATAAATTAGACATTTCCTCTTGAAATAAATATTAAGGGTGCAAATAATAATTATAACGTTAAATTTCGGAACTTGCATGTATCTGTGTATTGAAAATTTCGGAAAATCCCCATACTAGATTATACTGATCCTAAATAATCCACTATCCTTACACAAAAGATTGTTTTGTATAGTGCTGCCATCTTCTGAGTATTTTGCAGACTATAAGATACTCGTATACCGATTTTTCAATTTGCAGGAAAATTCAGCGTATTGTTCAGCTGTTATAAAATGGATCAACACCCTCATATTTTTATTGGGGCCCTACGACCCTTTTTTGATTTAGCATTTCTTTAAAATATTAATATAATGAATAATTCATACCCTATGATTAAATTTAACTAATTGAAGATCTATCGCGCTTTGATTCTTGGAATCTTCTCCCCGCACCAATATCCTCTTATTTATACTGGACCCTAGGGCCCTGATGTAAGCATTTCCCCCCATTTTTTGCGCATTTCTTTAAAATTTTATTCTAATCATTGATTGATACTCTATGCTTAATTTTGAATAATTGAAGATCTAAAGTGATAAGAACTTAGATCTTTTAACAAGTTTTCATGTTAGGGCCCTTATCAGTTAGCCATCTTTGGGCCCTTTGTTATAGGTCCCTTAAAAACGGTCCAATTCACTAGCTTAATTTTTAAAACAATTTCTTAAGTCCTCCTGCTACTACATGAATGACAAAAAAATTTCCCAGACTTCAACTACTACCGATTTTGAATATTAATCTGCTTCTTGGTGTCTTTGTTGCAGCTTCTTTAAAAACTATTCAATTCTATTAAAATTTTCTTTAACATAGTTTCAGAGTCCTCCAGCTACTTTAAAACTATAAAAAGATTTTCTTATACCGAACTCCAACTTAAGACCCTGGCCTCCAGGGCCTGGTCTTTCTTTATACCTCAGCAACCACTTTTTCAAACATTAATCTCCTTTTTCAGCATCAACTTACGTTTACAAACTACAGCCATAAATTAAAAATCGCGTTACTTTACAGGTAACTTTAGATAATGGATTTCATCCGTTTATTAAATATCGTGTTAATGTTAAAAGTAATTCATGAAATTTATAAGGGAAGGGGGCATTTTCCACCTCTTGGGGGCGTATTCTTTCCTTAGATTCTAAGGGCCCAATTTCAACAAGATTTGGTTCATTGAACTTAGATTACAATTCGGCTACTTTCTGTATTATTAAATTTTACCTTACACTTCAGTTACCAACATTTTCTAACATTAATGATGCATTCTTTTTTTTAATTACTACGAGATTTGGCTCACTCAACTTGGTTTTCGATTGTCTCCGGCACGTGCAGAGCACTTCAGGTACATGCTGTCCTAGGTAATGGGGACCTAGGTTACAGGTTTGTTTGGAAAGAAGTTTGTTGGGAACACTCTAGAAGCTGCGGAAGGCAATACAGGCCTCCGAAATTAGGTTAATTTAAAAGAATTTCAAATGATATAAAATCATACAAAATTAAGTTTTGTTTAAGGTTATTATTTACGGACCGCGGGCAACGCCGGGCGTGTCTGCTAGTAAAGAATAAAGATATTAATCACACATCTTTTTAAAATATCATAAGATAAAAAAAAAAAAATTCATGTAACTTACTTTCATATTTAGTAGCTTAACAACAAACTCAAATGGTTCAATGGAAAACACATCTAAATCTTGAGATTTTTTACAGGAACAATTTAAAGGCTGATCATCTGTTTCTATTTTTATATCATAAGTAACCTGCAATTTTTTTTGTTCTTTAAATAAACAGTTTTTTGAAAGTATGATTACATTATATACATTTAACAATTTCGTTTATAACTTTAAAAAATACCTGAGTGAAATTAGCATACCTCAAATACCAATTTTCTTTCAGCTATTTCTGTCACTTTCATATAAATATACTTTTGAACCTATAAAAAAAAGGTATCACATATAAAAATTTAGTTGAATATCTTGAAGTATTTAACATTAAATACCAATTCATTTATTTCTATAAATATTCAAAGATGAAAATAAAAAGTTTTAGATTTTATAAACTTAATATTTTCAGATAAGTTTATTGCAACTTGGGAAATTTTTATAGATATTTCACACAACGTATTTTTTTTTAGTGTTTGATTCAAAGTCATGAAAGGAAATTAAAGTTTGTACACTGAAACTCCAATTATTCAGACTAATGTTCTGTACATAATTTGGATATGCAAAAATTCAGTTAATTGAAGCAATCATAAAAAAAAAATTATGTTGTTAATAAAACGTTCTCTACAATGGCAAATGGATATGCAAAAATTCAGTTAATTGAAGCAATCATAAAAAAAAAATTATGTTGTTAATAAAAAGTTCTCTACAATGGCTTTTGTTTAATAAAAAGGTATCTAACTTACATTAAGCTTACCTTTAAATAAAATCACTTTTGTTACTTTTAATATGGTACTTATATACATTTTGATGTGTTAGTTCAATATGTCTGACAAAGTTAAGGGGCTACTTCAACCACACGAAGACACCTGCAAACTAATGTTAAAGCTACATTCAATGGCTAACCATGGTCGAACTCTACAAAGACCATTTTTTTACTTTTTTGATTTCGGTTGCAGTTTTTTTTATTCCATCTCACTTTCAAAACCAGTTCCGAAAGTCAAAGTGTGTTCATGGAAAAAAACTGCAACAAAATTTGGAAAAGTAAAAAAAGGCCTTTGTAGAGATCAACCTCAGCTATCTAATGTTAAAAAGATCATTTAAAAATATTGAAATACAAACTATATACCTTAAAAGAACCCTCTCATACATTAAACATTAGCCTGTGAGCATCTTCGTGTGACTGAAGTAGCCCTTAAAATTATTTTGCCATAAATCTAACTTAGAATTACCCAAATATAGACTTTGAAAATTCCAATTCAATGTAAATTTTAAGATTTAATTAAATAAGAATTTTAAGGATTTTTTTTTTAAAACATGAATACATATATTTGCATTTCAACAAGGTTTATCTTTCCTTAAAAGTAATTTTTAATTCTCCTATATTGATCCGAATAACTGAAGTTCAGATAATGAAGAAATTTTGCTGTTATTCAATCCCAAAGTTTTTACTGGAGGGATGAATTTTCTGGCTCAGTACCTCTCTCTTTTTTACCAATCTAAACAATAAATGTGCTCTGTAAGCAACAGATCACAATAGGTTCCTATCATTTTTAATAAAATGTGGACAAGCACATTAATTTTACTTCCAAATACCTCTGGATAATGTTTTATGGATTTAATCCACTTTATTGTGAACTCTTGGAATATAATACACAAATTTACACACAACATACATAAAACATGGTAAAGTAAAGTACACTTTGCATTTTTATAAAAGGAAATGTTACCTTTTCTCCAGGTTCTATGTTGCCCAATGAAATGTCCTTTAAGTATTGAACTAACTGTTCAGAGTTCTCAGGTTTTTCAGTTAAATGGGCTGCAGGGAGAAACATTTTAAAGGTTTTTCATACATAAATATTATATAGATAATTTTTAAATAGCAACAAAGGTGAAAATCAGAAATTTTCACAAAACTGAAATTTAGTCATATGCTTTGTAACACTTAGATAAAACATATATAACACTCAGTTAGCTTTCATGTTCATTTTTAAAGAAAAAATTCCCAGAATTATTTTCTAGGATAACTTTTCTATATCAACAATAAACAATGAAGCACTTTTATTGACTTTCTGAACACTTTATATATGAGGGGTGGTCAAAAAGTTCCCCGAATTTCATTTTAACTCGTATCATAATATAGATACACATTTACTTAATCACCTACAAAGTACTCTCTGTCAAATCACAACCACTTGCTCCTGTCATTGCTGGAAACAACAATGAAAGTCCTATTGTGGTATCTTCCCGAGTTCATCCATTGGCGTTGGTTTTGATGTCTTCTACCATGTCAAAGCAATTACTTTTGAGCCCCATTTTAATCTTGGAGAAGAGCCAGAAATCTGATGATGCTAAATCCAGTGAATAGGGAGGCTGGTGGAGGAGTGGGATGTTTTTTTTCTGCGAGCCATGTCTGCACAGTAATCGATGTGTGGGAGGGAGCATTATCATGATGTAGTGACCATCCTCCTTGTCATTTGGCAGGACGTTTTCTTCAGATTGCCTGCTTCAGTCTTTTTAAAACTTGCATATACAAAGGGCTGTTAACAGTTTGTCAGGCTGGTACAAATTCATGGCACATCAGACCTTTGTTGTCGAAAAATGCAATGAACATCACTTTTGTTTTGGATTTGACATGACGTGATCTCTTTGAATGAGGAGAGAATGTTGTGTGCCATTCTGATGACTGCATCTTTACCTCCAGGTCACAAGCATACACCCAGGTCTCATCACCAGTAACGATTGTCTCAAGAAACGCCTGGTCATCTGTGCTTTTTTCAAAACATTCAGCCGCAGTCAACTTTCGAGTTTCCATTTGATCCATATTCAGCAGCCAATACAAACTTTGTACCGACACATTTTATCTTCAAATCATCTAAAAGGATTGTGTGAATGGATCCATAAGGTCCCCACTTCTTGTGCCAACTTGTCGATGGTCATTCTTTGGTCTCATCTGATTAACTGTTTCACTTGCTCGACCATTCCTTCATTTCTGGAGGTAGAAGGTCTCCTAGCTCTCGTCTTCCAGCGATTCCTGTTCACACCAAAATCTTGAAAAGAACTTCTAAATGGCTGTTTTCTTTAGAGAATCGTCATTGTAAACTGTTTGTAAGGCGAACAAAGTCTGAAGCAGATTTCTCCAATCTGCACGTGAACTTGATGTGCACCGTTTTCTCGAACTTTGACATCGCACCAACTGATCACCACACATTCCTACCTTCAGCTACAATGCTGTTATGAATTCCGGTAGTAAAAAAATACAGTGGTAGTAAACAAATTATTTATATTGTGGTATTAAAGAGTTACAACAAAATTCTGTGACCTTTTTGACTGCCCCTAGTAGACTACTATGTACTCAAATAAATAGCAAAATAAAAACTTAGATCCTAATTTTACAAAGGTGAAAGGCTGTTTCCATTGGTGAAATCTGGTGACCTCATATTTTTCTAAAATCATGACACAATTTTGAAAGAATTTTAATTCTGCTCATATGGAGATTAAGACCTGTCAATTAAAATAAATGGCGGAATTGAATTTACATAGCCATGCTAATTGGAGTTTTAAATTATTTTAAATGTAGATTTTCACCATTTTTCCTCAACAAAATGTAATAATTAAATTTCCATATGCTTTTATCACATTAATAAAACTCACTGTGATTTTTTGTCTTTGCTTTTTTTTATGAAAAAAAAAGTTTTACTAAATAAAATCCTGTCACATTCTGGTGAAACATTATTCTTGTATTGACATAAAGTGAGCATGAGCTATAAAAATAGTTAATTGAATAAATGAGCTAAAAAGAAAATACTTATAAATTTGCTTTGGTCACAAAATGGTTAAAAAATGATTTAGATACCACACCTGTTATCTGATTTGTTCAAAAATGTATACAGTTCTTGCAGAAGTCGTCTGTAACATATTTGGTAAATGAGAGCTTAATTGAAAATACCATTTGGTTATTATCAAATTCACTCACAAACACACACACATACATCATGATTACAATACTTTCCTCACATTATATATGCCTAGAAAGAAAAAATAAATAGTATCCTTTTCCAAAGTAACAGAAGTTTTTGCAAGGAGTTTTGAAGGAGATTATGGACTTTCCCCTGAAAATAATTCTTAACACCAAAATATTTCCCCTTAGTTTTCTCGGAGGCATATGAACCATGTTATGAAACAGAGAAGAAAAATTTTTTTTATTATGTTCTACCTTCCTAAATATAACAAAGATGGAATTTTGTAACAGAACAGAAAACTTCCACCTATGATGAGCAAATGTCGAGCATGAATAAATATAGAGACAAAAATAAAATAAGAATATCAGTGAAATAAAGTGATAGAAACTACTTACTGCTATCATGTACAAACTGCTCTTGACCCTCTTTCAATGCAACAGTCAGCTTTACGTTGTCGATCTTGTTGACTTCATCATTTTTTATGGTCAAATAAAACACATAAAATTCATTTACTAGAACAGGTGGTTCATGGTGAATATTAATGCTGATTTGTGCATTTCTTGGTAATATCCTGTCACGAAAGAATAATATCATGAAAGAATAGCACTCAATATATAATTTAAAAAATGTAATAAAACTAGCAAAAGCCATGCTTTGTTTGGATTCACGAAGCATTATTTGGCTAAGATGCTGTATATTCCCTCATCCGCCATCTTGGATTTCTTGGCGACTTTTTGTTGGCATTTACTGATAAGGTTTATTGAATATTAATAAAAACATTGTTTTAATGATGTTATATTTCAGGTTTATATTTTATTATTTACATTTTAATTTCGTTAAGCCTAAAATATGCATAAATTGCTGCTTGGCGATATTTACTACTTGGCGGAAAAAGGGTTTCCATGCCAAGAAAAAAACCAAGATGGCAGACGAGGGAATATACAGCATCTGTTCCCATTATTTAATAAGATAAATATTTGAAAGTAACAAAATTTTTTTATATTATTCTTGCATCTTTATTAAGCAAAAAAAAAAAAAACGTTATTTTATGTTTCAGAGCATTTTAATTTTAGAAATGTAAATTCAGCCAAATAACTAAGAATTTCCTCGGAATTTTTTATTTATGATATAAGACTGGTATAAATAAAAATATTTTCGAGGCAAAATTTTACAAAATATTTATGTAACGAATTTAACAATTAATTTTATTTGTTTACAATTCTTTTGTTGCCGCTTTACAAAAAAAAATCATAATATAATTATTTTAAAATGCGTAAGTATCGTCTGCATAAATGGTTTCACATAAGAATAAATTGTGTATTTGAATTCTTAACACTGAAAAATACTTTTATAATTGAATGTAAATAATTGAATTTTCACAAATTTTATTTCGTTAAAAATATGCTATAATTTTCATTAAAAAAAGGTATTTTAAAAATTTCATAAAAGAAATCATAACTCCATGATTTATTTTTTCTTCTGAAAATATATGCGTTTCCTTTTTTATTTGCAAAAATGGGTCCGTAATGGAAAAACATGTAAAATAAATTAATTTAAAAAAAAATTTAACATTATTCTGTAAAAAAAAAATAATATTGTGCAAATCTACAGATTGTAATTTATTTTTATGTTTAATTTCAAGTGAAAATACTGAATAGTTTTTTATTTTGTAAAGTGTACGACAAAATGTAATTTGTGTAGCCTAGTAGAAGATTCGCTTCGCTCATCCTAATTACATACATTTATCTAAGGGTGCAACAAATATCCATTAGAGATACTGTATCTGGCCAGTATGCTGGATAATTGGCAATCAATTTGGCCAGAAATAAGGCCATACTACAGCTTTACAGTTCTTTGAACTCAAGTTAAAATCTCTAGATTATAAAGCGAATAGTTTAATCGTGCAAAATATAATGCATTCCTTTATTAAACTAAATATAATTCACTTATATTTATGGCAACACAAAGGCTGAAGATATACCTGTTGATCCTAAAAAAGTGCTTTGGAAGCTGAGAAGAATTTGTCCTCACACAACAAACGTACTAATGATGATGGTCAGTTACTAATGTAAATTTATATCTTAAAAGATAGTTCCTGAAACTGATCACTTCAAAAACTAAGACCATTTTTACCCTTACCAATAAATCTAGATACTTAGAAGCCCTATTTATACCTTTCAAAATCCTATCAATCTCTCTTTGAAAAATAGCAGAAGTGAAGGCAATGCCTAAAGCAAATCGGGTGTAATGAAGAAGGACTGTGCCCACCAACAAGTATCTTGACTCTTCATCAGGTTCTAGCTGGCAATATGCACCCCCTTCATGATTTTGTGAATGAAGCAGCCCCAGACAACTGTGCAAATAAGTCCTCAATTTTCAGAAGGGAAAGCTCTGTTGCTTTATTAGAGGTCAATTTAAAGTTGCTACGGATTCACATCTGTGCATCTTGCTTCAGAACAGAAACAAGTAGAGCTACTCAATCTGAAGTTTTCACAGGCTCTAAAATACCATCTGCAATGAGGCAGTCAATCTTCACTATTTTGCTCTTTATAGGTCAGGAAGAGCTTGGAAGAGCTTTGGAATTGCATCTTTCTTACAGGTAAGATGAAGAACTTTGAATTCTTTCACTAACCCAATTCTTGTTAGAATACTTTGAATTTTTCCTAGAGTCCATCTAATGTAAGTTGACTCAAACTTACTTTATGCAAAAACTGTGATTCACATTTGACTCAAAAGCATTCTTCAGATCTAGTGGAACAATCCAGTTCCGACCAGCTACACTTTTATAGTCTTGATTAACTACCAGCAAAAAATAAAAAAATTCTGTTCTTGACTTGAACACAATATTTGCCGCTCCCTAAACATTAATAGGATGATTAGTGCATGATTGTAACTTGATCTCTATTTGATCCAATGAAAGACGAAATCTTCTAATTTTTTCAAACTTTATTAAAGGCGTCTATGAAAATGGTGCTCCAAAGTTGACTTCAAAAGTACTTAATCAGAGGATAATTTTTCTTCAACATTCCCCATATGGAACATGGTATATTGTTTGCATTTTATGGCTTCTTTACCTTCAATTAAGAGATTGACTTTTGGTCTGTTACTACCTTTATTTTTGGACAAACATGCTTTTGATAAAAGTCCAGTTTTGTTACAGATGTGGCAGGTTATGTTCTTATGTCTGTATTCTGATGGCTGGTGCCTGGGATTGCTACAACAAAAATAGAACTTTCCTGCATCTAAGGCATTGGAAATGGATGTCGATTTCACAATTTTGGGCTTCCGCAGTCTTTGTGCATTAACTTGTAATTTCTGAAACTGGAAATATCTTCAGATCAACTGCATTACTTGCTGCTACTTCCAAAGGGGCTCTAAGTAAGTTCAAAATATACTTTTTGAACAAGTCAGTACAGCATCCTTTTTGAGAAGAGTCTTTTTTATAGAACCCTTCTATCACTGATGACCCTTTTATTCTAGAGTCAGTACTAGCAAGGGATAATGAAGCACCAAATATTTCTTATTTTTTACTTACTTTCCTTTCTGGCATGCAAGTAACCAATGTGACATTTGTTTTCATTTACCAACTGCTCAGTTGAGTTATTTGGTTATGGCATGTTTGTTTGCCGTATTTGACAATTTTGAGTTGCGATTGTATTCAGATTCTTCTTAATTTATTTCATATTTAAAATTTCTTTTTCCATTCAATTCTAACTTTAAATCATGTTTTAGTTATCTTTAGCCTTTTTACAAGTTTTCTAGTAATTTTGTAATATTTAACTTTTGCTTTTCATTGGTTGTGTTTTCGCTCATGATTTAAAAGGCCAGCAATGTTGTTTTTCGATGTATCAGTGTGTTCTTCCACATTCAGCCTGATCTCAAGTAAAGGTGTGAATTATTGGAAATGATTAAGTGAAATGTTTTGACAATGTTGTCTTAATTTAAAGTTTTTTTTTCTGTGTCAAAATGGTACAGAGTAATGTTAGAATAAAACTGCTGCCTCACTGCTGAAGTCCAGGAGGATATTGTATGTATGAGCCATTTCTTATTTACAAATATCAACTCAACTGCTCACTTATCATGTGTATAAAAACAAAGCCATGTTTCTCCTTCTACCAGTAAAGATTCATCACCACAATAAACATATTGAACTGAGAACTTTCACGTACTTCTTAAAGAAGTTTTACACAAATCATTGATGCCTACTGTAAGTAGTTTTAACTTTAATTTTTCATAATCATTTTAATAATCAATATTTTTTATTTCCTTATTAAAAAAACCTAAGATTTTTTACTTCTTTAATTAAATCAAAACTTAAAATTGTTTCTCTAGAATTTAAAACATTTCTTATATTGATCATTGTTATTTTTTTGTATCATAAACATACTTTATAGAGCAGCAATAATCACTCCAGTGTAAATTTATGATCTCCACATTTATGGGTCGAATCTTAAAAATACACTTTTTTTCTGTTGTTATTGTTCTCCAAAATATATAATCTAATGCCTATTACAAAATAAACTACAAATTAAAGTAATTAACTCTTAAAATAGAGTACCTAAATATTGCTCATCTGCAAGAAAAGTGACACAGCTCGACGAAAGTAAATTTCACAGGAGAGGCAAAAGAAACTTTGCATGATTTTACTGTAACATGGAATTATAGCACTTAGCTCTGCATGAAGAAGTAAAAACGTGCATAAAAGTGTAAAACCCTTAAGAATGAAGATGTAGATGTGGTTTGGAAGACTGAATCATTTTACCTCCTCACACAATCAACCCCCTTTCTGTGATCACCAATGGACATATAGCAAAATAAAGCGATTTTCTATATAACTACACTTAAAAAACTTTTTCTGTAGCAAAACATACCTATGACAGACCTATTAGGGTAATTAAAATGCAAAATGAATTTTTGCAAGATATGTCACACTTCTTGCAGGTGAGCGATATTTGAGTCTACCCTTAAATGGATATAAGCCAAATTTCTTAATTTCTACAGTTACTGTAATGATAACATGTTTATAGCGATTTTTTTCTTAGATTCTAATAACTAGCATTGCGATTTCCTCTATATGGGCCTTTCATGACAACATAGAAAATTATTTTCATGGAGTTTGGGATGCTACAAAGAAAGAAAGCATGCAGATACAGAGGGAGCAAGAAATAAATTATTTAATTAAAAATTAGATTCTGTTAGTTGCTAGTATTGTCACTTTAATTAACAAATAAATTCACCTAAACTTGCACTACTCATCAACCAAGTTATCATGTGACTAACTACGTTATTTTTCTTATCTGTTGTAGTTCATGAGAAACTTTAAAAGGTGGATTGAATGTTTATTTAGATTTTAGAACTATTATTACCTGGCAGTAGATTTAGGGATGATATTCTGGAATGTTGGATCATCTCCAAAATAGCCAGCTTTAAGGGAGTTTCCATATGGCATTATAGTGGCATGAGAATCAGGGGGAGCTGTCCAGTGCAAAACTGCACACAAATAGTCAACAGAGCCCATCTGAAGAGCTACAGATGTTATCTACGTGAATTTAAAAAAAAAAAAAAATTAAATTAGCAAGGAGCTTTATTACTATCTATATATTATATCTTAAACAAACATAAATGGCAAAGAAAGCGGCATTATTTCTACATTGGTGAATGACAACAGTCCTATACAAACAAATGCAAACTAAGCTGCTATCATGTTGATTTTGATTGGCTTGCTGTCCCATGTGTGGTATTACAAATTATAATTGTGGTATTAAAATTATAATTGTGGTATTGAAATTATAAGTGGGTTATAATGAAAGGTAAATAGTCATGAAGTTCTTTTTAAAGAATATTGTGTTCTGTTTTTGCAAAACCCATTTCGTTCTTTGCAGCCAGCAGTTGTAAGAATAAAAATAATAGGAAACTTCTTACTTGTATAGTGTTAACTGTAAACAAATGATGAGGAGACTTAATAACAAATCAAAGCTTTATTCCATCTTTATTTATAGAAGAGAAGAAAAGGCCTTCACCCGTTGGTCACTGTTCTTAAATTAATTCTTTGGCCAATAAAATAATCTATTCCTCTTGAAGAACATTTTTGAAAAGTAATGTGCAGCACTAAGTAAATTTTCTATTGATAAAAATTTCAATTAAAAACTTTTCCACGACATCAGGAAATAAATCAAAAAGGTATTTAACAACGAAGACATTGTCTTCGGATACCGTTCGTTAGACCACACATCCGCAGGCAAGCAGGCTGGAACCCGTGATCTTTTTAAAACAAAAACTATGTCATGACAGCTTCACCAACTAAACAGATTCTGATTTAAAATTAACAAAATTTTTAATTTATACTAAGTAATAGGGTCGACAAAAGTATTGGAAAGAAAAGATTTAAATCTATTAGAGAATTAAAATAATTAGGCAATATCTTAATAAGCAAATCCGAAAGAATGTATTTAAAAACTTTTACTTTTATTTGCGATTGTCAAATAAACGCCTCTGAAAGCGTGAGCCACTACGCAATGCATATGTCACGAGAGATGAGAGGGAGCGACAGCGCTTTGATGATGTCATCACAATATGTGCAGATGGGAGCGGAGAAAGACTTCAGCTAAGAGAGCAATGATACGGAGGAATTTGCCGATGTAGGACTGATACAAAACACTTGTGCAAAAATAAATATGAATTTAAATTTAAACAACATTGAAGTATAAGGCCAAAAGAAATAAAAAAGTAACATGATTTAAACACTGTGAGATTTCATCTCACACCACGTAATCAAGTTCGAAAATGAATCATCAGAATATTATCAGATATGTTAGAAAAAGAACTTAGAAGAGAACTGGAAGTGTTATTGAAGCTTTTGAATAATATCAAGAAAAGGAAAAATAACTGGATTGATGTCAGTATTTAAGAGAAGATCAGGAGTGAGGAGGGGAGGGGATTTTGTTAAGTATCAGCTAGTTTTGATCATATTGCTATGATCAGGGAGCAATGATAAGGGATGCCTTCAGGAAAGATTTTTGAACAGAAAGTGATCTGAATTATTGTTTTGGTACAAGAAAAACTCAGAAAACTTGTACAGTCACACAGCTTAGACTATACTAGCATCGGTCCTGCTAACTTGGCTCAAGCAGAGGTGTAGTCGTAAAAGGCACAGAGAGTATACGCTCAAAGCAGAGGGTATACGCTCAAGGCAGAGCGTATACCCTAGAGTGTATATACTATAGCTTTCTTGAGATACAGAGGATATACGGTGTTCCTTAAAAAAATCCAGAAGGTATACGTCGTATATCCCCGTATACCCTCCACTACACCCCTGGGATCAAGCTCCTCATTTTGCGACCAACATCGTGCCTGACTAGGTCTGGATCACTAGTCTGAATGGGCACCCCTAGAAAATCTAGATCAGATTGCACATGATCAGAAATGTGGTTTAAACTGAATGTGCCTGTCATTGTATAACTGCCAATTAAATTGTGTTTTGTCAAATAATACTTGCCAAAATACATTGATTGGTGGAAAGCCAGATTACAAAAGATTAATTAAAGAGTTTAGGGAAAGCAAAAATAGGTTAGCTAATAGCTAATCAGCGACTGAGTCCACAGTTAAGGTTGGTGTTAAATATGAGCAATGCTAGCAACAATAGGGTTTAAAGTGAATGTGAAAACCATTAAAGGACTGTCACAAAAAACACTCTACTGCACCAACACACTCGTTAAAATATCCTAATTGACAGTTGACGTTGGCCTGATTGTAGAAGATTAATTAATTAGATTTTTAAATCTCTGGATAGGTGAATATGTTACAAATGAAATGCTTATGGACATGGAGCATAACATTTGAAGAGAGTTAAGCAGTTTTTGTCAAGCACTAAACTGGAAGGCTGGAAGTTTAACCATTAAAGATGACAATACAATGATCATTTTATTATAAAAAATCTATTATACTAGGTGTGTATTTGAACTTTTGCATGATATGTAAATATGTGTCAAATTTGCTTAACAGGTTTAAAATTAAGTAACTCATCCCTTGTTAACCTATTAAACGAATAATTTATTTTAAAAAATCTACTAATGGATGCGTAATTGGAATTGGCAATGACATATATATCTGTCAAACTTGCTTAAAAGATTAAAAAATCATACAACACACACACACCAAAAAATAAAAAATAAAAAAAAATCAAATGATAAAAGTCTTACACAATGGGTATCATTTTCCGAAAGCATTAAATGCCTAGGCATTTAAAAATTAATATTTAAGTCTTTTAAGTATTTAAACTCTGTGGAAAGAAAATCAGATTTGTGATTAACAACCATAGATGATGTCCCTTTTCATGCCATTTTCTTCAAATACTTTTTGTAAGCTAACATGAAGCATAACTTTGAACTTAGTTTAAAACAAAATAAATAGCAGCTGACAAAAATACACATTTTATTAAAATAATTATGATGAGGTGAAGTTAAATATTATTAATACTACAGTAAGATTACAATAGTAGCGATGACCGAGCTAAGCTCGGTCAAAATTAGCCTTGTGTTCAATTCAATATTTTATTTTTACTATATCATTCTTGCTGTTTAAATACAATTGGTATGATCCTGAGACATAGTGACCCAAAATGACCCATTAACTGAATTTTTTTTAACATGCGACCTAACCAATTCATTTCTAGAACTCGAAAACGCTAGAATACAAAATTTAATAAAAAATTGTTAAAGTCATTTTATAGATAAAATTAGCTTGACTCACGGTAACCCAAAGGGACCTACTAATCTAAATTTATCGAACATGTGACATATCCCAATGGTCTTCTTGTGCTGGGAAGCGGTGTAGTAAAAAAAATTTCAAAATCGTTTGAGCCGTTTTTTAGATACAATTAGCTTGACCCACAGTGACCCAAAAATGACCCAATAATCGAATTTTCTTGAACATGTGACTTAATCCAATGGTCTTCTCATGCTCAGAAACGATACAATACAAAATTTTATCAAAATGTTTTGAGCCTTTTTTTAGATACAATTAGCTTGACTCACAGTGACCCAAAAATGACCCACTAATCGAATTTTCTCGAAGATGCAACTTAGCCCAATAGTCTTCTCATACCCAGAAACGGTATATTACAAAATTTTGTCAAAATCGTTTGAGTCGTTTTTTAGATACATTTATCTTGACCCATAGTGACTCAAAAATGAGCCACTAATCTAATTTTCTTGAACATGTGACTTAGCCCAATGGTCTTCTCATGCTCAGAAACGATATAACAGAAAGTTTTGTCAAAATGTTTTGAGCCGTTTCTTTAGATACAATTAGCTTGACCCACAGTGACCCAAAAATGATCCAGTAATTGAATTTTCTCGAACATGTGACTTAGCCCACACGTCTTCTTATGCTCAGAAATGATATAATACAAAATTTTGTCAAAATTGTTTGAGTCGTTTTTTCAATACAATTAGCTTGACCCACAAATTGAATTTTCTCGAGCATGTGACTTAGCCTGATGGTCTTCTCATGCCTAGAAACGCTATGATACAAAATTTTGTTAAAATCGTTCAACTTGTTTTTTTAGATACAATTAGCTTGGCCCACAGTGAGCCAAAATGACACACTAATTGATTTTTCTCGAACAAGTGACTTAGTCCAGTGGTCATCTCATGCTCAGAAGTGGTATAGTACAAAATTATGTCAAAATGTTTGAGCCTTTTTTTTAGATTCAATTAGTTTGACACCTGGCCCATTGTGACCCAAAATGAGCCACTAATCGAATTTTCTTGAACATGTGACCTAGCCCAATGGTATTCTTGTACCCAAAAACGATAGAAAGCAAAATTTCAACAAAATCGTTATTAACTTGACCCTGATCCATTTTGACCTAAAATGACCCACTAATCGAATTTTCTCGAACACATTACCTAGCCCAATGGTCTTCTTGTGCCTGAAAATGGTAAAATACAAAATTTAATCAAAATTGTTAGAGCCATTTTTAAGATAAAATTTACACTAGTGATGGGCGATTCTGGAAAATTTGAGAATCGATTAAAATCGACATCGTATAAAACAGAATCGATCGCAATAAGAATCGATTCCCAAATTCTAGAATCGATACTTGAATCGATATTTCGATGTTCACAGATTCACACAGATAAGCTGAAAAATAGTAATTCCAAAACGTAGCGAATCAACAGGGCCGTAACGACTATCCCTCACCTCCATGTATGGGGGCCATAGACAATGTTAGCGGCCCAGAACTAAGCTACTACAGACCTTTGAATCAAATAATAAGGTTTTTTAACTTTTAAAATTATTATTTTTAAGATGTAATTTTGTTAATAATTTATATTATATTAAAATTTATCTTTAAAAAAGATTTCGGTCAGATAAAAAAAAAAAGAAAGAAATGATTTTTTTTTTCATCCGGAAAAGATGTACTTTCTACTCTAACTCTTATTTCCTTCAACAAAACAGGCTTACTTCCTATAAACGTCATTCTTAAAAATGTGCAGATGAGCGAAATTCTGCGGGCTCTAAATTTATTTAAAAAGTTAAATGGTTTTTCAGTCTTTTTAGGGTCTCCTATAAATGTGGGGGAAATGCAAATATTGCAAATCTTCTATTAAAATAGCTGTGATGAATGTAATTAACCAATCATGACATACTAATTATCTCCCAATTAATAATCAAAATTCTCCTTTTAATAATACATTTTCACTAAAATTTCTTTCCCTTTTTAAAATATATATCTCCTTATCTCATTTACAGTTTATAAATATCTTTCTTTTTAATGTTTACCAAATATTCAGCTGTTAAGAAAAAAAAATTCTCATCCTAGAGCCATTAACAATGAAATAACATACTTTTCTCTGGTTAACAAATAAATAAAAGTACATTCCTTGATTATATGTTGTTGTTTTTTTCCAGCAGTAATCTAAAAACTATAAACAGTTATTGACTCATTCGCTGACATGCAGAGTGCACTTGAAACAATAATAAATAAAAAGAAAAGTTTCGAGTTAAACTGGTGGCATTGAGCTCACAGTCTATTCATACTAATTGTATTTTATACTCTTACTTCAAAGAATGCCTTTCGAAAAATAAACTAAGGGGGAGTCACCCCCCCCCCCCCCCCCCGCCGTCACATCTCTATACTTAAACAATAAGCCTCCAAATCTCACCAGGGAAGCGCATTATCAGAATAAACTGGTTACCAAATTTGAAACAAATCAGATAGAAAAACCCATATATCTAAATTAAGGGGGGTTAGCCCCTGTTCCTCCCTTTATACTTAAACAATGAACCTCCAAATTTAAATAGGGAAGCGTCTTATCAGAATTAACCGGTATACCAAAATTGAAGCAATTCTGATAATTCTGCATGAAAAACCAATTTATCTAAGTGGGGGGTAATAGCCCCCATATCCCCCTCCTTTATGCTAACCAATGAACCCCCAAAACTAATCAGGGAAGCGCCTTATGAGAATGAACCTAGAAAAAAATTTGAAGCAAATAGAATATTTCTATCGAGAGTTATCGCATTACGTATGTACGTACATACATACATACAGAAACTGCGGGCACATTAGCTGTCAGGCTTTGATAGCCTGTGAGCTAAAAGGAAAAGTGCCCAGTTAAACTGATCGCATTGAGCTCACAGGCTATTCACACTAACTGTATATTATGCTTTTATTTCAAAGAATAATGCCCCTTGAAAAATAAACTAAGGGGCGGGGAGGAATTGTTCCCCCCTGTTTCCCCTCTTTATATTTAACCAATGACCTTCCAAATGTCATCAGGAAAGCGCCTTATCGAAATAAATCGGTATACCAAATTTGAAGCAAATCGGATAGAAAAACCAAATTATCTAAATTAAGGGGTATTAGCCCCCCGTGCCCCCCCTTTATATTTAACCAATGAACTTCCAAATCTAATTAGGGAAGCGCCTTATCAGAATAAACTGGTACACCAAATTTGAAGTGAATCGGATAGCAAAACCCATCTATCTAAATTAGGGAGGGTATTATGCCCTCGTTCCCCCCTCCCCCCTTTAGACTATAATAATGAACCTTCAAATATAATCAGAGAAACTCGTTATCAAAATCAACCGGTATACCAAAATTTGAAGAAAATCTTATAGTTCTGCATGAAAAACCCATTTATCTAAGTTAAGGGGGGGGGGGGGATTAGACCCGTTCCCCCTTTATACTTAAGCAATGAACCCCCAAAACTGATCAGGGAAGCGCCTTAGCGGAATGAACATGGGAAAATAATTGAAGGAAATCGGATATTTCTATCAAGAGTTATCGCGTTACGTACATACATACATACATACAAAACCGACGGGCAGATTAGATCTCAGGCTTTGATAGCCTGTGAGCTAAAAACTGCCAAGAGCGTGTAACTAGGGAGGGGGGAGGAGGAACAGAAAATAAAAGAGGACATTAAAAGCTTTCCAACAATATGTTACACGAGATGGTTTGGAAGAAACAATAAATATGCCCCCCGGAGGACAGGTAAGTCTCAAGCAGTGGGAGGGGCGACCTCAAATGTATCTTTGGTCAAGGTTTCAAAATGTGGATTTATAATAAAATAGAACGAGAATTGGGCATTTTAAAAATAGCATGCATATTTTGAACGGCCCTGTAAATTAAGATTGGCGAGGAAGAGTGGGGGGGGGGGAGGGCGGAAAGGATTAGAAGGGACGAACTTGAAAATACAACATAATAAACTAGTACCCGAATAACTAGGTTTCTAAACAAAAGTATAACGATTTAACCTAGTATTGAATTCAGGGGGTGACCCGGGGGAACATTGGAATGTCCCGCCCGAAAGTTTTGAGATTTTATGCTTTTTAATGGACAAATGCGCATCCCCCCTTACAGAACTCTAAAATCTCCCCCATCCTGACCGGAGCAGTCAAGAAATCAACCCGCCATTCAACACTGAACCTAGAAAGAAAAAAAAAGGCTCTTATACAAAATTTTACAGCAATTCTGACCACTAAAACAGTAAAATTGGAGGAATCTATTCAACCCGAATCGTGGATCATGCGCGATGCAATTTCAATTGAAGTAAATCAAAATAATAACAATTTCAGCCGCATCTAAAAATCGGCATCGAATCTGAACTGAATCGATTCGCCCGAATCTAAAGAATTGAAGTAAATCAAAAAATAGCGATTCTGCCCGCATCTAAAGATCGACATCGGCATCGAATCTGAACTGAATCGATTCGCCATTTCTGATCTTAATTTACGGGCAGAATCGATGCGGTCATTTTTTCTTGCTTTCTTTTGTCTTTAGAAAAAGAAAGCGTTGGATTCGTGAAAAATTTCGACTTCCGGTTTTCGAAGGATTTATAATTTTAGATCTTGTCTGGAGTATTTGACTATTTTTATACATTGTCTGTCTGTCAGTCTGTCTATTTGTTTGTCTCTGACCAAAAAATTGTGGTCGGTCTATTTCAAGAACTAATGCATGGAATCTGTTGAAACTTTAGATTCAATTAGACTTTCATATAAATTGGCGCTGATTACTTTTTGATGTAAATCTACCGGCAGGTGGCACTGCTATGCTGCATTTTTCCCGATTTTCGCAATAGCTCTATCTCAAGAACTAATGCACGGGTTTCCATCAAACTTCACATTCAGTTAGACATTGGCATAAATTGTTGCATATTAGATTTCGGTGTAAATCGCCCAACAGGGGGCGTTGTTATGCAGATTTTATCAGCAGTGTTGAATTCAGACAATTTTCTCCGGGAGGGATTTCTGCGGATCCAGAGAGGGACAGTTCAGAGGGGAAGGGTTCAGAGGGGGACTTTTGTACATTAAGCATAAAATCTCAAACCTTTTTTGGGGGGGGGGGGGGTATTTGGATAGGGAGGGCGCACAGAGGGGGGGGCGCATGTCCCTCCGGGCTACCCCCGGAATTCAACACGTTTTTCTGGATTTAAACGATTTTAGGGATCATATCTCAAGAACTAATGAACGGAATTTCATCAAACTTAATATTCTGTCATAAGTTGTTCATGATTAGGTTTTCGTGTAAATGGTATAACAAGTTGTGCTGCCATGCTGCTTTTTTTTAGCAGTGTTGAATTCAGACATTTTTCTCCGGGTGGGATTTCTTAGGTTCTGGAGAGGGACATTCTAGAGTTTCGGGGTGGGGGGTGGGGGGGTGGGGGGTGGGGGGGTGGGGGGGGAATTGGACTTTTGTCCATTAAGCATAAAATCTCAAATCTTCATGAGGGACAATTCAATGTTCAGGGGGGGGGGGTGTTGTCCACCCGTACCAGCCCCTGAATTTAACGCTGTTTTTCAGAATTTACAAGATATTAGCGACAATATCTCAAGAAGTAATGACCGGAATTTCATCACACTTAATATTATGTGTCATTGACATAAGTTGTTCCTGAGTTTTTCGTGTTAATCATGTAACAGGCTGCGCTGCTGTACTGTTTTTTTGCTTGATATTCGTGATAGCCATATCTCAAAACTAATGCACGGAATTTAATCAAACTTCATATTCTGTTACACTTTCAGATAAATAGATCCGTATTAGGCTTGGAAGTATACTGCCCAACAGCTGTCGCTTTTATGCTCTTTGAATTGGGATTTTCCGTTGCGGACGTCTAGGCTAATATCAGACGAACGTCTTTTTGCACGCTTTTTTTTTCGCTCTTACGCCGTCCCTACACATGCTAGCGAAGGTGTAGGGATGGCGTAAGAGCGAAAAAAGCGTGCAAAAAGACGTTCGTCTGACATTAGCCTAAGAGGGTGTGGGCCAAAATTCAATGATTTGTTAGGAAAATGCAATGCTTATATTTTCTTTTAAAAGGCACATACTTCAACGAACCTATGCTTTTTGAATCCTCATGATGCGCATATGTTATCATTTAAATTTGACACTGTGATAGCGAATTTTGAAGTTTTAACATTTATGAGGCAGATGAAAGTTTTGGGATTGGCACATCCAACTACTTTATCTTCAATTTTTGAAGGAAAATGAAAATATTACCTTATTTTGTCTTAGAGACATCGATTAAAAAATTCATAGTATCAATTAAATCGAGTTGACCATAGTATCGATTAAATCGATTAAAAAAATCGAAATCGCCCATCACTAATTTACACACACACACACAATTTTTGCTTTATATAAGATAGTAACTTAGATGCACATAATCCAAAAATAGTATAAATACAGTTTATAAATAAAGTTCACTGCTGAAAAGTAGTTGAAAAATTAATTAAAATAGTATAAATATTTTAAAATAAAGAATTAAGATGACTTGAAGTAAAATATTACTGATTAAACAAAACAGTAAGATGACATGAAAATTACAAACAGAAAGTAAAATTAAAAGAGAGAAAATTGCCAAACATAAATGCCATTTACATAAAAGTGCAAAATATACTGCAGATTTAAAAAGGAAAAACTTACACAAATGTTGAATTTCATTGACAGGTTCATTTTACTGTTTACAAGAGTAGAAAAATGCTTACTTGTATAGTTTTTCCAATATCGTTCAAATCCGGAATAAAGCTAAATGTATATGTGTGTGTATTTCGTGGGACAAGATACAACTTATGCATGTTTGCATCATCTCCATGACTTATTCGATTATTAGCAGAGGGTACTTCACAAAATTTATTATAGTACTAGAAAAAAAAAAAAAAAATACATACATACACACATATATTTACAATATGCCTTCATTTGATTGAAATGTCAAACAGAGTAACTGAGTTCCTTCTCACCTCATTGTTAAACAAAACAGTCAACTTTGAGAAAGACATCGGTTGTGGGCAGTTCATCCTAAAAAAGCAGGTAAATTATATTAATATTCTAATAATTCTTACAACAGAAATTTGCTACATAAAATGGTAAACCAATGAACAGAAGAAGCATTTTTAATAACTAATTACTGTAACAATGAAAAAAAATATATATATATAACAATGCACACATGCTTCAAACAAAAAGACAGACTGTGAATTCATTTTCAAGTTGATAAAGAAAACTAAACATACCATTTACCCTCCCCATTTATTTTAGAAAGACAGTTAGATGATATGCACAATTATTTCAGATTTTGCTTTGAAGAGGCAAAAAATTCTTTCATTTGACATAGTAAATACAAATTTTCTGTTCACTTGAAATGATCAATTGAGTTGATGCAAAAGTTCATCCCATTTTTGATGATCAATGTCAATACATCACAAAACCAATGATTATTTGTTTCACACATGAAAATTTTGATTCTGTTTGAAAGAAGGAACTTCAGTGACTACTTGAGAAAAAAATTATGTTAGGTTTTGTTATTAAAATTTTATTAAGGGGACAAGGGACCTTAAAATCCTAAAAAATAATTTTTTTATTTTTTGTAAATTTCACCTAATTATTATTCAAGGGCACTTTATATGTATTATAGCATGCATTTATCACAAAAAAAAATTTAAAAAAAATTTTATTTTTGAGAAAAAAAATGGAATTTTACGTGTTGTCTTAGAAATCTTCGAAATGCCCCCTGCGTGTTCCATATCAATGAAAATCCCCAATATTTTTTATAAAAGTCTGTTTTATATACATAAATAAAATAGAGCATCGAATTTTATATATTTGAATTTAAAGGTAAAAAAAAAAAAAAAAAAAAAAAAATTTTGAAATTTTTTTGAAAAAATTTCAAAATTTTTCATTTTTTTTTAAACCTTTAAATTCAAATATATAAAATTCGATGCTCTATTTTATTTATATATATAAACCACACTTTTATTAAAAATATTGGGGATTTTCATTGATATGGAACACGCAGGGGGCATTTCGAAGATTTCTAAGACAACACGTAAAATTCCATTTTTTTCATAAAAATAAATTTTTTTTTTAATTTTTTTTGTGATAAATGCATGCCATAATGCATATAATGTACATTTGAGTAATATTTAAGATAAAATTTACAAAAAATAAAAAAAAATTGAAAATTTTTGAAATTTTTTCGAAAAAATTTCAAAATTTTTAATTTTTTTTTTTTAATTTTTAAATTCAAATATATAAAATTCGATGCTCTATTTTATTTATATATATAAATCAAATTTTTATAAAAAAATATTGGGGATTTTCATTGATATGGAACGCGCAGGGGGCATTTCGAAGATTTCTAAGACGACGCGTAAAATTCCATTTTTTTCTCAAAAATAAAACTTTTTAAAAATTTTTTTTGTGATAAATGCATGCCATAATGCATATAATGTACCCTTGAATAATATTTAAGATGAAATTTATAAAAAATTAAAAAAAAAATTGAAAAATTTGGAAATTTTTTCGAAAATTTTTTTAAATTTTTCATTTTTTTTTTTTAACCTTTAAACTCAAATATATAAAATTCGATGCTCTATTTTATTTATATATATAAAACAGACTTTTATAAAAAATATTGGGGATTTTCATTGATATGGAATGCGCAAGCGACATTTCGAAGATTTCTAAGACGACACGTAAAATTCCATTTTTTTCTCAAAAATAAATTTTATTTTTTATTTTTTTTGTGATAAATGCATGCTATAATGCTTATAATGTACCCTTGAATAATATTTAAGGTGAAATTTACAAAAAATAAAAAAAATTATTTTAAGGTCCCTTGCAATAAAAATGGCAGAAAATAAGGAGCAATTTCAAAATATTTTTTTTATTTCAAAATGTTTTCTAAGATGCAAAAGATGTGTGCAGCATATGGAAAGGCTGGTACTGATAATTTCACAGAGTTTTTAGTAAGTAGTTCGGGATGTTTTGCGAAAACAATTTTAATCTTAGAGATGCACCACATTCTGAAGAACAAACTAAGACTGATGGCAACAAAATATTGGCACAATTAAAATTGGTCATCATAGAACAACTCAGGAGATTGAAGAAATTCTCAGTCAACCATTCAGAAGTATTAAGGAAATTACAACAACTTAGAATGGTTAGCAAGACTGATTTATGGATATCAGATGAGTTAATGAAGAGGAATCTGAAAGATGATTTCTTTTTGTAATTCTCTATTGAATTGATCCTTTTTTAATACAATGAGTACAGATGATGGGAAATAGATTTTGTTTAACAAGTTGAAAGCATAGGAGATCATGGTCTAAATCCACAGATTTCTCTTGAACCACTACAAAAGGCAATTTACTTCCAAAGAAGGATTTTTTATGCATTTCGTGAGACTGGAAGCGATTGTCAGAGTTGTATAATATAGATGCACGCGTGAACGCCGTGCGCGGAAAATTTTCTGAAAAATTCAGAACTTTGCGGAAAAAAATTAAGAAAAGGAAAATGTATCTTTTGTTTTTGTAACTTTTTTTAAATACCAAAAATTTTAAATATTCCTCAATCTTATGTACGATTTATGTATTGTTTGTCTACAATTCAAAGTTTGAAGATTCAAAACATTGTTGTGACATCCCAGACCCTTTTATTTCTATTTTCCGCAGACTAAAACTTGTTGCCGATCGGAAGAATTCTCCCTTTCCTATCATGGATTTTTACTTTATTATTTTTTAATTAAAATAATTATTCTTTAATTAATATTAATAAATTTTTAATTTAAATAGCAATATAATAATAGCAATATTTTAAAATAATTTATTAATATTGCTATTATTTATATAGCAATATAATAATAGCAATATTTTAAACTATCGTTTTCAATTCATATTGTCAGAATAATATAACACTTAATTTTATTAAACATTAAATTAATTTGCAGAAAATTTTTGACCCAATATTTATGTGCACGGAAAGTTTTTCGTTTTATACAAGTCTGGCGATTGTGATCTGTTACCTGAATCCAGACCATTAATTTTGCAGAAATATTGTTTCTACTTAAGTGAATCATAGCAAGCAAGCAATCAGAAGTGGCTTGAATGGCCAGAATGTGCATTGTGTGAACAAATTAGTAGGGATGCAACGAATATTCGGTTGATATTTGGTATTCGGCTTAAAAGCGGAATATTCAGTTTCGAATAGCTCAGCCGAATACTAAAACAAAATCATTTATATTTATAATAAATAATATCAATTGATGTATTTTAAATAACATACTGATAGGTTTATGTTACACATTAAAATGTTTATTAAATTTATAATATAATTTTATTTCAAATACTTATAAATTTAATAATCATTTGAATTTTCTTAACATGCATACATGAAAAATAATATTATTTAAAGTAAATTTAATTATTTGAATTTTATATATATTATACAAATGATTTTATTATGCTTAAGTAATACACATTCAATAGAATTTGCTTTCCACCACTTTAGTGGACATTTATTTATATCTAAGAGTGATTTATGGAAATAACTGTTGTTCATCATTTGTAAAGGCTGAAATTTGTTATCTGTTTTGTTTTTGTTAGTAGTTGAAATCTGCATGAAGCAATCCCAAAATAGTGGTATTTGAAATCTCACTGTTTGATATAGCAGTCATAAGTAGAATCAGTCGAGATTTTAGCTTGAGATGATTTTCTTCAGCTTTATAAAAAAAATTGCAAATTTAAACCTCGGGTCTGGAAAAGTTGAAATGCAAAAATGTCCATTATCATGAATATTTTTAAAGCGTGCATTCATGTTTTGAGCCAGGCAATCATTAAATATTCCAACACTAAAATATTCATTCTCTTCTCCAAGCTTTGACGAATAAAGTTTCAGCCATTGGAATAACTTCTGAAATAAGTGATGTTATTGAACTAGTTTTTACTGTAACTTGTTCTAAACGTTTCAATAAACTTGAACTGAAAGCAACCATTGATTTGAATTAAAACTAATTTAAATTTTGTTTTTAATTGTCTTTAAGCCTGAATATGTTTAATAAAAATTGTATGAAGATATCAATATATATTATTTTGGTTTAAATCAGAATTCATTATTTAATATTCGGCTGTAACTTGGCCGAATATTAGGCATTCAGTTATTCGGCCAAACCACTATTCATTGCATCACTACAAATTAGATGGTAAAGCCTTACTTTTCTTAAAAGACTTGAAAAATCGCCTGGATCAATACTTTAGCTAGAAACTTCAGATATTCTCACCTAAAAACAAGAATGTTTAAACACACAATAAAATACATAAGGTAATGTGAACAGACGTATATGTTTCGTGAGTTCCAGGACTCACATCATCAGTGTATAAAATAATGTATAATGTAAGTCCTGGAACTCATGAAACGTATACGTCTGTTCACATTACCTTATGTATTTTACTGTGTATTTAAACATTGTTTTTAGGTGATTTATATTTTCACACAAGTTTTTATTTACTACTTCAAATATTATCTTAGCAGGGGTTATGCAGCTACCATAAATATGGAGAAAGGTGATCAAGCAAAATGGCACATTAATTTTTAGTAATTTTTTTTTTTCTATTTTTGTCAAGAAAGTGGGACGAATCTTTGCATCAACTGAATATTCATTCATAATTCATAGAGATTTTTTTTACTGTTATGATTTATTTACACATAATTATCAACATAAAAGGGAAAACATTGGACCTAATAATTTGAAAACATAGAAACAGAAAATGACAAAAAAAAGTCTGAAAGGGGGACAACTGATCTATTCTGCCGTACCTAATGGTGCTACTAGTGGGGATAGGGAGTGTGAAAGCAATTTATTTTTATCCAAGGGAGTCCCATGTTTAAGATAACTCGATATTGAGATGTTAGGTTTAGATTTATGGTTAAGATATGAAAATAAAAAGAAAAATATAATTAAAAGTTATCTTCCATGTTAGGTTCAGTGGGCTTTGTTTCCCTGACAAAAATCCTTAGTTCCTTTTCTGGTACTGTTATATTAAGTCACTCTAGAAGAAAAAAAATATTAGTATTGTTTCTTTTTTTAAAATCATTCCGAGAAAAAGAAAATTTAGCTAATTAAATTTGTAAATCCCGGTGCAGTTTCTTTCCATGAATGAGAACTAAATTTCTAGATTATTAGGAGGGTAGGAGAGGCACAAATCTGATATAAGTGATTGATATAAGTGAGAATTCTAATATTATATACTTAATTGTAAAGTGGTACAGTTCAAAATGTGATGTTTTTAGATAAGTCAACTAATGTTTTCAAGTTGTTTTCTAAGAGAGATTAATTAATAAAGTTTGTATCAAAAGGATATTATCATATGAACCAAATTATGTCTGTTTATTTATTGATTTGTGGATGATGGTGCTTTAGAAACATCATACTTGTAAAAATGATAAAACAACAATCTAAGAAATGCCAAATTCATCTTAAATAACACATACAGTTTTTTGAAAATTAATTCTATCTTTCATATAAGACCTGTTCTTCAAGTAAACATATTTATGAAACAACTAACTGCTACCTGTAACTTCATTCATGTGATATTCGAAGAACTAAATAGACTAATTAAGCAAAGCATTTACAACTGAAAAATAAAAAATATGTATAATGAACTGCCTATGGCATTTTGTAGAAGATGAATTTCTGGTATTCCCATGTAGTACAGTTATTCTTTTAAAAATTAAGCCTTCAGTTACAACTTGCAGAATATGTATAACAAACTGTCTATGACACCTTCTGTAGATAGTTGGAAATTTTAACAACTTTTACAACTGCTTGCAATTTTTGGGATTGCAGAGTCTGTCTATACTTTAATAGCTTTCTTTTCCATATGCTAAAAGTTTTAAGTTTTCCCTTAAGGCAGTTAAGTCTTTTGAAGATGTGGCAACAATAAAAACAAAGGACAAATTTTTTTATGAAGCAATATCAAGCAATTATTTGTTGAAATATTTATTGTTACATTAAAAAAGTACATTTGTTTGAATAATAATAATAATAATAAAAAAAGAAAATCAGACTCACACTTATCTATATCTTTATAAAGTCATGATAATGGAGGAACAGACAAACTTTCACATTAATTATCTTAGTACAGATAAATCAATCTAACAATAATTTTTTCAGGATAAATGAAAATACTGTGTATTTAAAAAGAAGTAATTTGAAACCTTAATTTTACATAAATATCAAATATTTCTTTAAACAAAAATGACACCATGGGTAAAAAAAAATAAATTGCTTAACACATAAAATGTAATATTTTATATTAATGAGTTATGAGTTAGTTTTGTTTAGATCCACAAAACATTAAAGATCTGTCATTAAATTATTTTGTCTACAAGATACTATAACAAATATCAAGTTTTGCTATTGAAATAAAAATAACAATATATATATATATATATATATATATTTAGCCCCTGATATACTATTTCTTTCAGGCAACAATTGAAGTGTCATCACTAAAAAATAACGTTGCATTACATAAGCCAGCTGTAAAATGAAGCAGAATGATCACTGTACAGTTAAATACTGATGATCTCTACGACAATTTTTTAAACTTCTAAGCATCACACATTTTCAATTTTTACACCTTCGTATAAAGAAAAAAAAGTACTTTTAACTGCGATTTGCTTGAAAACCGCATCTCAATTTATTTTTGAGACATTAATTTTTTTGTAGTTCTTAACGTAGCCACGATTTCTGTACAAAGTAAAGGGAAAATAGTAGATTACTATATCTTTTTGTTGACATTTTCTCATAACAACTAAAAAAAAAAAAAAAATTAATTAAAATATACTATTTTGATAAAATAAAAATGAATGATTTTTGATAAAACATGGAGCTATTATAAACTATATTTAATTTTAAGTATCCATATTAATGTTAAAAACAAATGAAGGCATATGAGTCATTAAAAATAACCGATTTTTTTTTCTTTTTTTTTTTTTTTTTTTTTTCTTTTTGATGGGTTTGTGTAATATTCTGCGATAGTGACGTCATATGGGTACTTTTCTATAGATGTTGTTTAAGACTGGATCGTAAATGTGGAATTTCAGCAGATGCAAATGACGTCATTTTATATAAAATAAAAGCGTGTATTTTAAGTCTTAAAACTGAAATACATTTTCACTTTTGAAAATAACGCAATTGAAATCACACACTGATAAAGCACAAAGTTTTACAAATTTTAGAGTGTCTTTATAGAAGAGCAGAGACCCTTAGCTTAAAATAATATTTTTTTGAGAGTTAGACCAACCAACATATAAAATGCATTTTTTTATTGTAACTAATTTTGTAGGTTTATTATAAATTAATGAAGCAATTTCTTCTTAAACATCTTCTTTTGTCAAAATTCGACAAGTTCCACTTTGGTACTACTTTTACACCAAGTACTACTTTTTTTTTTTTTTCCAATTGGGGAGACACTAAATTCTGAAAAAGCAGAATTCCTGCTTCCAGCCTGTTTTACTTCTTCTTCTTTTTTTTTTTTTTTTTTTTTTGTAATACAGAAAAAGTATACATCATTCAAATATACATCATTTAAACATACTGAAAAGTAAAACTCAAATTTTTAAAAAAAATGATAAACATTTAAATACTTTTAAAAGATTATAGATTTCTGGTAAAGAATTAGTTGTAATAATTTTCCAAATCTTCTGGGTTATATATATTTTTTAAATTGATAAAATAACTTTTCAATTCTAAAACCAAAAGGATAAAAAGAAAGGGTGGTGAATAAATAAAAATATATCAATTATTTTACTTTGTATATTTAACTATAACAGAAAGTTACATGCAATTAATGATATGTGTGAGAAGAAAGAGACATTATAAAAGTTTTAGTTTGCTATTCATTAATTTTCACAGAGAAAAATTTTAGTACTACAAAAGTTTACAAAGCATAAAAAATGGTTATTAACACAAATGACAATTATAAAAATTCATTAACAAATATCTTAGCATGTTATTACCAATTAAATTTCACGAAACATTTAAAAAAAACATTATTTTGGCAGTAAACTTCAAATGAGTACAGAATGGAAAAGCAGAAAAATAAATCTATTTTTTTCTCCCTAAATTTATATGCAAACATTAGAATTACATGTTTCAGTAAGCATTTGACACTATTTAGTTTGTTCAATTAATCAACATTAAAAAATACATAAAATAAAACTAAAATTAAAAATTTCCATAACCAAAGAATATTTTCTTGGAATATTTTCTTAAAAAAATGGAATTTTACGTGTTGTCTTAGAAATCTTCGAAATGCCCCCTGCGTGTTCCATATCAATGAAAATCCCCAATATTTTTTATAAAAGTCTGTTTTATATACATAAATAAAATAGAGCATCGAATTTTATATATTTGAATTTAAAGGTAAAAAAAAAAAAAAAAAAAAAAAAAATTTTGAAATTTTTCATTTTTTTTTAAACCTTTAAATTCAAATATATAAAATTCGATGCTCTATTTTATTTATATATATAAACCACACTTTTATTAAAAATATTGGGGATTTTCATTGATATGGAACACGCAGGGGGCATTTCGAAGATTTCTAAGACAACACGTAAAATTCCATTTTTTTCATAAAAATAAATTTTTTTTTTAATTTTTTTTGTGATAAATGCATGCCATAATGCATATAATGTACATTTGAGTAATATTTAAGATAAAATTTACAAAAAATAAAAAAAAATTGAAAATTTTTGAAATTTTTTCGAAAAAATTTCAAAATTTTTAATTTTTTTTTTAATTTTTAAATTCAAATATATAAAATTCGATGCTCTATTTTATTTATATATATAAATCAAATTTTTATAAAAAAATATTGGGGATTTTCTTTGATATGGAACGCGCAGGGGGCATTTCGAAGATTTCTAAGACGACGCGTAAAATTCCATTTTTTTCTCAAAAATAAAACTTTTTAAAAATTTTTTTTGTGATAAATGCATGCCATAATGCATATAATGTACCCTTGAATAATATTTAAGATGAAATTTATAAAAAATTTAAAAAAAAATTGAAAAATTTGGAAATTTTTTCGAAAATTTTTTTAAATTTTTCATTTTTTTTTTTTTTAACCTTTAAACTCAAATATATAAAATTCGATGCTCTATTTTATTTATATATATAAAACAGACTTTTATAAAAAATATTGGGGATTTTCATTGATATTGTTCTCATTAAGTACTATATAGCAGAGTGCAATTACTTTAAAAAATTAATGAATTCTAACTGTCTTTAATTTCTTAACACAATACCTATTAACTCCCATCTTCTTAGTAGAAAATAAAATGTCTACTTACAAATTTGAAGAGACTTGTAGCAGAAATGAGATAGATGACTCACAATGATACATACTAGAAATGAAGACTTCATTAAATAAAAACTAACATCTTTTTATTTAGGCATATCAGGAAACATCTTCAATTTATACACTTGTAACACCAAAGCAAGAACTAGATGACATGAATGAGAAACTCTCTCATTTTATAATGGTTTGCAACCAATCACAACTAGCCAGCACATGCTGGAACTCTTTTGCATAAACAGCAGAAAGTTGAGTAACACTGTGCAACCTGAAAAACATGTCAACAAAGTTTAACTGATACCTTGTTGGTAACCAACCAACCATTCAATCAATTAACTATGAATTTAACTGAAAACCATAAAAACAAAATGTAAACAATATGGATGCCAGCATGCTGTTGAAGTTAAGTGTTAGGGTTAGTTTTGTTAGTAAGTTAGTAGTTTTTATCACTGAAATATAGTAAAAGGTACCTTTTCAAATAAAACACTTAATACAATAAATGAAGTTGAAAAATGATGGAAAAAAAACTTAATAAAAAGTGTGGTTCTTCCACAAAATGCCCCCCTTTTCCAGCATTTTTCATTTACTAAACACTTTCAAGAATAAATGTAAATGTATTATGCAAAATACATATGTACAATACACAATTGAAAATATTTACTTTCAAAAAAAGTTCATCAGTTCATGATTAAGTTCAAAAAGTTTTTTTTTTCTCAGCATAAGTAAGCAGATCTAAGTTTCATAAATAAGTCCTTGCACAGAGACTTTGTAAGGAGATCAGCTAAATTGTCCTTAGACTTAACGTGAATAATGTCAAACACATTCTGTAGATATAAGTCTCTTACGAACATGTATTTTAAATCTATGTATCTATTCCTGATATTCTCAGCTCGGTTCTTAATGAACTGTATAGCAGCAGCATTGTCACACTTCAATATTGGTTTTTGGTTACCAATAATATTTGAATCAAGGTTAAAAGTAGAATACAGTTGCTCTAAGGTCGAATTCAAGTACTTCAGTTCTTTAGCAGCTTCTGAGGCTGCAATAAATTCCGATTCCATCGGAGACATAGCCACACAGGTCTGTTTCATCACACGCCATGTTATCGGGAGGCCATTTAAGAAAATAGAGTAGCCAGTCCAGGATCGGCGGTCACTCGGGTCACTAGCCCAGCTAGCATCAACATAGGCAGAGAGCTGAGTGGGAGGGTCTTGAGGGTGCATTTGGATTCCTAATTCCTTCGTAGTTCCAAGGTAGCACAGGATTTGTTGAAGGCATTTCCAATGCATAGGTCCAGGATTTTCAACAAATTGCGAAAGAGCTGCTACTCCATAGCTGATATCGGGTCTGCAACGTCCGGAAATGTAGAGCAGGCATCCCAGTAAATTTCTGTATGGAACATCTTCCATCTGGTTGTCATCAGTCGGCATATCTTTCCTAGAAGGAACAACTCCAGGTTGGAGAGGAAGAGAGATTTTAGTAAAGTTTTTAAAATTAAATTTTTCAAGACATTTCTCAATGTACTCTTTACAATGAATTTTCATGGAGTCTCCTGTCATATCAAATTCAATACCCAAAAGTTTAGAAATGGGCCCCATATTCTCGACTTCATATAAACTTTTTATAAGAGAAACTACTTCTTTTAAAATTATTTCATTTTCAGCAAATATCGGCAGGTCGTCCACATATACTAGTACCACTGCTTTTCTTTTATAAGAATAAGCACAAGTAAGTCCTGGTATTTCATTAAAACCATTACTTGTGAGCTTGTTGTGCAATTCTTCATACCAACACCTTCCCGACTGATGAAGGCCATATAATGCTTTATGTAATTTTAAGACATGGTTTTCCTTTCCAAGTGTTATGTAATCTGCAGGTTGTCTTACGTATATATCTTTATCTATGGCTCCATATAAATATGCACATCGTACATCTAGAAGACAATGCTTCCACCCCAAAATACATATGAATAAAGCTATAAAAAGTCTGATTAATAGAAAGTTAACCACTGGACTGAATGTTTCTTCATAATCCAGTCCTTCTCTCTGGTTATTCCCCAAGGCTACTAATCTTGCTTTAAAGTTTCCAAACCTATCGCTGGCTTTTCTTTTAAGAGTATATACCCACTTAGTACCTAAAATTTTACAGTTTTCTGGTTGTGGAACTAATGTCCATACATTTCGGTCGATCATAGTTTTAATTTCTGCATCCATTGCCTCTTTCCAAAACTTAGCTTCAGGGAGCGTTTTTGCTTGATTCGGAGATCTTGGTATTATGATTTCTGCACAGCAGGTTTCCTCACTATCTGGTACATTAGTGTTACTTTCCATTTTTAAGATAATAGGACCCTCATATTCATCTTTATATGAAAAGCTTATTAGATCTTTGTCATAAATTATTTTATTTTTCTGACAATACTCTTGCATTTCTCTTTGGCTTCTTAAAGTCTTCCCGTCAGGTGTAAAAATATAAATGTCAACTTTTCCCTTTGAGGCCCCTTTACTTCTTATTGTTCTTATCCTATGAAATTTAACTGTATTCGATTCTGGTTCAGGACTTGGGGTGAGTGATCGAGGTTCTTTTAATTCAATCGCTTTTTCTAACTCATCTTTGGTTGGTTGGGGTAAAGGCACTGATTTTGGATCAACTTGTAATTCGGGGCTTGAAACACTGTTTCTTATGTTGCCCCCCAAATCATCATCATCGTCAAATTCTGAGGAAATATTATGACCCTCTTTTGCTTTTCCTAGCCTTGCTTCGTCAAAAGTCACATGTTTACTTTCTACAATGGTATTTTCATCAGGGATCCATATTCTATAACCACACGTCCCATACCCATATCCTACAAAAATGCCTTTCTTGGCACGAGGCTGAAATTTATTTCTTTTCTGTGGGGGTTGATGAACATAGGCTGTACAGCCATATCTCTTAAGATGATTTATTGATGGCTTTTTATTATACCATCGCCTGAAGGGGATGTCATTTATGGTAGTGTGAAATGTTCTATTTCTTATGTAATTAACTGTCATCATGGCTTCTAGCCAAAAATCATCTGTTAAATTAGCTGAATGTATTAATGTTCTCATTCCATCAAACAGCACACGATTGTATCGCTCTGCACAGCCGTTCATTTGCGGCGAGTAAATCGTGGTGTGTTCGTGTTTGATTCCAAGATTTTCTAAAAATTTTTCTAATGGTCGGTTGCAGTATTCTAACCCATTATCTGTTCTGACAGTTTTAACTTTCTTTCCAGTTTGCCTTTCTACCATAGCTAGAAAATCTTTAAATTTACTATAAACTTCATCCTTATTTCGTAGTGGGTAACAGAAAGCCCTGCGGCTATAATCGTCAATAAATGTTAAAACATATCTATAGCCTTGTTTTGTTGTAACTGGAGCCGGACCCCACACATCGCTGTGTATAAGTTCTAATAGCTCTCTAGATCTAATTTGTGGTAATTTTGGGTGGACAGCTCTCTTACTTTTCCCTATTACACATGATTCACATCGTGTTTCATCACCTTTAAGTTTTCCAGGATTTTGTACCAGATTTTTCTTAAACATATCTTTCAAAGTGCTTAAGTTTACATGCGCCAGTCGCTCATGCCAGAGCATGATGTTATTCCTGTCTAAAGCATATGAACTATTATAATTGTTCTCTTTACTTAAGTTTACTTTATGTTGTGTCTTAAGTGTTTCATTTTTCCCTTTAAATTGAAAGTTTTCTTTAGTAGGCCAGCCTTTTATAGTGTAAAAATTACCCTTTAATTTAGCACTCCATAAGTATTTCCATCTAGGTGAAAAAATTTGAAAACCTTTATTTAGTCGGGCATGCATGTTCGCCTTATCCATTTTAGACATACTAATTAAATTTCTATGAATAGAAGGAACGTATAAAACATCATGTAAATTTACAGTCATTATTTTATTTCGGTCTTTAATATTAAATTCAACTTCACCAATACCCTGTACTGTGTGGGGAGTGGTTCCCATACGTACTACTGCACCTGCTGGAGGCTTCCTTAATTCTGTAAAAAATTCTTTATTTTGGCATACATGTGCCGATGATGCACTATCTAAAGTCCATTCTCTATTTGCAGGAAAAAGTTCATTTGCATAACACTTATCTACCATAAATTCAGAGACGAAAGAACCGACTCCAGGTTTAGTTCTAGAAACTAAAGTTTTGTTTTTACAAAATTTAGCAAAATGATCACTTTTACCACATAAAAAACAAGTTAACTTTTTCCTTATGCCTGGCTTAATTGTAATTGGTTTACTAGGATTTAATTTATCTTTACTTTCAACAGTTGAAAAACATTCTTGTTTTTGAAGATCACGGAAATTTCGTCGATTATATTCCTTTAAAATTTCTGCCTTTAAATTGTCAAACTTAAATTTAGACTCGACACAATTTTCAAATTCCCTTGCAAGATAATCATATTCCTCTGGCAGGCACTGTAACAATTGATAACACCTATGATCTTCAGTAATAGATTCCCCAGAATCACTTAACTTTCTATAACAATCCTCAAACCTAGCTATAAATGTAGGTAATTCTTCATCAGGAAGAATTCTTAAATTTCTAAACTCTGCAAGCCTATATGCTTTTAAGGACCTACACTCAATTTCTAAATTTGTTTTAAGTGTATCCCATATAACTGAAGGATCACTTAAATGATTTATTTGAAGCTCAACTTCTCTGCTACAATATGTTTTCAATAGACCAGCAGCCTTGCTTTTACTTTGATTCAATTTAAATTTATCAATTTCACCTAAGTCATCTACTTTTGGCCATTTACTCTTATCTATCCAAATTATTAAACCCTCTGACTCTAGTATCCTCTTTATATTTGTTACCCAAGAATGGTAATTATGTCTTGTCAATAGTAATTGAGGGTTAGGGCTAGCAGCCATGTTTGTTTACAAACACTGAAATATTTCCAAGTTAAAACTCATCAAATTCTGCCTTTATAATGGTGCAATACTGGGCCCATAACCCTTTGTTCTCATTAAGTACTATATAGCAGAGTGCAATTACTTTAAAAAATTAATGAATTCTAACTGTCTTTAATTTCTTAACACAATACCTATTAACTCCCATCTTCTTAGTAGAAAATAAAATGTCTACTTACAAATTTGAAGAGACTTGTAGCAGAAATGAGATAGATGACTCACAATGATACATACTAGAAATGAAGACTTCATTAAATAAAAACTAACATCTTTTTATTTAGGCATATCAGGAAACATCTTCAATTTATACACTTGTAACACCAAAGCAAGAACTAGATGACATGAATGAGAAACTCTCTCATTTTATAATGGTTTGCAACCAATCACAACTAGCCAGCACATGCTGGAACTCTTTTGCATAAACAGCAGAAAGTTGAGTAACACTGTGCAACCTGAAAAACATGTCAACAAAGTTTAACTGATACCTTGTTGGTAACCAACCAACCATTCAATCAATTAACTATGAATTTAACTGAAAACCATAAAAACAAAATGTAAACAATATGGATGCCAGCATGCTGTTGAAGTTAAGTGTTAGGGTTAGTTTTGTTAGTAAGTTAGTAGTTTTTATCACTGAAATATAGTAAAAGGTACCTTTTCAAATAAAACACTTAATACAATAAATGAAGTTGAAAAATGATGGAAAAAAAACTTAATAAAAAGTGTGGTTCTTCCACAGATATGGAATGCGCAAGCGACATTTCGAAGATTTCTAAGACGACACGTAAAATTCCATTTTTTTCTCAAAAATAAATTTTATTTTTTATTTTTTTGTGATAAATGCATGCTATAATGCTTATAATGTACCCTTGAATAATATTTAAGGTGAAATTTACAAAAAATAAAAAAAATTATTTTAAGGTCCCTTGCAATAAAAATGGCAGAAAATAAGGAGCAATTTCAAAATATTTTTTTTATTTCAAAATGTTTTCTAAGATGCAAAAGATGTGTGCAGCATATGGAAAGGCTGGTACTGATAATTTCACAGAGTTTTTAGTAAGTAGTTCGGGATGTTTTGCGAAAACAATTTTAATCTTAGAGATGCACCACATTCTGAAGAACAAACTAAGACTGATGGCAACAAAATATTGGCACAATTAAAATTGGTCATCATAGAACAACTCAGGAGATTGAAGAAATTCTCAGTCAACCATTCAGAAGTATTAAGGAAATTACAACAACTTAGAATGGTTAGCAAGACTGATTTATGGATATCAGATGAGTTAATGAAGAGGAATCTGAAAGATGATTTCTTTTTGTAATTCTCTATTGAATTGATCCTTTTTTAATACAATGAGTACAGATGATGGGAAATAGATTTTGTTTAACAAGTTGAAAGCATAGGAGATCATGGTCTAAATCCACAGATTTCTCTTGAACCACTACAAAAGGCAATTTACTTCCAAAGAAGGATTTTTTATGCATTTCGTGAGACTGGAAGCGATTGTCAGAGTTGTATAATATAGATGCACGCGTGAACGCCGTGCGCGGAAAATTTTCTGAAAAATTCAGAACTTTGCGGAAAAAAATTAAGAAAAGGAAAATGTATCTTTTGTTTTTGTAACTTTTTTTAAATACCAAAAATTTTAAATATTCCTCAATCTTATGTACGATTTATGTATTGTTTGTCTACAATTCAAAGTTTGAAGATTCAAAACATTGTTGTGACATCCCAGACCCTTTTATTTCTATTTTCCGCAGACTAAAACTTGTTGCTGATCGGAAGAATTCTCCCTTTCCTATCATGGATTTTTACTTTATTATTTTTTAATTAAAATAATTATTCTTTAATTAATATTAATAAATTTTTAATTTAAATAGCAATATAATAATAGCAATATTTTAAAATAATTTATTAATATTGCTATTATTTATATAGCAATATAATAATAGCAATATTTTAAACTATCGTTTTCAATTCATATTGTCAGAATAATATAACACTTAATTTTATTAAACATTAAATTAATTTGCAGAAAATTTTTGACCCAATATTTATGTGCACGGAAAGTTTTTCGTTTTATACAAGTCTGGCGATTGTGATCTGTTACCTGAATCCAGACCATTAATTTTGCAGAAGGGTTATTCTCTGCAATAGTGCAAAAAGTGCTTCCCAGCCATATAAATGCTCTTAATTTTATTACATTTTTATTTATTTTTATTTTTATTAGAAGATCTAAACATAGTTTATTAGGGGCAGAAAGTAAAATTTAAAAATAAATAAATTTAGTATTTAAAAATATAATATATATCATGCAAACATCATTCCCTCACCTTTCCCCACCTGTACTACCATATTTTATTGCCTATTTCTTTCCATCCAGAAATAAAAATAATTAAAAATACCCTAAGAAAAATAAAGTTCTTATTTGATACATTACAAAAAATAATAAAAATATTAATTTTTACTATTATTATATAGTCTACTCAATCAATTATATGTTTCCCCATGTTAGACCATCATTCCCTCACACATTGCTATTATCTCAAATATCTACCACTAATGAGCAGTAGCAGTCTAGCATGCTTCACAGAGAAGAAGCTATTTTGAGCACTTGTCAGTCCAGCAACATAAATTGGTGGTGTAAGATTTTGTTAATTTTACAGAAATTTTTTTTAGTCAGTATATCCGGAAGCGTTTTTATTAGCAGTCATTCCCTCACACAGAATATTCATTTTTTTGTAAATATCAAAAATTTTAATTTTATCATACATTATATATTAAGTGTTTCTCTTAAAGGAAACAGTTTGGATTTCTTCATAATTTTGCATTTTCCCCCTACAACTAGTAAAAATGTCTTATTTCATCATTCCCTCACTTGTCATTCCCTCACATTTTTTATTTTATTTTTTCCAAAAATTTTTATTTTATTTATTTTTGTTAAGTCAAATTTTTAAAACAATTTCTGTTGCTATTAAAATCTTCAATAATTGTCTGATTTCTTACCATTTATCTAATTTTTATGAACATTTACATATGCATCATTCAAGTCAGACTGCTGGCCAAATTTGCAAGTATTGTAGAGAACAACCCAGAAATATTGTTTCTACTTAAGTGAATCATAGCAAGCAAGCAATCAGAAGTGGCTTGAATGGCCAGAATGTGCATTGTGTGAACAAATTAGTAGGGATGCAACGAATATTCGGTTGATATTTGGTATTCGGCTTAAAAGCGGAATATTCAGTTTCGAATAGCTCAGCCGAATACTAAAACAAAATCATTTATATTTATAATAAATAATATCAATTGATGTATTTTAAATAACATACTGATAGGTTTATGTTACACATTAAAATGTTTATTAAATTTATAATATAATTTTATTTCAAATACTTATAAATTTAATAATCATTTGAATTTTCTTAACATGCATACATGAAAAATAATATTATTTAAAGTAAATTTAATTATTTGAATTTTATATATATTATACAAATGATTTTATTATGCTTAAGTAATACACATTCAATAGAATTTGCTTTCCACCACTTTAGTGGACATTTATTTATATCTAAGAGTGATTTATGGAAATAACTGTTGTTCATCATTTGTAAAGGCTGAAATTTGTTATCTGTTTTGTTTTTGTTAGTAGTTGAAATCTGCATGAAGCAATCCCAAAATAGTGGTATTTGAAATCTCACTGTTTGATATAGCAGTCATAAGTAGAATCAGTCGAGATTTTAGCTTGAGATGATTTTCTTCAGCTTTATAAAAAAAATTGCAAATTTAAACCTCGGGTCTGGAAAAGTTGAAATGCAAAAATGTCCATTATCATGAATATTTTTAAAGTGTGCATTCATGTTTTGAGCCAGGCAATCATTAAATATTCCAACACTAAAATATTCATTCTCTTCTCCAAGCTTTGACGAATAAAGTTTCAGCCATTGGAATAACTTCTGAAATAAGTGATGTTATTGAACTAGTTTTTACTGTAACTTGTTCTAAACGTTTCAATAAACTTGAACTGAAAGCAACCATTGATTTGAATTAAAACTAATTTAAATTTTGTTTTTAATTGTCTTTAAGCCTGAATATGTTTAATAAAAATTGTATGAAGATATCAATATATATTATTTTGGTTTAAATCAGAATTCATTATTTAATATTCGGCTGTAACTTGGCCGAATATTAGGCATTCAGTTATTCGGCCAAACCACTATTCATTGCATCACTACAAATTAGATGGTAAAGCCTTACTTTTCTTAAAAGACTTGAAAAATCGCCTGGATCAATACTTTAGCTAGAAACTTCAGATATTCTCACCTAAAAACAAGAATGTTTAAACACACAATAAAATACATAAGGTAATGTGAACAGACGTATATGTTTCGTGAGTTCCAGGACTCACATCATCAGTGTATAAAATAATGTATAATGTAAGTCCTGGAACTCATGAAACGTATACGTCTGTTCACATTACCTTATGTATTTTACTGTGTATTTAAACATTGTTTTTAGGTGATTTATATTTTCACACAAGTTTTTATTTACTACTTCAAATATTATCTTAGCAGGGGTTATGCAGCTACCATAAATATGGAGAAAGGTGATCAAGCAAAATGGCACATTAATTTTTAGTAATTTTTTTTTTTCTATTTTTGTCAAGAAAGTGGGACGAATCTTTGCATCAACTGAATATTCATTCATAATTCATAGAGATTTTTTTTACTGTTATGATTTATTTACACATAATTATCAACATAAAAGGGAAAACATTGGACCTAATAATTTGAAAACATAGAAACAGAAAATGACAAAAAAAAGTCTGAAAGGGGGACAACTGATCTATTCTGCCGTACCTAATGGTGCTACTAGTGGGGATAGGGAGTGTGAAAGCAATTTATTTTTATCCAAGGGAGTCCCATGTTTAAGATAACTCGATATTGAGATGTTAGGTTTAGATTTATGGTTAAGATATGAAAATAAAAAGAAAAATATAATTAAAAGTTATCTTCCATGTTAGGTTCAGTGGGCTTTGTTTCCCTGACAAAAATCCTTAGTTCCTTTTCTGGTACTGTTATATTAAGTCACTCTAGAAGAAAAAAAATATTAGTATTGTTTCTTTTTTTAAAATCATTCCGAGAAAAAGAAAATTTAGCTAATTAAATTTGTAAATCCCGGTGCAGTTTCTTTCCATGAATGAGAACTAAATTTCTAGATTATTAGGAGGGTAGGAGAGGCACAAATCTGATATAAGTGATTGATATAAGTGAGAATTCTAATATTATATACTTAATTGTAAAGTGGTACAGTTCAAAATGTGATGTTTTTAGATAAGTCAACTAATGTTTTCAAGTTGTTTTCTAAGAGAGATTAATTAATAAAGTTTGTATCAAAAGGATATTATCATATGAACCAAATTATGTCTGTTTATTTATTGATTTGTGGATGATGGTGCTTTAGAAACATCATACTTGTAAAAATGATAAAACAACAATCTAAGAAATGCCAAATTCATCTTAAATAACACATACAGTTTTTTGAAAATTAATTCTATCTTTCATATAAGACCTGTTCTTCAAGTAAACATATTTATGAAACAACTAACTGCTACCTGTAACTTCATTCATGTGATATTCGAAGAACTAAATAGACTAATTAAGCAAAGCATTTACAACTGAAAAATAAAAAATATGTATAATGAACTGCCTATGGCATTTTGTAGAAGATGAATTTCTGGTATTCCCATGTAGTACAGTTATTCTTTTAAAAATTAAGCCTTCAGTTACAACTTGCAGAATATGTATAACAAACTGTCTATGACACCTTCTGTAGATAGTTGGAAATTTTAACAACTTTTACAACTGCTTGCAATTTTTGGGATTGCAGAGTCTGTCTATACTTTAATAGCTTTCTTTTCCATATGCTAAAAGTTTTAAGTTTTCCCTTAAGGCAGTTAAGTCTTTTGAAGATGTGGCAACAATAAAAACAAAGGACAAATTTTTTTATGAAGCAATATCAAGCAATTATTTGTTGAAATATTTATTGTTACATTAAAAAAGTACATTTGTTTGAATAATAATAATAATAATAAAAAAAGAAAATCAGACTCACACTTATCTATATCTTTATAAAGTCATGATAATGGAGGAACAGACAAACTTTCACATTAATTATCTTAGTACAGATAAATCAATCTAACAATAATTTTTTCAGGATAAATGAAAATACTGTGTATTTAAAAAGAAGTAATTTGAAACCTTAATTTTACATAAATATCAAATATTTCTTTAAACAAAAATGACACCATGGGTAAAAAAAAATAAATTGCTTAACACATAAAATGTAATATTTTATATTAATGAGTTATGAGTTAGTTTTGTTTAGATCCACAAAACATTAAAGATCTGTCATTAAATTATTTTGTCTACAAGATACTATAACAAATATCAAGTTTTGCTATTGAAATAAAAATAACAATATATATATATATATATATATATATATATATATTTAGCCCCTGATATACTATTTCTTTCAGGCAACAATTGAAGTGTCATCACTAAAAAATAACGTTGCATTACATAAGCCAGCTGTAAAATGAAGCAGAATGATCACTGTACAGTTAAATACTGATGATCTCTACGACAATTTTTTAAACTTCTAAGCATCACACATTTTCAATTTTTACACCTTCGTATAAAGAAAAAAAAGTACTTTTAACTGCGATTTGCTTGAAAACCGCATCTCAATTTATTTTTGAGACATTAATTTTTTTGTAGTTCTTAACGTAGCCACGATTTCTGTACAAAGTAAAGGGAAAATAGTAGATTACTATATCTTTTTGTTGACATTTTCTCATAACAACTAAAAAAAAAAAAAAAATTAATTAAAATATACTATTTTGATAAAATAAAAATGAATGATTTTTGATAAAACATGGAGCTATTATAAACTATATTTAATTTTAAGTATCCATATTAATGTTAAAAACAAATGAAGGCATATGAGTCATTAAAAATAACCGATTTTTTTTTCTTTTTGATGGGTTTGTGTAATATTCTGCGATAGTGACGTCATATGGGTACTTTTCTATAGATGTTGTTTAAGACTGGATCGTAAATGTGGAATTTCAGCAGATGCAAATGACGTCATTTTATATAAAATAAAAGCGTGTATTTTAAGTCTTAAAACTGAAATACATTTTCACTTTTGAAAATAACGCAATTGAAATCACACACTGATAAAGCACAAAGTTTTACAAATTTTAGAGTGTCTTTATAGAAGAGCAGAGACCCTTAGCTTAAAATAATATTTTTTTGAGAGTTAGACCAACCAACATATAAAATGCATTTTTTTATTGTAACTAATTTTGTAGGTTTATTATAAATTAATGAAGCAATTTCTTCTTAAACATCTTCTTTTGTCAAAATTCGACAAGTTCCACTTTGGTACTACTTTTACACCAAGTACTACTTTTTTTTTTTTTCCAATTGGGGAGACACTAAATTCTGAAAAAGCAGAATTCCTGCTTCCAGCCTGTTTTACTTCTTCTTCTTTTTTTTTTTTTTTTTTTTTTTTTTTGTAATACAGAAAAAGTATACATCATTCAAATATACATCATTTAAACATACTGAAAAGTAAAACTCAAATTTTTAAAAAAAATGATAAACATTTAAATACTTTTAAAAGATTATAGATTTCTGGTAAAGAATTAGTTGTAATAATTTTCCAAATCTTCTGGGTTATATATATTTTTTAAATTGATAAAATAACTTTTCAATTCTAAAACCAAAAGGATAAAAAGAAAGGGTGGTGAATAAATAAAAATATATCAATTATTTTACTTTGTATATTTAACTATAACAGAAAGTTACATGCAATTAATGATATGTGTGAGAAGAAAGAGACATTATAAAAGTTTTAGTTTGCTATTCATTAATTTTCACAGAGAAAAATTTTAGTACTACAAAAGTTTACAAAGCATAAAAAATGGTTATTAACACAAATGACAATTATAAAAATTCATTAACAAATATCTTAGCATGTTATTACCAATTAAATTTCACGAAACATTTAAAAAAAACATTATTTTGGCAGTAAACTTCAAATGAGTACAGAATGGAAAAGCAGAAAAATAAATCTATTTTTTTCTCCCTAAATTTATATGCAAACATTAGAATTACATGTTTCAGTAAGCATTTGACACTATTTAGTTTGTTCAATTAATCAACATTAAAAAATACATAAAATAAAACTAAAATTAAAAATTTCCATAACCAAAGAATATTTTCTTACCTCAGATATACTGTTACAGTGACTCTTTGATCAGCCATATAATTTTCTGATACAAATACTGCTTTACATTCAACTAAAAAAGAAGCAAATTTACTTTTGAAGTGAAATATATACTAATACATTGCAATCAACTAAACTGTTAGCAAATTTTCTAGGTAATTTATATTAATAAAAGATTTTGTCTGTTTGTTGGTAAAGGCTAACAAAATAAATTCCAAATAAACCCGACTCCAATTTTTAATTTTTTGATAATTAGCTAAGATATTAATTAAAAACCCTCAGCAGGGACGCTGTAGAGTTAATAATAATAATAATAATAATAAAAAAAAAAAAAAAAAAAAAAAAAAGTGTTTACGGTATCTTTCTGACTGGTGGTACTTTTCATTTAAAAAGAAAGAAAAAGAATATTTACTAATTAAAAAAATTATTTTCTGTCTTTTATGAAAAATTATTTTATGTCTTTTTAACTTGCAATTCTGGGAGAAAAGAAAAAAACAAAAGTACCTATTTTTAATGGGTGGGTACTTTCTGATTATATACATATATATATATATATATGCATCAGTGGCGTGGCGTGAAAATTTTCGGTGGTCATCGCAATTATTTAAGTTTGTGGTGAAAAATTATTAACTCTAAAATTCAATGGTTGAATGTTCAAAAAAGAAACTTTAAATCTTACCTTCACTTGTACATGAACTCCAAATGTTCTGCTAAAACTGGATCGTAGAGTCTTAAAAGCTTATTAAGAGTTTTAATATATTGCTTGGTCATCGCCGCATCCAGCGATGACCGGACGCCACGCCACTGATATGCATACATACATACAGGGTCCGACAAACCCCGGTGACTAAAAAAGTCCTCTTGGCGACTAACATTTTAACCTACTTTGAATTTAAATTTTTTTCCTTTAACAAAAAAAATTCCATGTGCTAAAATATTTATTTTTAATAGAGAGATTATTTGCAGTGGAAGAAAATACACCATACCAACGCAATAACTCTCCCCAATTTTTCAGAAATCAGAGTTTTTCCTAAGCCAAATTAAAGTGCATGTTGAAAGAGCACTGCTTAGATTAGAAAACTTTAAAAATTATCCAGCAAAAAAATTTAAAAAAAATTTAAATGATGTTTCATTAAGTGGAATGTTCCAAAATGTGCAGTTGTCAGATATATCTCACAAAAAATGACAAATGGACAAATGGTATTTCAAATCAAAATCTCAAAGGCACTGTTAATTTATGTATATAATTTCTTGTTGGGAATTAAAGGTAAGGATATTAATTTGTCAATACATTTGTTTTGTAATGTTTAATTTTATAGTTTATTTCTATTTAATTTTTACAATGTAAAAGTAGTATTATCTTAAAATTTTTGCTCAGTTTGAATTTTTTATTCAATAGTTAACTTGTTCACTGCATAATGACACATAGATCCCTCAAAAATAGCCGAATACGATTATTAGTAGCCAGTGTTCCATTTTGTAGTGAATGCGTTAATGTAAGAGAAATGATCCTTCAATCTGGCTCCTAAGAATTTTTCCTGGTGCCTAAGAATTTTCAACTTTTGTCAGTCACTGTACATATATATATACATATAAAACTAGAAAGGTAGCCCGTCAAAAATGACGGAAATTTAGATATAAAGATATATACAACTCATGTGCAAGAATATGAGTTTTTTTCGCTTGTTCCTCAGTGATAGATGAAAATAACACATTTTAAAAACAAAACACATTTGTGAAAAACTGTGCACAGTAGACCACTAATCTGCACAGTTTGGTTCCAAGTAGTGTGCGGATTTGAGGCTTTTTGCGGTCATGTCTATTCAATCTTTGTTTACATTTTTTCTAAATTCATATATTGGACAATTTAGATTGGAAATTCTTAAAAACAAATAAATTACATACTTGAAGTAAGGTAAAAACTATTAAACTATCGTATATGATTTAATAAAATGGTATTATGTGGTATTATACGCGTGTGCTTCACGATCTTAGTGAAACTGGCTGCAACTTGTCATACTCATAATTGTGTGGACCGCTATAGCAAAGAAGTAACCAGTTTTTAATAAAATTTTTGATATACAGTAGTTTACAAAAACTTGTGTAAAATTGCTGGCCGTTCTGATGTTATGTCAGTCCTATGAATAATATTTGTAACACTGAAGAGTTTCCATGTATATGTGGAATTTAGAAAAGCCTCTCCAAAAGAAAGGTCCTGAAATGACATTGTATTTCCTCTAACTAAGTTTAACTAAGTTTCCTCTAAGTTTAATTGAGCCCTGATGTTGTTTACTGATATCTAATAAATACAGTTATTTTGAATATTACAACAGAATTAAACAGTTAAACTTACTTAACATAAGCCCGCTGTTACGTCAATGCTATTGTTTAGTATTAAGAAAGAAAATTATTTAAATTTTTCAAATCATGCACTTATAATTTTTTTCATTATTTAATAACTATATAACGAAAAAATATGCTTTTGTTTTTAGTTCATAAATATGACAATAAAGTAATGTAACTAAGAGATATTTTAAAATAAAATCTTTGAGAATTGAAACCATAAACAAACGATACCGTCATTATTTTACCTACTATGACGTCATAAGAATATTGTCCATTGATTGGTGGAGAATCTAATTTGTGAATGATTACCTCAATGGTTTAATATATTTTACGGTTCACGATGAATGAATCACTTGTGTTTGTTTAGGTAATGAGGTATTAAACTGTCAACCTAATTTCAACTGAAGTTATCCTAGGATATATGTACTTTTTAATTGAAATTAAAAACAATGCTTTGATCTTGAAATAAAATGGTTCAGTTTATATAATTGGTTATTTCTATTAATTATTTATTTAGGTACTTTTCCATTATAGCGCATTTTTTTAAAAAGCTTGGTGCAATTCGGGCTCCAGAAAGTGAGATATGCTGCCAAAATATATAAACAGCTACGAAAACAAACCTGATGAATTTTTATTTTTGTTTATACATGTATTTATTAATTATTTATTTAGGTACTTTTCCACTATAGGGCACTTTGCATTTTTAGAAAAAGCTTGACGCAATTCGGGCGTCAGAAAGTGAGATATGTTGCCAAAATATAGGGAAGAGTTCCATATTCCATGCTGGTTTTTTTTTTTCGTGAGCTTTTATTTTTGGCATTAGTTGAATCGATGTGGTTGCGATCTTCTGCCTTTGGGGTTGCTTTTTTTCTGGAATGTACTTTATTCATATTTTTTTGTGTAATTTTTTTTGCATTTATAGCATACTTTTTTTTTTTTTTTGGAAAAATTTATAACTTTTGTTTTAATTTGACATATATAATAAATATATAAAATTATACATAAGCGCATAATATTTATTTATAGGTATATATATTATGTATGTATAAGGCATATCTCTATATGTAAATACATAAAAATAAAACTATCTGTATAAACATCGTATTTTTTTTAACATGCGATATATATAACATTTATTAAATATGTATGTGTTTATAAATATTTAAAGACGATGTTTTTCAGCCACCTTGAAAATTTGTTATAAGATGCTAAAATGGCTTTTTGGCACCATTTTGATTCCTTCGCCAATTGCGTCAACCACACAGGATATGGAACTCTTCCCGAAATATATAAAGAGCTATGAAAAGAAATCTAATGAACTTTTATTTTTCTTTATATATGTATTTATGGCACAGATGTCATATACCATCATACCATATTGGCGCGATTTTTTTCAGACGCCAATGTCATATACGCAGCAGGTACTTAACTGGCGCCAAAGAGTCCATATTTTGCTTGATATGGTAACCGGGATGTTATTATTTATGCTGTTGATGTTTTTGCCAAATTGGCGTCAGAAAAAAATCGCGACAATTGTTAAGAAATATTAACAAGCTTATTTCCCAGTTCTCAATGCCTCTAATTATATTCAATAGTACATTAACCCTGGTAGTATAATTTACAGTTTGTTATTTATAAATCTTTATTTTTATTAAGGTCATTTTATTTAAATAGTATAAGTATAAAGTATTCTGTATTTAAAAGTATTCTGAAATTAAACTCACCTTTTATCTTGCGTTCATTCTTTTAATCCTTTAGTTATTTATTCAGCTTTACGTTTCTTTAGTTACAGTTCATTGATAACGCCGTATCTTTATTTTTACAACTGCAGATGTTTACGTTTTCCACGCGACATGGTAGAATTTGCGAGAGCGTATGACGTGGTGTACTTTTCTCCCGACAGATGGCGGGAACGGATTTATGAATGAATTAGTTGACGTAGTTCGTCACCGGCAAATCACTATCCCGTAGATCATTCTGGAGAGTGGGCGTGTCGACACGTGCCGTTCCAGCTGCTGTATTTAAAGGGGTTATTTGGAAGGAAATGTGGCGTGGCTTACTTGTTTTATCTACCAATGTTCTCGATACGAGAATTGCTTTAAGCGTTCTCGGGATGCTGCATTTGATCTTGTGGTAAAAGTTTAAAATCATGCGGCTTGTTTTTATTTTTCGTTCTGTTTTTAAAATCATCTTTTAAAGTTACGATATTTAAGCTTTTCTGTTCTTCATGGCTTCTAAGTTAAAGTGTTTAAAAATGGCTGTTTTGTTTTAACGTGACTCATTGTTTATTTCATCAATATTTGGTTTATTTTTAAAGACTGTTTTTATCAAGATATTTTACTGTGAACTTTGGATCTTAATAAAAGAAGTTTAAGCCTGGAGCTTTATCTCATCTGTCAATTTACTTCATCCACTTTTTAACATTTCTTCATTCAACGTACTTCATAATTTTTTCTCATTTACATATTTTAGAAATCCATCCTCCGATCTACTCCCACTGTTGAACTCTGCGTTATCAACATAATTTTTTAATCAGTGTTACAAGTGTAAGATGTTGGGGAATTGGTATTAGTGCTAATCCCTAACAGTTTAGGTTATGGGCCTATAAGTCCAGATTTGAGGATATGGATCAATGGAGAGGATTGAATTTGATAATCTTCAGTTGGCCCTTTACCCTTTATAGAGGTCTATGAGAAATATTTAAGTTAAAAAGAATGACGCAGCGTGATTAAAAAGAGGGGGGGGCCGAAGATTTAGTACGTGTCTGAAAAAAAAAAAAAAAAAAAAAAAAAAAAATTTTTTTTTGAAGAAGATTATGGAGAAAGTTTTATATTTTTAAATTCTAGTTTTATCATTCATCTTCATTTATTTTTTTTGTTGATGAAAAATGGCCGGCAACACAATAGAAAAGCTGAACTCCACGAATTATGCTGGATGGAGTATTGACATGAAATATGTCCTAATTGACAAAGGACTATGGGACATTATAGAATCTGGTAAAGAGGAGCTGGTCCCGAGTAGTTCAGTAACTGAATCAGATGCAAGCATTTTTAAACAGCGTTCAAGGCAAGCTCTTTCGGCAATATTTTTAAATATTGAGGGAGAATTTAAGCGTGTAATTGCTGAATGTACAAACGCTGTTCAAGCTTGGAACAAAATCAGGTTACATTTCCATCCCGACTCCAGGTCATTCTTGATGAAGTCATTTAGTGAATTGATAGAATGCAGAAAGAAGGAGAGCGAGTCGATAAGTATCTTTGCAACTAGATTAAGGAGGCTTATGAGTATAATTAAAGAACAAGATAAAGGGTTTAACGAGATTTATTTAAGTTTTCAATTAATACGGTATTTACCACGGAAATATGATGGTATTGTGCAGAGTATCTTGAGGTGGTCCGAAGACGAGTTTAAGTTTGAAAAGATAGTTTTAGAATTAGTGTCTGAAGAGACCAGATTGACTGTTCGTGATCAAGATAGTTCTAAGTACGTGCCATCAGCTAATAGTGTAAAATGCAAGAAGAAACCTCGTTTTTATAAGAAATGTTGGCATTGTGGGGTTTCTGGTCACGTTCGAAGCAAGTGTCGCAAGTATCTGAACTCTCGTTATAATCCTGATCAACAGAGCTATCCAACTTATGCAGAATCTTCACCAAAATCCAGGAGTTCTTCTGATTTTTCTCCGACTGTGCCCAGAGGTAGAGGATCTCACCGACGTGATTATCGTGACTCATCGACTGATTCCACTGCTGGCCGGAGTTTTTTTCGTGATTCCAGACAGTATCCTAGATCTCCATCGCCCAGGCCTTACAGAAGATCCCGTAATTTTGGAAAGAATCATGTATCCAGACAACAGCCCAGAAAGCATGGAGCAGATATAGAGGACTTTCCTGACAGCTCACGTAAGTCAACTTATGTTGTATCTCAAGCCAGTTTATGTAATGCATCGGATGTTGACACCTGGATCTTTGATTCAGGTGCTTCACATCATTTCTGTTCTAATCGTAATTTATTTGTTAAATTTTGTAATGTTTCAGATGAACAAATGAATGTGGCTGTTAAGGATATATCTTTTCCGATTGAGGGTAAGGGAGAGGTAAAATTACGCTTTGGACAAAGAGTGTTCACCTTTACGGAGGTGATGTACTCGAGCCAACTAAGACGTAATCTAATCTCTGGCCCTCAGTTGGATAAGAGAGGCTTAACTTTTCTGGGTGGTGGAGGCGTAATTGACATCATGAGGGGAGACATTATTTTATTCAATGCATTTTTGAAAAATGGGTTTTATCAGCTTTTCCCTAGGGCTCCTAAACCTTTGAAAAATGTATCTTTTGAATCTAATTCTGCGGGTAATGCTAAACGTATAAGTAAAATGCAATTATGGCACCGCCGATGTGGGCATATTAGTCCCTCTGTTTTGATTCATACATGCAAAGAAAATGGGGTCCGGGGATTGGTTGATCTGAAAGATAACGATTTTCATTGTGAAGTCTGTAAGTTGAATAAGTTTATAAGACCTTCATTTAAACCCATTGGCAGCATTCGTTCTGAACATCCCTTAGAACTTTTATTTGCAGATGTTTGGGGACCTTGTAGAACTGTTGGGAGAAATGGGGAAAGGTATTTTCTTTCAATTATGGACGACTACTCCCGTAGAGTTTCAGTATACCCAATGAGATTAAAATCGGATGTTTTTGATATTGTCAAATCTCATATTACTCGTGCAGAAAATTTCTTGGGTAGAAAAGTAAAGAATTTTAAGTCTGATAACGGGGGTGAGTTCGTCAATGATAATTTTGAAATATATTTTGATGAAAAGGGAATACATCACGAGTTGACAAATCCATTTTCTCCCCAACAGAATGGGGTCATTGAGAGGTTTATGCAGACGGCTGTCAATGGAGTCCGTACTATTTTGGCTGAAAGTAAATTGAATCCCAGGTTTTGGCCAGAGGCCTTAAAATATTTTTGTTATACCTGGAACCGGGTCTGTCCTAAGTCTTTAACGAAGACTCCTTTTGAATTGTATGGGGGCCGAAAGCCATCTGTGAGGCATCTTAAACCTTTTGGGACAACTGCTTACGTGGGAATTCCTCACCAGAAACGTAATTCGAAGTTAGATCCAAAAGCAAAAAAGGGCTATCTTGTGGGTTATGCTTTTAATACCAAGGGTTACCGGATCTGGATACCTGAAAATGATCAAATTGTTGAAACTATTAGTGTTACATTTAGAGAGATTCCTGAGGATGTTCCTGGAGGCAGTGGATTCGTGATGGGCCCGGGGTCTTGTGATCCTTTCTCCATTGACTCCGGTGATAATCAGGGTGAAGATGCTGGAGGAGTAGATTCTTGGGGACCCTTGAATCCTCCCGGCATACCACCGGATTCCCGGGTTAATGGGGAGGGGGTTGCGGATTCCGAGTCCGATTCCGAAGCTGAAGACGTTAAGACCCCTATTTCCTCCAAGCGAGAAGTTAGGTGGTTACGTAAACCCGTAGTGCGATCTTCCAGGGACAGAACAGATATTTACTATTTTGAGGAAGGTAAAACTAATAGATTAAGATCACCTGCAGAAGTTGAGAGGTATTGTAATGTAAATGGTATTAAGTATGATCCAAATCTTTTTGATTTCAGTGGCTCAAATACGTATGCTGGTTTAGTCCCTATACATTCTGAATCTGATGACGAGAACTCTGATAATCCTGAATCTTCAAATATATCTGCATGACTAGACAATATAATAATTCCTAACTCTTTTAAGCAGGCTCAGAAGTCTCCGCAGCGTGCGATGTGGTTTGATGCAATGCGAAAGGAAATCGGGGTTATGAACGAACGGTCGGTTTGGCATTTGGAAAATTTGCCAGGAAACGTGACCCCAGTGGGCTGTCGGTGGGTATACACGGTCAAGAGGGACGAAAGAGGACGAATCGCTCGTTTTAAGGCCCGTTTGGTGGCCCAGGGATTTAAACAAGTGAAGGGCGAATCGTATGAGGAGTCCTTCAGCCCTGTTGTAAACTTTGGAGTGATTCGATTTTTCTTTTCCCTCTTAGTATCGTGTTGCGGATGGTCACACGTTCAGTGTGACGTAACAAGCGCCTACCTATACGCCCCGCTACGGGAGTCTGTTTTTATGTCACAACCGCCCGGTTTCGTTATCCCCGGTAAAGAGCATATGTATTGCAAACTGGATCGAGCGCTGTATGGGCTGCATCAAAGTGGCCGGGAGTGGTATTATGAGATCCATAAAGTTTTATTAAAGATTGGTTTTAGGAAATTTGAGTCATGTAACTGTACTTACCTTTTTGATTCTGATATAGTTCTGCTACTATACGTTGATGACTTCGTAGTTTTTGGAAAATTTAAGAAGAAGATTGACATAATCCTGGATTTGCTTGGAAAGAATTTTGACATCAAGCTTTTAGGAAGAACACGTAAACTTTTAGGGGTCGAATTTGTTGAAAAGGGGAATTCATTATGCATACACCAGTCTAGTTATATTGATGAGGTGTGTGATAAATTTAAGAATTTTCGAATTCCTATTTCATCTCTCCCTATTAGTAAGGGTGTTATATTATCTAAAGTTAATTGTCCTTCTTCTGATTCCGAAAAGGGGTACATGGCTCGTTTTCCTTACAGAAGCTTACTGGGTTGTTTATCATTTATTGCCAGTAGAACCAGGCCAGATATTAGTTATGCGGTTAATATATATAGTCAGTTTCAGTCTAATCCGGGTATTTCACATTGGGATGGGTTATTACGGTTGCTTGGTTATTTAAAGTATACTCGACACTACCATCTCCGGTTACGGTGTAACGAGGAGAAGTTGGTTGCCTTTTCTGACGCTGATTTTGCGGCGAATCGGGATGACCGAACATCGGTTGGTGGGCAAATAGTCATGGTTGGCAGTTCCCCCGTGGACTGGCGTACCTTTAAAGAAAAGTGCGTCAGTTTATCCACAATGGAGTCGGAATTTGTCGCCATGACTGAGGCCTCCAAAAACCTGGTTTGGTTTGACCGGATCCTGCAGGAGTGTCGGGATAGAGCAATCATACGCGATTTAGGTATCAAGTCGAAGCTTTGTGCAGATAACCAGGCGGCCATTAATTTTGTAAAATCACCTATAGAAAACTATAAATCTCGTCATATAGATGTCAAGTTATTTTTTATTAGGGATTTAATTTACAGCGAAGCTTTTGATTTAGAATATATTCCTAGTAAGTCAAACCTCAGTGATGTCTTTACGAAGCCTCAGACCAAACACGATTTGTTAATTTTTGTTAGAACTGTATTTGATACAGGTTTTTAATGTTTAAATAGTTTTTCAGATTGTTTTTAGATTTTTGTTTGAAGTTTTTAGAAATCATACTGCGTACCACCATTTTTCTTCAGTATAAGATTTACGTGTATTAAGATGTATAAAGTTTGTAATCCTGTGTACGTGGTGAGTGGCCATAGCCATTTACATGGTTTAAACAAACGATGTTTAGCAAGTTTTTATCTAGCTTTTTATGAAGTCTCTTGATCACAATTGTTTTTCATTACCTTTTCCATCTAGCTGTTAAGCATTTAATTCCCATCCAATGGTGGAAATGGTGCCTCTTACCATTCTATTCTTGGGGGTTCGAGCAGCCCACAGTACCGTTTCGGGTGGGTGGTCCCTTGGGAGACAAATGCCAGAGAACTTTCTGAGGTAGTTTGTGTGAGAGGTAACCGCCACTGGCGGATCTGCTGCGGGCATTGTGTTTTTGATTTTGTGAGTCCCTAGTTTTTATATATGAGAATGTCACTAGTCCCCGTTTATCAGCTGGTTGAGAGAAGTATATGTAACTTAATTTTTAAAATATTTGGATATATCTTTTTAATAGTTTAAAGTTTCTGGTTAATCTGTTTAAAGTTTAAATATATATTAAGTTAAAGTAATAGAAATTAAGAATATGAATTTTTGTTTAGGAAATCCAGTTTCTCTCCTTTGTAGCAACAGTTTTTTGAGGTTTTATGTTTTTAAAGTTGTTATACCTTTGTTAAGTCTTAAGTTGGATTTAGTACTGTTATATTTATATAGAAGTTTTGTTACAGGAATATATCTTATGATAATGGACTATTTTTGTATTGATTATGTTGTTTCTAATAGATCTTTTATTTGCAGGCATCTGATATCTTCAATGTGAATATTTGTGCGAATGTAGGTAGAGAAAATGGATATTGCTGTAAGATGTTGTCTGTAGATGGATAAGTGTACAGCTATTTATTGTTATGTCTTATTAATCAGATGCCAAGTTATTGCTTAAGTTTGTCATTTTTACTGGATTTTGGAAGCTACTGGGAGAGACTGATGAAGTTACTCTAATTAATTTTTCTATCTTTGTTCTTGTTAAATAAAAGTTATTTAAGTTTTGTATTAATTTGCATATTTAGCTGTGGTCAAGATGACGGAGTTGTCTAGTATGTATAGTTTCAAATTGAAACGTTACTTTTGTAAGTTGGTACGTATGTTGATTTTTCATTGTGATATTTTTCAATTTGTTAAATGTTTGAATTGTGTTTATATTGTTAGAAATTTAAATTTTGAATTTTTGTAAAGAGGCCATGAATGGATTTAGGCGAGTTTTTATGCTGGATCTTTTTGCTTTTGACTTTAAAGTTTTTTTGATGGTTAATTGGTGGGATTTCGTTTGGAAATTTTTGTTGGGCATTTCTCGGTTTTTAATGTTAGTTGTTAAATTTAAAGCATTGGGAGTTTATTAATGCTTAATTCTTGTTAGTTGTTAGCCATTATCGGGCATTCCTCATGTTAAGTGTTAGGATTAATATTTCGTTTAGTTTTGTTCATTGTTTTTAACCGTTTTTATAGAAAGAAGGTGTTCCATGGTCAGTGAAGATTTTTAGATCTTTTATTTTTCGTTTTTGATTGAGACATTGAGAGGGGGGGCACTTGTTAAGAAATATTAACAAGCTTATTTCCCAGTTCTCAATGCCTCTAATTATATTCAATAGTACATTAACCCTGGTAGTATAATTTACAGTTTGTTATTTATAAATCTTTATTTTTATTAAGGTCATTTTATTTAAATAGTATAAGTATAAAGTATTCTGTATTTAAAAGTATTCTGAAATTAAACTCACCTTTTATCTTGCGTTCATTCTTTTAATCCTTTAGTTATTTATTCAGCTTTACGTTTCTTTAGTTACAGTTCATTGATAACGCCGTATCTTTATTTTTACAACTGCAGATGTTTACGTTTTCCACGCGACATGGTAGAATTTGCGAGAGCGTATGACGTGGTGTACTTTTCTCCCGACAGATGGCGGGAACGGATTTATGAATGAATTAGTTGACGTAGTTCGTCACCGGCAAATCACTATCCCGTAGATCATTCTGGAGAGTGGGCGTGTCGACACGTGCCGTTCCAGCTGCTGTATTTAAAGGGGTTATTTGGAAGGAAATGTGGCGTGGCTTACTTGTTTTATCTACCAATGTTCTCGATACGAGAATTGCTTTAAGCGTTCTCGGGATGCTGCATTTGATCTTGTGGTAAAAGTTTAAAATCATGCGGCTTGTTTTTATTTTTCGTTCTGTTTTTAAAATCATCTTTTAAAGTTACGATATTTAAGCTTTTCTGTTCTTCATGGCTTCTAAGTTAAAGTGTTTAAAAATGGCTGTTTTGTTTTAACGTGACTCATTGTTTATTTCATCAATATTTGGTTTATTTTTAAAGACTGTTTTTATCAAGATATTTTACTGTGAACTTTGGATCTTAATAAAAGAAGTTTAAGCCTGGAGCTTTATCTCATCTGTCAATTTACTTCATCCACTTTTTAACATTTCTTCATTCAACGTACTTCATAATTTTTTCTCATTTACATATTTTAGAAATCCATCCTCCGATCTACTCCCACTGTTGAACTCTGCGTTATCAACATAATTTTTTAATCAGTGTTACAAGTGTAAGATGTTGGGGAATTGGTATTAGTGCTAATCCCTAACAACAATATGTTGTGTATATGACACCTGTGCCATATTTATATACATACTAGGGGGCTCTGCCCCCAGCAAGCTACGCTCGCCAACCCCCATTCAGATACCGCAGAATCTAAAAGCACGCTAATTTGATCGGTTTTAAAAAGATTAGAGAAGATTGAATTATAATTGAAAAAACTTATAGCGATCTCCCTGTAAACGGGTTTCCATTCAATTCCCTTTGATTGCAAAAATTTAAGGCCGAATCATTTGCTATTAAGACATCCAACGGTTGTTTTCGTGTTTGATTAAAGAAGACCAGTTAAACATTTGAAAGGAAGCTAAAATAAAATGAATTAAGTAAACAGAGTCTTTGCCTCCTGGTATTTTTTAACAGCGTTATAAAACGATTGACATAATACAATTTACTATAATTACTACAATTTACCGCTTTAACCCCTTCAAGGGCGGTAGTTCATTTTTCGACCACTTAATTTTAATTCTTAAATGCATCAGAATATTGGAATGAAAATTTTCCTTTTATTATTAAGTGAACAAAAGCATTTTCATATTTCGAAATTTGTTTGTAAATTCTGGTGTCATTTACTGATTTCAACATTTTACAAATAGAAGTACCTTGTCCCTGAAAGAGTTAAACGCATATTAATGTATTTATTATTTTAAAGTTTCCTTTCTCTTTTAATATTCACGTGTAAATACAATTTTCAAGATATAATTTTCAATATTTTCCTGCTTGTAACACGTACTCATTTAATAGTAATTTTAAAGGGGTTTTTTTCTGTTTTTAATAGTCACGTGTAAATAAATTTTTAATCGTTAGGAAATATTTTTCTTTGCGCTGTTTTTAGAATTGAAAATAATCTCTATAATAATATCCTAAGTCATGTGACTATTATCAACAATTCTGGGCGGATTCCTTCGCTTTTTATATTGCAGGCGGCCATTTTGGTACTTTAATGTTAGCCAGACACAGGCGATAAGTCGCCAAATATTATTCTATCACCATGATTTCACTTATATTACAATAGCCCAAGTCATGTAACTGCCATAAACAATTACAACACTTTGCTTTTCCTAAGAAAGGTTTCCATTTTGATTAAAGAATCAAAGTTATTTTTTCGAATAAAACTACATAAAAGATGTCATGATCACAAAGAATTCTTGATGCTTTTATGTTAGCCGGGTGAAAATCTCGCCAATAGCTTTTTTTAACTCGCCAGTTAGCATTTTTTTATTTTTCGAGTGGTAAATTAAAATGGTACTACTTGGTTATCCCATCGACCAAAAATCTATCGCCAAAATATAAGATTAAATGCCGATAATGGTTGATCGTAAATGTCACATTCACTTGACTGTAAGGAAGTTACACGTGTTTACGCCACCAAGGGATTTTTATTTTGACGTTTTATTTATATTTTTATCAATGCTAGGCACAGATGTCATATACGATGTCATATTGGCGCGACTTTTTTCTGACGGCAATTTGGCGAAAACATCAACAGCATAAACAACAACGTCCAGGTTACCATATGAAGCAAAATAACGACACTTTGGCGCCAGTTAAGTACCCGGTGCATATATGACATTGGCGTCAGAAAAAAATCGCGCCAATATGGGCCGTATATGACATCTGTGCCCAATGCTATACTAATTTATTTCGGCACAGATGTCATATACTCCCCATATTGGCGCGGTTTTTTTCCGATGCCATTTTAGCGAAAACATCACCACCATAAACAACAACATCCGGATTACCATATCAAGCAAAATAACTATACTTTGGCATCAGTTAACCTTTAACCAGAATCGCTAAATTGTTCCACATTAGTGGAATCTTATGTCCAAAAGGTCCCTTTAATTAAAATCCAAGTTATTTTCTAATATATATGAAATTACCACTTAGATGGGTTATAAGCGCATTGAAAAAAGTTTCATGTACTATATAAATCAACTTTTATTCATATATATCTTGAAATTATACATTTTTTTTTAAATTTAGTTCTTTAAGCGTTGATGCGCGCGTTTCGAAATCAAATGGTTTTTTTTTGTCGTTGTCCGGTCAAAATGGACCCACGATTCCGGTTAAGGGTTAAGTACCTTTGCGTATACGATATTGGCGTTAGAGAAAACTGCGCCAATATGGGGTGTATATGACATCTGCGCCTTTATTTGTTCTTTCGTTATTTAAAATAAAAATTACGTCAATTTGTATAATTTGGTGAGTGCTTTGACGATTTATATAATTTGGCGAAACTGGTCGACTGGATAACTAAGAGTACATTTAAAACATTGCTTTGAATTTGAAATTAAATGTCAGGATTTCTTGCAATATTTAATCGGGTTTGGCGTGGGGTTTTTTTACGACAATTTGGCGAAAACCTCGTTTTTGAATACCAGTTACATATGTATATGTATATTTAAATTATTTTCTATTGTTTTTAAAATGAACTAATAATAAATAAAAATAATTAATTAATAACTATAGAACAAAGCAATTTATAACTTTTTTTTTGTTTTAAATAAAAAGAAAATAAAGGTAAATAAACCTTTATTAATAAATATATAACAGTAGCCGGGTTACCATGTCAGGCAAAACAACGCCCTTTGGCGCTATTTAGGTAACCCGGTGCGTATATGACATATTTTTCGTTTCGTTTCGTTTTAAAAAAAAGAAAGAAGTTAAAGCCATTGATTTTTAAATTTTCAGTTTGAAATGAAAGCTTTGTATTAAATAAAATGATAATGAAATAATAATAAAAAAAAACATTGTTCTTAGCATACATTCAAGTGAGGCCAAATTAATTTAAAATAATAACCCTTTCTGAAATACGAAAAGAAATATCAGTTATGATTAAAATTTGAGTTGCCATCATTAGAAAAATGTATATAAAATTAGAAAAAAATTAATATTTCGAAAACTAATTTGAATTTAAAAATTCTAATACCAGTTTTGAAATCTGCGGATCAATATTGATTTTTGGTGTTAATTTCATCGCAAAGTATTCCATATTTTAGGAGAAATCGCCGTGAAACTTAATCAGTTGTTTAATCAGTCGATTCATACTTGCGTTTCATACTTCCGTTTCATAAAATGCGTTTCATTAGGATTTTATATATATAGGGTAGAAAAAAAATCATTTCTAACTATATATAATATTATTTTTATATACAAATTACGGCACAGATGTGATATATGCACTGGGTTACTAACTGATGCCAAAATGGTGTTATTTTGCATCATATGGTAACCCGGCTATTGTTATTTATTTATTAATTAATAACTTGTTTATTTACTTTTATTTTCTTTTTTAAATTATATAAACTGTTTTGTTCTATAGTTATTAATTAAACTTTTATTTATTTATTGTTATTTCCTTTTCAAAATGATAGTAAATAATTTAAATATATATATGTAACTGGTATTCGAAAGCGAGTTTTTACCAGATTGGTGTCAGAAACAAAAACACGCCAAACCCGATGCGTATATGACATCTGTGCAGAAATTACTTCTGTTTATTTATAAAAATGGGTAAATAGCTTTTTTTACATTAAATAAATTGCATACATTGGAACAAATTTGTTGTGAGTATCAAACAGTAAATAGGTTGTCAGAAAATACGTTGGCAAACTTCTTTCTCGCCAAGAAACTTTTCTCTGAAGTACTGTACATAAGCGATGATTGTAGGAAATGCATTTTTAATTATGATATGCACTTTTACGTTTCACTATATTTATGCATACTATACTGTGTGTATAAATGCCATTGATATACAGGGCTACACAAAGGAATTCGTAAGGGTTACTGAGTATGAGACTAAATTGCTTAAAGGTGGTTTTTAAAAGAGTTATGCATTTTTACAATGAACTGCATTTAGTTTACTAAGAAATGTTTATTGAATATAGATAAAATGATATACAGGGTCATGCAAAGAATTGATACATAACCATCTACGGATGATAATATTTGGAAATGTGATTTCAGTAGTTTTAAGAGTGTTTTAGTTTGAATTAAATTTTAGCTAAATAGTGGCATTAATAACGATACTATTGTCTATGGACGGTAACTGCTAAAATCAATTTTTAAAATTTTTTATGCAAATTTTCTAAAATGTTTACTTAGTTATCTTATTTCCTTATTTCCCTAAATAACGAAGTTTTGTTAAAGTATTCAAGAAGTGTTGGAAAGTGTTTCATATTCTATGCTTAACGCATGCTTTTTCTTTCTTGTTTAGCCTTATTTTGCATTTATTTTATTCTTATTTTTTTAGTCTTAAACTGCTTTATAGAAACTTTAATATTTAATGTTTAAACTTTCGCTCCCCCCCCCCCCCACCTTAAATATAGTACAAACTATAGCCCACATAGCGCAAAATAATAGACAATTTGGTACTTTTCCACTATAGAGGCTTTGGCATTTTTTTAAAAAGCCTGGTGTAATTCGGGCATCAGAAAGTGACATTTGTTGTCAAATCATATAAACAGTTTTGAAAACAAACTTGATGAGCTTTTTTGTTTTTTTATATATGTATTGATGTTTTCTATGTACAAATTACTTCTGCTTTTGTATAAAATTAGGTTACTGGCTTTTTTATGTTAAATAAATTGTATAAATATCGAAAAAAATGCGTGTGTACATAAAATGAAACAGTGAACAGGTTCCCGGAAAATATGTTGCCAAATTTCCTTTTTCGCCAAGAACCTATACTGGAAAAGTACCTAAAGAACATTAAAATCGCCCAGTTAGGAGCTCAGACAGTACAGCGTCGTCTATTGGCGGTTATTTTATTAGTAACATCGGGAGGAAGATGTAAGGATGTACATTTTTGTATATTACATTTTAAATTCTCACCCATCGATTTTGAAACAAATGGGTAAGTGTGATCACAGATCGCACAGAGGGTTTCGATTAATATTCCTTTAAAAAAACTTCATACTTTTGAAAAATCTGTTAGTTCCACATTTCGCAACCAGGGACACACTCTATTCTAAACAAACCTCTATCCAAACGAAACTCCGTTTTATATACTATCCGTAGATATATTAGTCGAGGGGATTGGCCCGACAGCACCCGAGATAAGTAGGTGCTCCTGGCGGTAAAAAGTGGAACAAAAATATGTAAGGCTATAGTGCATAATATGAAAGAATGGCCAAAAGGATGTCGGGTAAAGTTGGAAAAGTGCTCCATGGGTGAAAAGGGAGGAGGTTAGAAAAATTGCTTAAAATACACAAGTTAGAGCAGGAGGAGTAAATAATATAAGACTTTTCGGAAATTTTATGATTTGCCGTATGGTCAGAGGTATTCAGCTGTACGTATGCAAAAATCCATGTCTCAAACTTAATTAGGGGCTCTCTTAGAAAGAATTGCTTAAAATACATATGTGGTAGCTAAAAGGGTTAAATGTAACATTTTATCAAGATTTTATGATTTGTCGCCTAGCTTCAGGTGTTCTGCTATAAGTATGCAAAATTTCAAATCTCCAATTTTATAAGGGGCTCAGTTAGAAAGAATTGCTTAAAATACGTATGTGGTAGCCCAAAGGGTTAAATGTACGATTTTTTTCGAAATTTTATGATTTGTCGTATGATGTGTGGTGTTCAGCTATAACTATGCAAAAATTTCACGCCTCCAACCTAAATAAGGGCTCACTTAGAAAGAATTGTTTAAAATACAAATGTGGGAGCCCAAAGGGTTAAATCTACGGCTTTTTAAAAATTGGTTTGTCATTTGATGTGAGGTGTTCAGCTATAAGTATGCGAAATTTCACACCTCCAACCTAATTAGGGGCTCACTTAGAAAAAATTGCTTAAAATACACATGTGGGAGCCCAAAGGGTTAAATGTACGATTTTTTTCAAAATTTTATGATTTGTCATATGATGTGTGGTGTTCAGCTATAACTATGCAAAAATTTCACGCCTGCAACCTAAATAAGGGCTCACTTAGAAAGAATTGTTTAAAATACAAATGTGGGAGCCCAAAGGGTTAAATCTACGGCTTTTTCAAAATTGGTTTGTCATTTGATGTGAGGTGTTCAGCTATAAGTATGCGAAATTTCACGCCTCCAACCTAATTAGGGGCTTACTTAGAAAGAATTGTTTAAAATACACATGTGGGAGCCCAAAGGGTTAAATGTACGAGTTTTACAAAATTTTATGGTTTGTTATTTGATGTGAGGTGTTCAGCTATAAGTATGCAAAATTTCACGCCTCCAACCTAATTAGGTGCTCACTTAGAAAGAGTTGCTTAAAATACACATGTGGGAGCACAAAGGGCTAAATGTACGGATTTTTCAAAATTGGTTTTTCATTTGATGTGAGATGTTCAGCCATAAGTAACCAAAATTTTACGCCTCCAACCTAATAAGGTGCTCACTTAGAAAGAATTGTTTAAAATACACACGTGGGAGCCCAAAGGGTTAAATGTACGGCTTTTTCAAAATTTTATGTTTTGTCATTTGGCGTGAGAAGTTCAGCTATAAGTATGCAAAATTTCACGCCTCCAACCTAATTAGGGGCTTACTAAGAAAGAATTGTTTAAAATACACATGTGGGAGCCCAAAGGGTTAAATGTACGACTAAAAAGAAATTTTATGGTTTGTCATTTGATGTGAGGTGTTCAACTATAATTATGCCAAATTTCACGCCTCCAACCTAATTAGGGACTCACTTTGAAAGAATTGTTTAAAATACACATGTGGGAGCCCAGAGGGTTAAATGTACGACTTTTTCAAAATTTTATGGTTTGTCATTTCATGTGAGGTGTTCAGCTATAAGTATGCAGAATTTCACGCCTCCAACCAAAAATAGGGGCTCAGTTAGAAAGAATTGTCTAAAATACACATTTGGGAGCCTAAAGGGTTAAATATACGACTTTTTCAAAATTTTATGGTTTGTCATTTGATGTGAGGTGTTCAGCTATAAGTATGCAAAATCTCACGCTTCCAACCTCATTAGGGGCTCACTAAGAAAGAATTGTTTAAAATACACATGTGGGAGCCCAAAGGGTTAAATATACGACTTTATCAAAATTTTAGGGTTTGTCATTTGATGTGAGGTGTTCAGCTATAAGTATGCAAAAATTCACGCCTCCAACCTAATTAGGGGTTCACTTAGAAAGAGTTGTTTAAAATACACATGTGGGAGCCCAAAGGGTTAAATGTACGGCTTTTTCAAAATTTTATGTTTTGTCATTTGGCGTGAGAAGTTCAGCTATAAGTATGCAAAATTTCACGCCTCCAACCAAAAATAGGGGCTCACTTAGAAAGAATTGTTTAAAATACACGTTTGGGAGCCTAAAGGGTTAAATGTACGTCTTTTTCAAAATTTTATGATTTCTTGTTTGATGTGAGGTGTTCAGCTATAATTATGCCAAATTTCACGCCTCCAACTTAATTAGGGACTCACTTTGAAAGAATTGTTTAAAATACACATGTGGGAGCCCAGAGGGTACGACTTTTTCAAAATTTTATGATTTCTTGTTTGATGTGAGGTGTTCAGCTATAAGTATACAAACTTTCACGCCTCCAACCTAGTTAGGGCTCACTTTGAAAGAAATACACATTTCGCCAAGTTGGCCAACATTTGGCGCTACTGTGGTAACACTGCATTTGTATTTTTCAACAATTACTCATTTCAATGAGGCGGTCCTACTGGAATCGTGAGGGACACACATAGACTGGGATCTCATATAAACTAGGGGATCGAACCCGAGCTCCTCGGGTTACAGACTACAGATGAAAACCATTTCTTTTTTAAAACTCTAATTATTTTTTACATGTAATATATACTTTAGATTGCCCACTAACATCAAAAAGAATTTTTATATGAAAAATATCAATTATGCAATCAAATAAAGTTTTGAAATTTATTAAAAGCGATACTTTCACATATCACCGCATGCCAGGAGTAATTATCCCAAGATTTTGCGACTTACGTCAGTCTTTCCGATCATTTTGGTGCTTTAAGCGCGTGGTTCAATCACATGTCTGTTAAATTTGTTTCTTATTTACATTATTTTATTTATTTTTCTAAAGAGGAGGTTTTAATTTCATTATGGAATATTAGACGGAAACAAATGCTGAATTTTTTACATTGCTTTAAGGTCAAGCGGATTAACCTTTCGTAATCGAGCTACACATGATAGAGATAAATTAAAAAATAAATTATGCTTGAAAATCTATATATATATTAGGCTGTCGTACGTGGCACAGAAATCGCGATTATTTGTTAATTGTTTAATGACAACTCCCGAATGAAACGCATCTCATTGGTTACTGCGTAATATTATTAAAAAAGGAATAACAAGAAATAAATAAAAAAGTTCAATTAATAACTATAGAACAAAACAATTTATGAACAATAAAAGTTTATTTAGTTTAATTTTATTTAAATTTATGAACAATTTATAAACAATAAAATAAATAATTTATTAACAAATAAACAACAACATCAGGGTTACCATATCAAGCAAAATATCGACACTTTAGCGCTAGTTAAATACCCTGGTGCATATATGACACCTGTGCCGTATTTTATTCATCTAATTTAAAATACAATAAATAAATGAATAAATGAAGGAACTTTTCCGGTATAGGTACTTGGCGAAATAGAGAAAAGGTCCATGGCGAGAAACGAATTTTTTTCTGGCAACCGATTTAATCAAAATATTTTTTTCAAATAAAACTACATAAAAGTTGCCCTGATCGCAAAGAGTTCGTACTTTTATGTTAGCTGGGCGCAATTCTCGCCAATAGCATTTTTTAATTCGCCAGCAGCATTTTTTATTTTTCGATGGGTAAATTAAAACAATGCTCTATGTTGAAATTAAAGCGTTTATGGTGTTATTTATTCTTTTTCTTTTTTTAAAGAATTTTTTTTTTTTTTTTTAATGAAAGTCATGAATATTAAAGATTTCAGTTTTAAATTAAAGTTATCCATTCTAAATAAAATGAGTGAAATGTTTGTATTTTAATCTGAATTAACGAAATATGGAAAAAAATGCGATGGGTACAATGTTTGGCGATTTATTACCTGTTCCCGACTAACATAAAAATAGAGAGTTCTCGATTTCTCTATCAGAATCTTCCAATTTGGCGAAGGATTGAGCAAGTAAATTAAATTATGAATAAAAGTAATAGGATACAATGCCTAGCATGCATTTAAGGGAGACCAAACTGGTCGCCACGGGCGGCTAGTCTATATTATAAAGGACAAACATATCTGTGGTTGGTTGGTTGGTTGGTTGTATTGGGTTTTATGGCGCAAAATCCCTATAGGGACATGCTGCGCCAAACAAAAAGTGAGTCAAGAAAAAACAATGAAATGAGATAAAATGTAAATTGAAAAGCCATCTGGATGGGGTACCCATCCAGATGTAGCCGTCAAACAAGGGTAAAAAACCAAAGTAAAAATAGAAACCCAGTAAAGCAAAGTAAATGGAAGCTAAGCAAAGATAAAGCAAAGCTATCTGGATGGGGTTTCCATCCAGATGTCAATAAAGTCAAACTTATGAAGCTTATAAAAACTAAATCTCAAAATAAAAACGAGCGTGTTTTAAAAAAGTAAAGAGTGCCCCATGAGGTGTTTCCCCAATGAGGTTTGTCAAGATTGGTGATGATGTGTTAAAATATATTCTATATAAATGTCGGAGGCTCGGACAATCAGTTAAGACATGATGAATGGTCAGGTAATCAAAATGACAATGTGGACACATGGGTGCATCCTCCCGAAGTAAAAGATCAGGGACCCGGAGCTGGAGCTGGAGCCCGGAGCTGGAGTGCTCCGGAGCTGTGTTTTCCCTGGAGCTGGAGCTCTAAATTTTCCCCAGCTCCAGGGCTCCTTTAGTTTTTAATATTCTTTTAAATCTTTTTTTTTTTTCAGTCTTTTAAATTTCTGGGCTTAAAATATTTTAATTACATCATTATTCAGTATTTTAATTACATCATTATTCAGTATTTTAATTACATCATTTTTTAGGTTTTAATTATTATTACTAGCTGCCCTTGGCGACCAGTTTGGTCTCCCTTAAACATATGCTAAACATTGTATCACGTTACTTTTATGCATAATTTAATTTACTTGCTCAATTCTTTGCCAAATCCGAAGTTTCTGATACAGAATTTTGAACTCGGCATTTTTATGTTAGCCGGGCGCAGGTGATAAGTCGCCAAATACTGTTCCCGTCGTATTTTTTCATATTTCATTTAAAATATAGTACTTTCACTCATTTTATTTAAAATGCATAGCTTTAATTTAAAACTGAAATATTTAAAAGGTACTTTTCCGTTATACGGACATCATTGTCGCCAAGCGTAATAGTTGGCGCAAAATGAAAATCACGTGAATTAAAACATTTGAAAGATAAAAGTAAAAACATTGTCGATAGTAAAGTGAGCATTTTAAAAATATAACATTTGAAAATTACAGACTTTTACGTACTATTTTATTAAATCACAGATATATACTTAAAATAAGTGAATAAATAACTGTTATACAATAAAGTAATAAAAAAAAAACTCATATTAAACTACTGGCATAAAATTACAAATATCTGTCAGCATTGCAGTAAACATTTAATTTTTTGAATGAAGGTTGAAATAATTGGCGCATTAGCATACATTTCGGCATGGTGTCCGTATAACAGAAAAGTGCCATTTAAAATTTATGACTTTCAATTACTGCTTAAAAAAGAAAATTTATAAATAATACCATTAACCATCACATTTAATTTCAACAGCAAAGCTTTGTTTTAAGTTACCACGCGAAAAATTGTTTCTGACAGTCACATGAAATGGACTATTATAATACTGGTGACATGATATTTACAATATTTGGCGAAAGAACAATATTTACCATAAACCATGACACTTAATTTTAACATCAAAGCTTTGTTTTAAGTTACCACATGAAAAATTGTTTATGACAGTCGTATGAAATGGACTATTATAATACTGATGACATGATATTTACAATATTTGGCGTATGAACAATATTTGGCGATCTATCACCTGCTCCCGGCTAACATTAAATTACCAAATTAGACGCTTGGCATACAAAAAGTGAAGCGGTCAACCCGGAACTATTGATGACAGTCACATGACTTAGGCTTTTATTATATAGATTATTATTAGAGAAGGAAAACTTCTCAAAACATGGTAACACTACTTTACTTCTACTTTCTACATGAACTAAGTGACAACACTATTTGAAAACAAATATGGCCGCCTGTTGTTTACATGTGTAGTTGTACAATTTTGGCTGTTTGAAAAGTGTGGAAGAAATTTAAGATTTTTGTGTTTAAAATTCCACCAAACTTTCTATTTTAAAAGCAAAAGCTAAAAGATGTCATATTTTCAGAACAAGCATTTCAAGTTTGATGAGAAGAAAAATGTATTTTGTCAGATCTTTAATGAAGGTAGAAAGTATTTGTGAGCAAAAAATTAAACGTGTAAATTAAAATCTGGAACTCAAAACCGCGAAGTCGGAGCCGAGTTGGAGCTGGAGCCGGAGCCACAGTATTTTCTCTAGGAGCGGAGCTGGAGCTGGAGCATCAAAAATTGTTCGGCACCGGGTCACTGGATGTTTATGAGTGATTCTTGAATGTCCAATTCTCAGACGAGTCAGAATAAATCAGTTTTTTAAGGATAAATCGGAAACCAGGTCATTATTGTTGGTTTGGTATGGTGCAGTTTATTATTGTATTCCAAATCCCAACTCTCTTGCCATTTATCAAACATATCTGTGCGTAACGCATGCGTCATTTTGCGAATGGCAACACTTTGAAATTTGAAATAAAATTTTGGGTTTGCAATTTTCTCTATTGCAAATTTTTAAACTTCTAAACATCGCACATTTTAAATTTTTACACTGTCGTATAAGGAAAAAAATGCTCTTTTAAATGCAATTTGTTTGAAAGCTATATCTCAATTTATTTTTGAGATATTAATTTTTTTGTAGTTTTTAATATCATTTTTCTTAATGTGGCAACAAAAGTACCTCATTTGTATTGAAAGTCATTGAAAGTAAACGGAAAATAGTTGAAAATAGGAGGTACTGCATCTTTTTGTTGCCATTTTCTCATAAAACCTGAAAAAAAAAGTTGAAATTAAAATACGGGTTATGTCAAGAATATTGTCTGTTATTCCGTGATAATGATGTCATATGCATACTTTTCTACAAACGAATTTTAAGACTGGATTGCTTTAGCGGATGCAAATGACGTCATTTTATTAATTCTTAAACCTGAATTATGTTTTGTAGAAGTGCGTCATTTTCACAGCCCAGCTACTTTGAAATTCTTCCCAGGTGAAAATGCTTCACTTTTGAAAGTAATGTAATCGAAATCACACACTGATAAAACGCAATGTTTTACAAAAATTTAGAGTGTCTTCATAAAATAGAGGTGACATGGAAATAATAGCGATTTATATTACAGAAATTGGTGATTCTTGCCTGGATGGATTTGCTCCGGCGAGTTAGGCAAGCAAACAAATAATTTGTGGTTTAAAATAATATCGTGTTCCTGAAGTTTTTATCGAAAATTCCCTCGAATAATAAAATTTTAATGCTATTCTTTAGGACATTCTACTATAATTTTATCAAAATAACATAATTTGCTTAATTTTTCCTAATTTTATATTACCTATATATTTAAAACACAAGTGTGTTTTTTAGTCATCTGCCCTGATCTTTTTGCTGAATCAATTTTACTAATATATATATATATGTTTTAACTGAAAGCTCTTCCTTCGTAGATGTGATCGTACTATCTGTTTTTTTTTTTTTAAATATCCCCACTTTTATATTTTAATTTTAAAAGTATTTTATGAAATTTCTTCAAAATGATGAAAATTAGATAGCTTACATTATTGCAGGCAAGAGAGAAATAATGAGATATTTTTAACTTTATTCATGCTACTTTCTTATAAAAATTCAAAATTGTTGATAAAAATTGTTGTATAGGGTTTAGTGGCGCAAAATCCCATTAGGAGCAGAATATTATATTAGGGGCATAATAACGGAAAATGACATACTGCTTTTGAAAACAGGCATTTTCCCTCATAAATTTTCTATATTGTTTTTCCTTCTGCATGTGTACTGATACTAAGTTTCAGACGCTAGGCGAAATGCTTATTTAAGTGAAAATGAAGTCATATTTAAAAGAAAACGATCATTTTCTTAGATAAAACTAAACATTTTAACACAAATGCGTCTAAAAAACATAAATTACAGAAATTTTTACTCTCCGGAATTGAGATTAGAATCTCAAGTAAAGTTTGTTCACATAAAATATGTTGCTGACAATAGTGACTTCAAGTTTTGAGTTAAAATGATTTTTAAATGATTAAACAAAATACAAATTTTTAAAAGAGGATGAATATGGATATGAGAAGTGCGTATGCAAATTTTGAGAAGGTGAAATCCGGAAATCCAAGCATAAGAGCCTCAATTGATAACAACATCCTAATAACTGATCATTATTATATCTTACTGATTAAGTATCTATATTATGAAGAACAAACGTATCTGTGCATAACGCTGGCATCATTTTGCAAATGACAACACTTCACGATCAAATTTCGGTCTTGAAATTTTCGCTACTGCAATTTTTTAATCTTCTGACCATCGTATCATTTTCAATTTTCGTTGCATAGGAAAAAAAAAAATACTTTAAAATGCAATTTGTTTAAAAACTGTATTCATTGATTGATGTATTATATTTTCTAAAATAATTTTTAAGCATGATTTTTTTTAAGTTTATCTTATCACGTGCCGGTTTCAATACATAATAGTAATAAACATTTTGCACATAAAGCAATAAGCATTTTTCAGCATTTGTTTCTGACTATTTTTGCATAACAAAATTATTACTTCCTTTATAAACAAATAAAAGAATAATATCAAAAAACTACCAATCTAACATATTTGTGAAAGACAAATTAACGAAATTAATACTTCTTTTATAAACAAATAAAAGAATAATATTGAAAAAACACAAATCTAACATATTTGTAATCGTACAATTTAAATTTTTAGATCACCAAATAGGATTTTTTTTTCAAATGGAATTTGTTTGCAAAGTTCATCTCAGTTTACTGATTGTCTATGGTTTTAAAAACAATTTTAAGGCATGGAGTATTTTTTAATTTATCTATATCGCACGGAGCTCTATTACGAAAGATTAATCCGTTTGCCCTTAAAACAAAATTAAGAGTTCATCATTTTCTTATGGCTAATATCCATTAAAAAACTTCCCTATGAATAAATAAATAAAATAATAAAAATAAAACACAAATTTACCAGACATATATAAGCTCTGAAATTATCAGAATATAAAAGGATGCCATAAGTAGCAAAATCTTGGCAAATAACTCTTAGCATGCGGCTAATAAGAAAACATCGCTTTTGATAAATTTAAAAAAATTATTTGATTGTATAATTCGTATTTTCCATATGAAAAATGCTTTTTTAATGAAAGTGGTCAATCTGAAAAATTTATTGCATATAAAAAAATTATTAGTTTTCAATAAAAAAAAATGTTTTCACCTATATTCTTTAACCCAGGAAGCCCGGGTATGATCCCCTAGTTATTTTAAAAACCATAATAACTCAGACAATTAAGATACAATTTTCAAACAAATTGCATTTGAAAGTAGATTTTTTTTCTCTATTTGACGGTTTAAAAATATAAAATGTACAATATTTAGAAATTTAAAAAATCGCTGACATAGCACGTATTTTATTTTCAATTTTTTTTTTTCAGTTTTTATGAGAAAATGGAAACAAAAAGGCACAGAAATATAATATTTTATTTCCTCCGTGATTATTTTCCCTTTACTTTCAACACTTTCAACAGAAATGGAGTTCTTCAGTTGCCACAATTACAAAAAAATGTATTAAAAATTACAAGAAATTAATATCTCAAAATTAAATTGAGATACAGCTTTCAAACAAATTGCATTTAAAAGAACATTTTTTTTCTTTATACGATGGTGTAAAAATTTAAAATGTGCGATGTCTAGAAGATTAAAAATTTGCAGTAGAGAAAATTTCAAAACCAAAATTTTATTTCAAATTTCAAAGTGTTGCCATTCGCAGAATGACGTATGCGTTACGCACAGATATGTTTGTCCTTTATAATATAGATAGACTAGACAGTACTTTTGTGTGGGCTAATGATGATAGTTGATTTGCTAATATCATTTATATATACTTAACTTTAAAACTGATATTTTTTACTTAAAAGCTCTATAGAATGATCAAAAATGATATTATCAACTGGAAGTGAAAAATAGATATATAACTAGATTTTTTTGGTTCATAAAATGAGTAAAGAAACACAACTATAGTTGCAAAAGAAACAATTATCTACTTTTTTTTAATCAGATGATTAAAACAGATAGTAAGGTTGGGACCCGTTTAATACATGATCACGCTTATGATATCCAAATGCAATATGCAGACTTTTTTCTGAGTACTTGAGCATCACCCATAAGGCTAATGCAAAAATATCACGTTTAGTACTTGGACAGTTATTACGTGATCTCACTTAATACGCGATAGATTTTCAGTACTTTGAAGGAAAAAATCCCACTTAAGACACAAATTCATTGATCAACATGCAAATTCTTCCTCTTTTCTCCAGTATTCCCAGTTTAGCGGATTTTTTTTATTCAGATAACAAACACTATTTCCGAAAAGCAATATTTACTTTATTTAATGACAGATAAATTAAGGCAAACATTATTTTTGAAAATAGTGATAGATATTTGAATTTAAAAAACCCTGCTAAATTAACAACACTGCAATTTTTCTTTGATCTCACATCCTAACATTGTTTGTCTCTTCCTTTGTGTATGTTTTTTCAGTCGTAGAGAGAGAAAGACAAATTCAGGATACTCAGATACATAACATTATACAATTTTTATGGTTAGAGATGATTATATCCATTATATGTTAGATTTTAAATGTACGTTATATCACTGCTATGTTTTATAATGTGTATTATAGGCAAAGAAATAAAATATGAGAGTGGTAAAGATTAAGCAAATATGAGTGTGGTTTTATAATTCTTTTACAAGTTCTATGTTTTCTTTACTTTTTGCTATGCTAACAATATTTTTTTTTACACAAAGATTAATAAGGATAGTTTTTTCTTACTATATTAAAAATGAAAGAGAGATTATAATGGTATTCATTATCGCAAGTACTATATATGATTTTAATAACTGAATTGTTCTTTAAAGACTTAATACTTTTCTTCGTGTTAAAATAATTTGTCTAGTAAGACAATTATTGTTGCTTTATTTTTGTTTGTAACGTATTAATGACAATAAAGCCATGTTTGAATTCATATTTATTTTCAGTTATTATTCCAATCAGTCCTATAAAATGAAACAATTAAAGTTGAATAAATTAAACTTTAATCTAAATGTACATAAAAGACACAATTTTCGACCATAAACATATAAATGAAAGCTCTAAGGTTCATTTAAACAATTAGATGTGCAAATAAGCTTAGTTTATGCAATATCATTACACAAATCAGGTTTAATATGCAATCCTGCTTAATACACAACTTTTGTCCACTCCCTTGAAACATATCTTAACCGTGTTTAAAAGTAGTTTACTGACAAGGAGAAAACAAATTTTCTTGTTAAACAACTCTATATCATTAATCACCTGATCAAGAGAGCAGATAATTCATTGCTATCAAAAATACAGTTATGTTACTTTATTCATTTTATGGGGGGAAATATGAAGATGATTTTGTTCTAGATACCCACAGCCTGATTGAATTTTTAAAAAACTGTAAATATATAACTGTAAATAAATATAATTAACTCACATCTAGAAATAAAATTATAAATAATAAAACAGATAAATTTTTGGAAAAGCTGTTACATAATGCAGTAGAAAACCTACTAACTTAAAATCCATCAATGATTTAAATTCACACAACTTCTCAGATATAAACAATCAAAAATTTTAAGTTAATTTATATTTATCTATTAACAGAGTTCTTAAATTATGTTCCAAGTATTACCCATAGCAAAATTAAAACTCACTTTTGAAATTCAAGTAGTTTATAAGCTGGTATGGGCCAGATAATTAGGAAATATTCTATTTCATATGCTGGACACATGATGCTGGTAAAATACATTGGTATGTGCTGACAACATTTCGAACAAATGTAAAATATGATAAAATTGTAAATAATGCAATTAAACAATATTACATCATATTCTATTGACAGGCATGAAAATAGGTTGAAGAAAAAAAGAAAATTGAAAAATTTCTAATTGTGTATTATTTCTCATAAATTAGCCATACTTTAGCAGATATTCTCATGTCTAATTGAGTAAAAGTTGTCATAACTTAACCACTTTTTGAAATGATAGATTTTAATCTTCCCTTCTAAGAAAAAACAGAAGATATTTTTCTCCAAGCTAAATATTTTTGGCACAGATGTGACCTTTGTCCAAGCAATATCTCAATCACAACGAAATTATCCAAACACATTTATTTATATATCAGTGGATCAAAATATTCTACCATAAAAAAGAACATTCTACAAACTTTCTTTCCTTTGAAAAGTCTAAACAGACACCATAAACAACTTCATTTGCGTGATTTTCAGATGCTCATAATGTAAGATAGACTTTGATTTGACAACTCTTTTTTCTACAATTTTTATAACATATGAACAAAAGCAAACTCCAAGGTCTGAAAAGACAAAAAAGTCAAAGAAAAGTTTTTCTGATGCCTCCCTTTCCCATTTTACCTGAACTTACAGATTAGTACCTAATGACGGGTAATAAAATTGCTTAGACTGTTTTAAAAAGTATTCTGATAATGGTTTGGATAATTCTAAAAAATAAAAGAAAACTGTTGGATTAACTTAATATCTTAAACCTTTAGAGCATGTTTTACTGACCGAGAATTAAAGATTTTGTACAAATATTACAGGGAGGGGGGAGAGAAAAAAATAGACCATATTAAGAATCTTTAGGTCTTTGTAAATTTTAAATATATTAATTTTCTTTTCAAGATATACAAGATTGTAACTTTTTTTTTTTTTTTTTTTTTTGACAAAACACATTTTATTTTAAATTTAACACTCTAGTATGCCTCTATTTGAGTCCTGCTTTCGTTTATTACATCACAAATCATGAAAATCACATAAAGGAAATATTTTGGATTATTATGAATTCATTGCAGCCATTTAAGAGAGAGTTTCAAGAGCTATTATAAGATTTACAGATCCTTACAAAAATAATTGATATTCCTTTTAATTTTCAATTCATTCCCAGAATCCCATTCTCTCAAAATCTTTTCATGAAAAATACTGCTTTTATAACTTTTCATTTTAAATTTATTGCTTATTTTTCTAATTTATTTTAAAAAGGAATTTTATTCAGGTAAAATTAGAAAGAAGAAAATAGACCATATTAAGAATTTTTAGAATAAATTTTAGGTCTTTGTAAATTTTAAATATATTAATTTTCTTTCCAAGTTATACAAAATTGTAACCCTTTTGTTTTCTTTTCTTTCTTTCTTTTTTTAAATTTAACACTCTATTATGCTTCTATTTGAGTCTTGCTTTCATCTGTTACATTACAATACATGAAAATCACACAAAAGAAATATTTTGGGTTATTCAATGAGCCGTATAAATATTATTACAAACTCATGAATTCATTGCAGCCATTTAAGAGAGAATTTCAAGAGCTATTATAAGATTTTCAAATCCTTAGAAAAATAATTCCTATTCCTTTAAATTTTTAATTCATTCGCAGACCACAATTTAAGAATCCCTAGTATTGATCCCCCCCCCCCCCTCTTCCCTCAAAATCTCTTCATGAAAAATACTGCTTTTATAACTTTTCATTTTAAATTTATTGCTTATTTTTCTAATTTATTTTTAAAAGGAATTTTTTTCAGGTAAAATTAGAAAGAAGAAAAAAATAGACCATATTAAGAATTTTTAGAATAAATTTTAGGTCTTTGTAAATTTTAAATATATTAATTTTCTTTCCAAGTTATACAAAATTGTAACCCTAACGTTTTCTTTTCTTTCTTTCTTTCTTTCTTTTAGGTAGATTTCGTATGAAATACTACCTATTGGCGTCGTTCCTATGTTGGAATTTCTGAAAAATTTTTGCAGATCTATACCGATCATGACCCCTAGAGCCCAAAACCACCTTCAGTAAAAAACTTTATATATCTATCTACCGGGTGTCCCAAAAAGGACTGACTGATTTTAAAATTCAATAACTTGCAAACGGTGACAGATATTAAAAAAATTCTTGCAGGAGGGTTATGCATAAGGTCAAAAGTTTTATTACAGTGATTTTCAATTTTAGTTCAATTTACAAACAATAGATGGCGCTGTAAGCAACAGTCGCTAAATACAGGCTCGATTTCTGGTCCTTTATCTTGTTCCATGCAGAAAAAGGAGATGGAAATGTATTATCCGGGCCACGAAGTACCAAAAATCGAGCCTGAATTTAGCGACTATTGCTTACAGCGCCATCTATTGTTTGTAAATCGAACTAAAATTGAAAATCACTGTAATAAAACTTTTGACCTTATGCATAACCCTCCTGCAAGAATTTTTTTAATATCTGTCACCGTTTGCAAGTTATTGAATTTTAAAATCAGTCAGTACTTTTTGGGACACCCGGTATCTATGTATGTATCTATCTATGTATATATATTACTTTCTTCTGGACACGATAACTTCCACAATTCTGCACTAATCTCTTCCAAACTGATACATAAAATCAAGGAGCATAAAATTTCAGTCAAGTTCATTAATGGGCAAAATCGGACCAAGGAGATGGAAATAGGGAGGGGTTTTTTGAAAACCGAACACCCCCCCCCCCCATAACTTCTTAATTTTTGTACATATCAAATCAGTTTAAAGTTTTTATTACTTCTAAAAATAGGGCCAAAAATTTATGTATCACAGATTTTTGATAAGTTAAAAATGGGCTCAAGGGATGCAAAAAATAGGGTTTTTGGGAGAAAAAATTCATAATTTCGTCAATTCTCAAGATATGAAATCCAATTAATTTTATCATGAATCTCCTTAACATTATCTACAACTTTTATATTCACAAGTTTTTGATAGGAACAATTCGTACCGCAAAAAATAAAAAATAAAAACAAAAACAAAAAGGGCGCTTGAAGAAGAAAAAAATCCATAACTCCGTCAATTCAAAAGATATAAAATCCCCATGGATTTATCATATATCTTCTTAATATTGTCTACAACATCTATATAGACAAGTTTTGGATAGTACCAATTCTTACAGCAAAAACAAATTAAAAATACATAGCGGTTGAAGAAAAAAATCATCTTAGTAAGGGTGTATTCAAATCCAAACTGCTTATTTTCTGACTCATTTTACAATTCATTTTTACTCTCAAAGGCTTCTAATTGGTATCTTTTCTTACTCAGAAACTATATAATGTACCGTAATGGACAATTTTTTGATAGAGGCAGAATATATTTTAAAACATGCTGTCAAAGTGGGCTTTTTGAACCGAATTTCCCGAAGCGGATTGTGTTGGAAAAATCATCGTATTAAGGGAGTATTCAAATCCAAACTGCCTATTTTCTGACTCAGTTTTAAATTCCTTTTTGCTCTCAAACGCATTTAATTGGTAGATTCGCTTATTCAGAAACTATACAATGTACCATAATGATCGATCTTTTTACAGAGGCAGAATATATTTTAAAAAATTATGTCAAAGTGGGCATTTTGAACGGAATTTCCGGAAACGATTGCGTTAGAAACGGCAAATACTGTCTTACTGAGAAAATAATTGTTTATATATTAAGATTTAATTAATTGAATGAAAATTAAAAACACAGGTCGCTTATAAATCTTTTCAAAAATCACGTCAACAAGCTTCATGTTTTTCCTATTAAAAATGAATCTGGAGTTATGCCAGAAAATTTCGAGTTGTTGAGCATGGAAAAGTTTTTTTTTTAATACCGCCCTAACATGATTCTGATAAAACCACTTATTATATAAAAAGGAAATAAAAACTCGTCAAAAGCGGCCAGATAAAATTGTTAAATTGGGTTTATCTCTAATCATGATTTGGTTTTTGTTTGTGAAATTAGTATACTTAACTTCGAAATCTACCTCCGCCTGTAGGCCGGGCCGGCAGGGATTTTTTTTAAATTTAACACTCTATTATGCTTCTATTTGAGTCATGCTTTCATCTATTACATTACAATACATGAAAATCACATAAAAGAAATATTTTGGGTTATTCAATGAGCCGTATAAATATTATTACAAACTCATGAATTCATTGCAGCCATTTAAGAGAGAATTTCAAGAGCTATTATAAGATTTTCAGATCCTTAGAAAAATAATTCATATTCCTTTAAATTTTTAATTCATTCGCAGACCACAATTTAAGAATCCCTAGTAGTCATTCACCCCCCCCCCCCTCAAAATCTTTTCATGAAAAATACTGCTTTTATAACTTTTCATTTTAAAATTATTGCTTATTTTTCTAATTTATTTTAAAAAGGAATTTTTTTTCAGGTAAATTTAGAAAGAAGAAAAAAATAGATCATATTAAGAATTTTTAGAATAAATTTTAGGTCTTTGTAAATTTTAAATATATTAATTTTCTTTCCAAATCATACAAAATTGTAACCCTTTCATTTCTTTTCTTTCTTTCTTTTTTTAAATTTAACACTCTATTATGCTTCTATTTGAGTCATGCTTTCATCATTACATTACAATACATGAAAATCACATAAAAGAAATATTTTGGGTTATTCAATGAGCCGTATAAATATTATTACAAACTCATGAATTCATTGCAGCCATTTAAGAGAGAATTTCAAGAGCTATTATAAGATTTTCAGATCCTTAGAAAAATAATTCCTATTCCTTTAAATTTTTAATTCATTCGCAGACCACAATTTAAGAATCCCTAGTATTGATCCCCCCCCCCCCCTCAAAATCTTTTCATGAAAAATACTGCTTTTATAACTTTTCATTTTAAATTTATAGCTTATTTTTCTAATTTATTTTTAAAAGGAATTTTTTTCAGGTAAAATTAGAAAGAAGAAAAAAATAAACCATATTAAGAATTTTTAGAATAAATTTTAGGTCTTTGTAAATTTTAAATATATTTGTCGGAGCACAGCTCCGGCTTCCCTGCAAAAATTACACTTATTGTTAACACGATAGCGTCGAAAATATTTAACGCATCGACACACAAAATGAGTTGGATGTTGGTAGTGCCAAAATCTCGGTACATATTGAAAATCATAAATATTCGACAACCCTAACAGCCTGAAATGTCGGCTCAAAATTTTCCCATAGAGATAACATTGCGAGTTCAATTCTATATATTTGAAAGATAAGGCTTTCTTTTTTTAGTCATCTACCTTGAGCTTTTTTTACACCAATTTTAATAAATCTTTTTTTAAAATGAAAGCTTCTTCTTTGTAGATTTGCCCGCACCAGCTATTTTTTTTAAAAATATTCCCATTTTTATACTTAAATTTAAAATTTAAAAATTTTCTATGAATTTGTTTCAAAATGATAGCAATTAGATTACTTCCATTGTTGTAAGAAAGGAAAAATAATAAGGTTTGCTTATCTTTATTGATGCCATTTTCTCATAAAATTCAAAATAAACTTTCTGAAAAAAAAATGAACAGAAAATGACGTCATGCTTTAATAAAATACTCATGTTTTCTGCAAAAAGCTGTTATAGTTCAATTCTTTTTCGTTCATTGAGTTTGAGACGCTTGGTGAAATGCTTCAATGAGCCAAAATGACATCATATTTAAATGAAAACGATCATTTTCTCTGATAAAAGTAAATATTCTACTATGAACGCCTCTAAAAGATATAAATTTCTGAAATTTTACTCGCCGATACATAGATTAGAATCACAAGTCAAGAGTGCGAATGTTCACATGCAAAGTCGTAGTTGACAAACTTGATTTCAAGTTTAGAAATATATGTATTAATCACATATTGCGCATTGTAATATTTTTGAAATGGTGAATGTAAATATAAGAGATGCGTATTTATGAGTATTTATGCGTATTTATTTGCAAATTATGAGACGGTGAAAATAACATTAAGTTTAGATTTTACGTGAAAAATAATTCCATGATTGACTTAAGGTGAAATCATTGTTTTAAATTTTCTATCGGCAATTTTAAACGGCTCAGATGTCATATACGCCTCATATTGGCGCGACCTTTTTCCCACGCCAATGTCATATACGTAACGGGTACTTAACTGGTGCCAAAGTGTCATTATTTTACTTGATATGGTAACTCGGATGTTATTGTTTGTGCTGTTGAAGTTTTCGCCGAATTAGCGTGGGAAAAATGTTGCGCCAATATGTGACATGTGTGCCTTTTAAAAATACAGCCTTAATGGGTAATTTCATCAAAATTACATATCTTGATTAGGTATAATAAATAATACAGTTTAATTTTTTAATATTTCTAACTGTCGAAGTGTATGGAATTAGTATTTTGGTAACTTTAAGTTAAAAATAATATTTGTTTTAAGTGACTAAGTAGTAACCAATGTATGAGTTCATTTTTAAACAATTTCTTTCGTCAAAATTCGACGAGGTTCATCCCGTTATTAATTAAAACATTAGCTCCATTGCTGTAAATTATGCATTTTAACCTCATACGGATCATTATGGACGGAGTCGAATGTTGAAGTGAATGTTCATACATTGGTGACCTGAGATATACATTGACCCCCCCCCCGTCTTCTTTCAGAAGTTTTACATTCTACGTATGTAACAACCACTATTTTTTTTTTCGAACTTTTCATTCTTTGTAAGCTTCCAAATCGATGCAATTCATTTTGAATTTTAAATTAAGAGAAACAAAAAGAAAATCGAATACGGAAAATACGATTTTGGGCATAAGTCGAATGGCTACGAGTGATACTCAAAGAAATCGAGAAAAATATAATATCATGTATGCATTACTTATATGTATGTATTCTTATGTATGTATGTTTGTATTCGGACGAATGTATGTTTCTATTGGGAAATTTTCATAATCGGGTTTGTAGACAATTTCATAATTTACTGAGCATTGTTTGATGGGCAAATTTAACAATTTGGTTGCGGTGCCAATTATTGAAGATTACTCAATTTTTTTTAATTCATCGTAAGTGAATATATTTCAACTGAAATGCAAGTGAACATTCTGAAGTAAATGAGATAAGCATTTTTTTTTTTTTTTTGTCAAGATGTACACTAGAAAACAGAAATATGTAGATCACAAAATAAAAAATTCCTGTTCGGGTTGGAAAAGTTAGCTTCCTTATTTCTTGCTTTTAAGATTTTAGCTAATTTTACTTGAAAACACGAAGTTAAAATACGAAGAATCCAGTTAGCGAAGAATCACCATCACTGAATTTCAATGGGAATTTCGCCAAATTAGTCAGATGCAGCCAAATTGGCTTAATTTGTGACGACATATTTTTGGTCGCCAAACTTGGCGATATTTCGTCCAAATGTCGCGAAGCTTAGCGATAAATTCGACGTTAATGTATATAACTATGATCGCTTATGCTTATGATTGGAGAAATGGATACAACAATGAAAGATAATTCGTGCGAAATCATATTCACTAAAAGTCATAAATCAATCCCTGATTTTTTTTTAATCTGTTGCCTAGATTTAGTGTACACTTTAAGAAATATACATATTTTTATATGTGCAACGTTATACACAGAAGTTTCGAAAATGACGGTTAAAAGAAAGTAATTCAAATGTATAGAGTTATTCAGATTAATTCTATGTGGAAAAGGCGCATAAAAATAACCCAGATGCTTCAGAATATTTTCTGAATAACGATATAACAACAACTCAGATGAATAAAGGTATCAAGTTTGATAGAGGAGTATGCCAGACTATCTATGAGTGTGTGTTACATACGTGTTATAAACCTTTACCTGTTGCCATATTAAATAAGTGTGGGCTGTGCCAGATAAGCAAGTCTTTGAAGAAGCTTTGAAGTTTTCTGCCGCTAACTCTCTGGATCAAGTTCTCAAAGATCGGAGCTAAATTAAAAAAAAATCAAAATCTCTCAAATACATCCAGGGGTAATTCTTTATCTTTACTGTAGATTCTTTTATCCAGTGGTTTCTCTTTATTTTTAACATTTCTGAATTATTCTAAAGAACAACAAATTATGCTGCATGAAAATTTTGATAATTCGACATCGGATTTACAGATGAGCAGCAGAAGATACTTCAGTTATGCACTGAACAGCTTTTGTCTTTGCAAACAAAGGCTACAAATTTCCCTAAGTCAACATTTATAATTTGAAAAGGAAGAGCTATAAAACGTACAAAAATCAAAGAAATTAGTATAACAATCATAGCGCAGTTAGGATCAGAAGCTATCATTCTTTTGGCACGAACAGGTACTGCTGCATTTTATGTCAAAAACAAGGTAACTCACTCAGTGCTTAAAGAACCAACGTGTTTTAAATTATTCGCTAATTTAAAAAGTCAGCAATAAATCTACAGCTCAGAATGGATACAGTGTTATATCTCACTATTGACGAATTTTCAATGATAGGATGTCGTCTTTTGGCGGACCTTGAACAAAGATGTGGCGAAGGCAAAATAGATAGTTACATCGCGTAAAAGACATCCCTCTATATAAGAGACATTCTTTAAAAGTCATTTTGATTCTTCGTGGACAAAAAATGCTTAGAGTTCATTGAGCCAAAATAAGAGAAAAAATAGACAAGACTCATTGAGACAAAACTACGATCAGCAGACACAGTTCCGAAAGACTCTGAACTTACTTTGCGTGAGCCAAGTTTTTGACTACCTCTCACCCCTTATGCAATGACGCAAAGATATACTGCTTTCGGCTAACTTGAATGATTTGAAGGTGCCATATGTCTTTTTCTCAAAACCAAGCAAGCTAAAGAAAATAACCAAGAAGTACTTCTTAAATCAAAGCGGGGGGCAATAAACAAGAATTTTAGCAGATCACAATGATTAAATAGCAAGATGGAGTGAAGATGATCACGCGTCTGGACTTCAGTCTAGACATTCCTCAGCAGCTGGATGCAGGGTTATGCATTATGCTACATACCAATATCTGAACGGAGTGAGGATTGGTAAACGTAAGTAAGATAAAAAAAATATATATTGCTTATGGCCCACGATTTCAACCTCGAAGCTTGCCACAGGCCATAATAGTTCATTTTGTTGAGTATCATGAGCCATTTCTAACTGTATTTTTTTAATCAAATCTATTTGTAAATATTGGAAAGAAGAAAAAGCCTCATTCTCACGAAGTTAGTTAGTTACCTTTAACTGTTGCATACCTTGCCACCATACATAGATTCTCGAGTTTAACATTGCCAAAAACTGATGTGGATATTCATCTAAAGGTGTTGTCACATAAAACAACTTATGCCATTTTTACTGTAGTTTGTCATTTAGAGAAAGTTCTAATGGAAGCAATTTTTGCTAAGGACAGGCTTTACCCAAATTAGAAGTATGGGAGCACTTGCTGACAGATTAGCATTTGTGCATTACCTGAGGCAACTGACGACTGAATTAAACACTTTGAAATGAAGTATCGACGATTGTTATTTCAAACTTACTTTTATACTATTAAACTGTAATCTAGAAGATAAAACATTTTTTTAAATAATACCTTTTAAGTTTACGCGCCTCCATGCTCCGACATTTCGGCCTGACGAATACTAGTAATTTTCTTTCCAAGTTATACAAAATTGTAACCCTTTCGTTTTCCTTTCTTTTTTTAAATTTAACACTCTATTATGCTTCTATTTGAGTCATGCTTTCGTCTATTACATGACAATACATGAAAATCACACAAAGGAAATATTTTGGGTTATTCAATGAGTCGTATAAATATTATTACAAACTCATGAATTCATTGCAGCCATTTAAGAGAGAATTTCAAGAGCTATTATAAGATTTTCAGATCCTTAGAAAAATAATTCATATTCCTTTAAATTTTTAATTCATTCGCAGACCACAGTTTAAGAATCCCTAATATTGATTCCCCCCCCCCCCCCAACCTCAAAATCTTTTCATGAAAAATACTGCTTTTATAACTTTTAATTTTAAACTAGTGTAAATGCCCATCCTAGAATGGTAGGTAAAAATTGTGTTTTTCACTTAAAATTTGAAAAAACTGATAAAAATATAATTGACAATATTATACAATATTAGCGTTTGGATGAGCAAAGGTCGGCTAGTTTATGTTCTAATAAACACACTATTAACATTTAGAATACTTCTGTGTAAACCAGGCTTTCTGGCTAATATACATGTTATGTTTTAAAAGCTTTACATAATATTTCCCATTTAAAATTTACATAAATTTAAATTTTTATAATTTGTTTATTTTAATAAACAACTTCAAATTACGATCTTTCAATTTGACAGCAAATTTTACTAAGTTTTTAAATATTAAAATCTAAAATCTTTATTTTTAATTATTTTAATTTGGAATCACATTTATTGTATTCTAATATTTTTTCTCATTCCTCTGGTAAAATTTCAGCGCAATTGCTTGTATAAGGTTACCAGATAAACGAGAAAATGATTTCTAAACTCTTCTTTATTTATAATTGCTTTCTATTCATACTTTGCCTCAAAAAAGCAATCTCCTAGTTCAGACTATGTTTCGTATCTTTGGAATGCACCGGAAATTCCATTACTACGTCATAAGACTCACAAACAGCAGGCTTTTGCTCCCGCCCATGAGACTGTTGCCATTCCACAGTTAAAATTCTAGCGTAAAAATATTTTCGCCGGCTTGCTATCGACAGACCGTCTTTTGGAATATTCTGATTGGCTCATTTCGACGAGAGCGTTCTCCGATTTCGACAGGCGTTTCAAAAAAGAGGCAGTTGGTTACTTTTGCGAGAATGAGAAGGAACATATTTTGGCTCGGGAAGTTTCTCCTTTCGCTGTTGAGCCAAGATGCCCAACGGGCGCTTACTTTTCTACTGATGAGCTTTTCTAAAGAATGCGTGACTCATCCCTTTGTAATTTAATTCAGCATTATCTTGCCTACTTCATTTCGTCGACTTCAGCTAAGATTGTTTTACTTCAACATTATCTTGCCTACTCCGTCTCGTCGATTTCAGCTAAGATTATTCATCCTGATTTATGTAGTGGTCGTAATACTACAAGTACAATTCAATTTTTATCTTTGAAGAGAGCACTCAAGAAAGCCTGCTAACTCCCCTTTCAAAGAACTCTCGAAATCGCTTGAGAGAACAGTAATTGTGCAAATGGGCATAGTTTTTCCCTCAAGTCATACATTTTGCAGTTGATACTTCCTTCAGAAAATAAAGATTAGTTTTGAAGCTATACATCCCTAATCTGAAAACTCATTTGTTTACCAAATCTAAAAAAATTCCCGCTAAGTGAACATTCTAGTTTACAGAAACTTTAATAAATTAAACATGAAGACGTTAATTTCTCTACATTTACAAGAAAATGATTAAAATTCCTAAAACTTATCAGAACTGAAAATTAAATTCAATAACATACTCTTCCCTTTCAGCAAACAATAATTTTTGAAGATATTTAATGTCTGTTATAATTAGCAATAATATTTAAGAAATCCGGATCTGGAAATACGATGTTTAACAATGTTTAATAAATAATATTTATGTGTAAATCATTCTTATCATTTAGTGTGGTGTGTTATTTCTCTTGATATGCATCAAATGGGGTGAGTAATGATAGTTTTCCTTGTTTATGTTTAAAGAGTATTTTTTTCAGATTTAATTTAATTTAATTACAACGCATTTTGGCCCACTATACATCCGGCCGTGGTGTGATTCTGGAAGGTGTGAATTGGATTTATTTTGGTTCAATTTGAATTTTTCAATTGAATTTTCGCTCCATTTTACATATCCCAGGGACACATTACAATAAGATAACAAAATCAAAATTTCTTAAATAAAACAAAAATTTAACAAATATGTAATAAAACTGCGTAATTAATCTGCTGCAACTATTGAAATAATACTAACAATTGATACTCATTTTTTATAACACTTTGAAATTGTATTTTTATCGTTTACCCCCCCCCCCCCCCACACACACACACACAAAAGAGATATATAATGAGATCAACAAATATGAAAGGCACATTATTTACTAAGAAGCTGATTTTCTGTGCCATGTGACTTAAGTGAAAAGTACAAAGTGATTTTTTTTGTAAAGATTTAAGTTTATGGCTTATAAAGACAGATATTTTCGCAAAAATGGTGGCGTTGCAGTTCGAGATGAACAATTGTTCTTTTAAATCTTAATTTTAATTAACACAGTATTTTACTTTTTATCTTTTCAGTTTTTTTTCTTTTCATGCTATGATAAATTTATCTATTTTCATACTTTGTGGTTAAAAATTTTTTTTTTATTACTTCAAATTATTATTTTACTGCTTCTTATAAGATGTGACAGCCTGAAGAGTGTGCCTTAATAAAAACTATAGTATTTTTTAAAGCTTTTAACTTACAGCAGTAAATCTAAGCTGCTCTGTGCATGATATTGTTTAAAAGGTAAGTGTTTTGATTAATTTCAGTTCATAGTTATTTTATGTATGTCTATATACTTTAACATTTTCATGCATGACAAGGATTCACTTGGTTTAATATTTATCTTGAAAGATACTAGTCTGGCATTCCTTGTTGCTGTTTGATAAGCAAAAAGCATTTTTTTTTTTTATTATTTTATCTATGCTTGTCTCTGGTACATTTGATTTTTTTTTTTTTTTTTTTTTTTTTTTTTTTTTTTTTTTTTTTTGCAGTTATGAATGTCATATTTTTTTTTAAGGAAAAGTGTCTTTAATTTTAATTTCATTTCTATTTTGATTGAAAAGAAATGTATTTGTAATTATCTCATTTGGGAATATTTAATATGTTAGTTAATATTTTTTCTGCTTAGAAAAAAAAAAAAGATAAGTGGTTTGGTACAGGTTTACTTTTGTAATGTAATGTAAAATTTACGAATAATTCAGATGCATTTCTCAGTTATAAAAAAAAAGAACAGCATATTTTTTTAAAGTTTCGTTTGATTTGTATAAGATACGCACTGAATGTCTTGCATTGGCACATTGCCGCACTTCCAGAAATAATAGTTTGTCTTTATTGTCTCTCTTGGCCAGGAAGTGCTGCCCTGTGTTGTGTTATCGTCTGTTGGACGTAAATTACGCTGGTTCGTATGTTGTCTGTTGACAGTATGATTTGAATAGCACATTTGTGTTTCAGTGCAACATATTTAGTAATGTCTCTTTTAAGAGTAGTTCTCTAGTGCTTATTATTATTATTATTATTTTTTTGTTAGTTAAGAAGTTGTCATTCAGCCTTTCCCAAAATATAAATATAAAAAAAGTCTATATATATATATTTATTTTATATTGTGTATAACTTGCTTTTAAATACTTTTTTTTACACAACTAGGGGGCTCGGCCCCCTACGAGCTACGCTCGCCAACCCCCGTCCAGACACCGCAGACTCTAAATGCACGCTAATTTGATCGGCTTTAAAAAGATTTCGAAAGATTGAATTATAATTTAAAAAACAGTGGCGATCTCCCTATAAACGGATTTCTATTCATTTCTCTTTGATTGGGAATTTTAACGCCAAATCCGCTGCGGTACTACTTGATTATCCAGTTGACCAATTTCGCCAAATTATATAAATCGCCAAATTATACAAATTGACATAATTTTTATTTTAAATAACGAAAGAACAAATAAATTAGTACAACATTAATAAAAATACAAATAAAACTTCGAAATAAAAATAACTTGATGACGTAGACACGTGTAACAATATTTCAAAATTAGCTAATATAAAAGGAATTAAGTAAACAGAGTCTTTGTCTCCTGGTATTTTTTAACAAAGCGAAAAGAAAGTTCTTTTAAATCAGACATTTTAAATTAATCATTTTTAATCTGACGTAATTTGGACCAAGCTATTATTTCTCTTTTAAATATTCATGTAAAAATAATTTTGTTAGAAAGGAAATATTATTTGCGCTTTGCTAACAAAAATAGTTGAAAAGATCCTCTCAAAATATCAGATAAATCTCTAGCGCAATTTCTAAATTTAAATTGCTTTGTAATATTATTTTGTGTTCATTTTATGTAATAACTGTAAAGTGACGTAAATATGACGTAATTTCTCCTATTTAAGACTTCTAACGCATGTTAATGAATTTATTATTTTACAATATCCTTTCTCTTTTAAATTTCACGTGTATACTTTTTATGACGTAATTTTTAATAAGTTCCTGCTTTTTGTACATAATTATTTAATTCTAATTCCAAATGATTTTTTCTGTTTATAATAGTCACGTGTAAATAATTTTTTAATTTGAAGCAAACATTATTGTTTCCGTTGTTTATACAGGTGGCAACAGGTTAAATTAGTACAATTTTCTAAAATAAGTAAAAAATATCTCTCGAAATGCTGAAAATTCTAATTTAAAATAGAAATGAAACCTCGAAAAATAAGTCAAATTAAAAAATTAAATAAATTCTGCACACCGGGAAATTATAACGTATAAAATGATCTAAAAATTATTAAATTCTGATGTATAGTTTTTGTTCCTATAAAACTTTTTTAGTGGAACGATTTTGTCCAACTTTAGCATTAAATATCTCTTAAAATAATTCTTCGATTTGAAAACTGTCTGCATCAGCATGTTTATCAAACATTTCTGTATAATACTACCGATTTTCATATTTTTGTATGCATTATTTTTCTTAATATTATCGAAGAAAGACCTCCGGTTACAAAAAATTCAAAACCGGCGGCGGCGGTGACAGCGGTAGTTACTTTTTTTTAGAATAGAGAGATTAAATCTTGGACACACTTTTGCAATTTTTTTATAGTTAATATATTTTTATATGCAGAAAATTTTATGTTTTATGACTTTATTATAAATTTTGTGCAATGATTAAGAGTAATGTGAAATGTGTTGGATTTGGATATAGGTGACAATTTAGAAGAGCATGTGAACAAGTAACATTTTCTTATTTGGATGTGGGCACTTGATTAGAAAGTTACATGCAGTTGGCGTAATCATAATAATAAAAAAAAAAGATGTTTTTTTTCTCTTTTACATATATTGTTTTATTGGATTGTGAACTTCGGCAAAATATATAGTAATCTTAGATTAGTTTATCCTGGCATACATTTAGTTTAGGCATATTACATAGCTCGAGTCATCATGTCATTGTTACAAAAAAAATGTTTTTTTTTGTCTCCCTTTTGGTTCTAGTTTGCTTTTGCAAAATAAATAAGATGTACAACATACATTTGGAGTATAGTTTTAACACTAGAACGGCGGCAAGGGGTCATTTTGACCCTTGACAAATGAATCCATGTCGATTCGAACCAGAATTTGTTTTATAATATAAGATTAGTATATGCTGCACGGGTCAGGGTCAAGGGTCAGCTAGGTGGGGAGGCCTACCAAATGGCTTGTATATGCTGCACGAAAATAACTTAAATAAGATAAATAGTTTTAAATAAAAATTCTGATATGAAATATTTTTATAAAACTTGAGTAAAATTTCCCGCCGTTCTAGTGTTAAACAGTTATTTTTTTTTATGTTTCTCAATGACATACATTCACTTGATACAGTGTTTTGTTTTTGTGTAAGTTTGATTGCTAGTACCTCTGTCATGTTTTATGTGGGATACTTCAGTCATTGCGCTATTTTCCATGGGATAGCAAAATGTCTGAGGTGTGTATTTCGATCTATGGTTAAGCAAGTTGGCCGCTAGCTTAATCAGGGATCGGATATTTTTCCTAACATGATTCATAGAGTTACACTAATATAAATTTCACATGCTGGTGTATTGTTCTTTTTTTTAAATTGCTAAAATTCACCTGTAATTGTTTCATAATACTGATTATGGATACCACTTTTTCACTAGTTTACACGTTTTCACTAACTTGCTATGGGCAGATAGCATTGTTAGGTATTAATCACACGTTTTTTTTTTCCTCTCATGCACATGGTTGTTGTGATGTCATGTTTAGCCTGGTACTTCACACACACACACACACACACACACACACATTTACTCGTTCAGTTTAACTGATTTTGTTCTATTTCAAGTAACACTCACCATGGTTAAGGACATTAATGACTATCTATGCATGTATTGGTTTCTTTTTATCAGCATTTGTGTTAACTTAAAATTGCATTTTTTTTCACTGCATTCACAACTTCGTATTTGTTTTTTTTAGATAGATTTGTTTTAATGTAAGATGGTTTTTTTTGTTGGTGTGTTTAAAAGTTTGCAGAAATTATGTCATAATTTAACTATTGTACATTGATTGCACATACATCTTAAATTTTTATGCAAGAGATAATTATTTGGGTGTACATTTTTTTTACACATACAGTTAATATACTGTTTAATTTCGTTGTTTACGCACGGCTGGTGACTCATTGCTATTTTATTCATAACATAAGGTAATTTTATTATCACTGACATGATATTTGATTTCGGTAAGAGTTGTTTTTTATAAAATTTATTCAAATGCATAATGTGAGCTGTTATGTACATTTTATTTTTCTTAAAAAGGCTATTCACATATAGTCAATAAACTAAATCTTTGGCATTATTTTTCACATTATAAATTTTTATTTTGTGAGTTAAAGTCTCACAAGTGTCTTGTGACAGATACATACACTCATATGACATAAGGTATATAGCTTGTTATTTTAGCTATTCATTCTTCTCTTTCATTCCTTTTTACTTGGAACATATTTGGCTTGCCATATATTCTACATTTTTAGCGTAGGACTATGCAATCTGCTGAGCACTTGTGCATTTTATGCACACTTCTGTTAACCTAATACAGTAATAACTTTGACAGATACAACTTTATTTTAATTTTAGCCCTTAGTCAACCATTTATTCAACTTTTTTTCACAAGAGTTCATATGTTGGATATTTGTTTGTGTTACGCATCACTTGCTTATTTAGAATACATTTTGGTGCATTCATATTCATACATTTCAATAGTTCATGTGTTGATTTACATAGTTTGTTCATTTGCTTTTACACATTGTACTTTGCTAGCGATTTATTCGGCAGTATTGCTTTTTGTTTTGTTTTTTTCTTACAAGTAGTTCATTGTGTAGTACACACTGACTGGTTTAGAGTTTAACCAGAGTTTACACACACATTACAAGTAGTTCATTTGTTTTATTAACCCTCATTCATTACATTTTGATGATTAACTCATTAATTATGTAATTGAATCTCGCTCGTATGCAAGTGTTTTGGGTTATTACACATATACTGTCCGTTTATTTTGTTGGCAAATACATTACAATTTTAGTTCATTGTGACATTACTACATATAGTTCAGGTGAAATTATACAATTCTTTGTGTAACTATTCTGTATCTTTGTAGGTCTAACTGATTGTCAATTGTACGTTCTTTTTACACGCAGTGTTTATGCGAATGTTCATAGGTATGTAAATATTACAATGTTGAGTTTCTTACAAAGGTTTTGCTCGTTTGGTGTACTTGTGGACGTTTGCAAATGACCCTCCCTCACAACTTCGCTTGGCGTGCAACACCTACAGTGTTTTTTTTTACAAAGATTTCTACAATGTTTTACAATAGATTTTTCTTACAATGGTATATTTTTGCAGCATGCTATGCAGATGAAGTTATTTTCATACATTTACATGTGCAATTGTTTGGTTAGTGGGCCCCAGTACAGTTCTTGGAACATAATGTTCATGTGTTTACTTACATTTGTCTATGCTTGCGTACACATTTGCTCATGTGTTTATTTCAGGTAGTTCATGAGTTTGGAGTCTCTTTTTCCCTCCCTTCACACACATACAGTTTTCTCCTTTTACTTTTCTATCTTTTAAATTTTACATCATGTTTCAATATTAAAATAATCTATTTTGTTTAATTTTAACAAGTTTATATTTTTTTGTGTTTGCATAATGTCATAACATATCAATGACACCATCACTTTGTCTATGTACAAAGATTTTAAAGTTACTAGGAGTTATCCGTCACATGACATATTAAACTACACATACATTTCGAATTTGTTTACTTTGAACATGTAACATTTTTTTTTACACTTTCATTGGATACTTTTTACTTGAATGTGGCAGATCGAGTAAGGTATCTTGTACACTATATAAAATTGTATACAATTTCTTATTGAGTGTTTTTAATAATTTTGCCAGGAGTTAAATTTTATTCAATACACTGAAAGTCAGGATGGCAGGGTGAAAATTCATAAAATACTAAATTATAATATACTTTGATTTTTTTTTTTTTTTAAGTGGTAACTTAATTAATTTGCAGGAATCTAAAAAAAAAAAAAAAAAAACTACCCCTTGTTGTTTAAGGCAGAAGCCATAAGCTGATGCCACTATAATTCAAAATATTTCAATATTTAGGACTACACTTGTTTGAGCATGTGCAGCTTGAACATTTTTTTTTGTCTCTGGTAGTCCTGTGCATTATCCACAAATTTCTTGTTTCTTATGCCAGTAATGAAGCAACCTAAGATATTACAAATAGGCTTCAATTTTATGAAAGGATTCACCTTTCCTTAAAGTTAAAAAAATTTTTTACTGGTGTATTTGTCTTCTGTATTTTTATTTGCTTGCATTTTATAATATTATGATCTCTTGTAAGATCAAATTTTGAGAAGTGGTAAATACAGTTAATGTAAATGCTTCTCTATATGAATATATTATATACATGACTAAAAATGCTGGTACCAGCGCCACAAACACAATGCCACAAAAATGAAATATAGGATCCTATGTCATCAACAAATGTGGCACTTTTATTTTGTGGAAGATATAATTTGAAAAAAAGATTATTTTGAATATTATGAATGCTCAGTCATGATCAATTATAATTCTTTGTGAATTGTCTTTAAAGCAAGCAAATATATTTTTTTTCTACTTACTTATTGTTGTATAAAATATGTTACAGGAACTAAGGTGTACTAGCTTCAGAGACTAGTTAAAAATAGTGTTCTCTTTATGTGTCAACTTAAATAGTTGTTTTTATTTTGTAATGGTACATATTCTGTAAGTGCGAAAGTGGACAAAGGGGTGTTGATAGAAAGCTGCAACGTACACGTTGCATCTTTCTTCGGGTGTCCCGGTGAGATATGTGACAGAGATCGCTCACATATCCTTTTTTTTTTTTTGTTAAAAATTAAGTTAATTCATTTATTTTGGCTTTTGAAACATGTCATTTTTTTCCCTTCGTTAGGTAAAATTTATTATTTAACTCGACGCTTAAAATCCATTTTGAATCTTATCTGTTCGTTTTTTCTTTCTTTCATTAATCTCGAAGGTATTGCAGTAATTTTCACTTCAGAATTTATTATCGGTTCTCAATAACATTTGCGGGCGTTAAGATAAAATAAAATAAAAACAGAAGAGTTAAAACCACCTGCTTTTGATTTCAAGGCATGTTATTTTGTTTTTTTCTTTTGTGTCGCCAGCGATAGATATAATTAGGTCTCATTCCTTTTTAGTAAAAGTGACCGTTGAAATAATATATCAAAAATGTAAAATGAAAGTTTTTTGAGGCTGTCTTTGAAATCACTTTTCATGTATGTTAATGTATTTGTCAGTTGTGTTAAAACTTATATCTTTCTCAGTATTTCACAATTTTAAGTAGCAATCATCTAACATAATCATTTGTTTTGATAATTTATTGCCGGCTTTATGGCGTCAAGGATATATATACATATGTAGTACCGTTAGTTTCTGGCAACCTTTCTGCATCACGTGATTTATTTATTGTTTTTGTCGGGGTGCTGGATTCTGGGCTAATCATTTTGGCATGTAAATATGACCCTTTGTCTGCTCTTCGTGCACTTTTCTAATGCTGAAATCTGGAGATGTTGTTGCGCCAAGTCTTATATGTTTCTTATGAAATCACACACTTCACCTCTGCTCTTGCTACTGATAACACCGCAATACTTTGCTTCCACGGGTGCCATCACTAACTCTACATCTTAGCCTTAATAAAGATTCTTTTCCATGGAAATTTCTGCTGATTATTGCCTGGTGGACATTCTTTACAGGAAACGGATTACTCTAACTGGGTTTACGACATAATACATCGTTCTTGTACTACCAACTTATTCCATATAAACCGGCCTGCAACATCATTACATCCGGCTATCAACGACTCCACAGTTTTATAAATGCCTTTTAGTGTTTTGCAACCTTAATTTTTATATATCTATGTAGTTTTTAAATTATTGTAATACAAAGAAGAATCAAACATAGTTAATGCCCATTGTTAATAGCTGTACAAAGAAGTTTTTATTTAATGTATCAAATGAAAATAATCGTTTATCCTTTCTTTCACAAACAACGCTAACTTTGACGAACAACAAACGCTGTTTGAATGCGGTAAGCAGCATTTCCCCAGCATGTTGTTTTCTCTATACGATCTTTGCTTCACATTTCAGCAGAAACGAATTTACCAAAGTGTCTCGGGAAGAACCTCCCCTCCCCACGAAAAAGTCCCTCCGAAAGCATTGTTAAATTGTTCTTTGCGCCTATTGGTGTTTTTCTTCTGTTTACCCGTGGCTGACATCACATGAGTAAGCACTTGTATAGGACAGCAAGTGACGTCATTTATATCGTCTCCTATAATTTTCATAGCTCCATGGTTTAATTTTTTTTTTTTTCAATGAATCACACGAATGACTTGTTACCACATTCTTTTTAACGCTCCATGTTTACGCTTTGTGCTTTGTTTTTTTTTTTTCAACTCAATTTCTGAAATGTTTTTCAACTGTGTAAATCGTTGAAATTTTGTTAGTTTTAAATATTTTATAGAAAATTATGTTGAACAGAAGGGATTTCAGGTAGAAAAGATTTGTACTTAAGCAGATAAGTTTTCTCATACACATCTCAAATTGAAATTGATAGGTTCGTCCCGGATTCGTTACACTGTGTTTTATTATATAGAGATTTATTGCTTTTTAACATCTATTTTTCTGATTTATTTAAAGAAGAAATTTTTTTCAGATAATATTGATTTACAGAATAATTTTACTTGACATATGACAGGGAATCATTTATCATCAAACTTTAAATGTGTTAAAAAAATTATGCACTTATTTAAATTTTATACAATGGAACCTTGCTTATCCATAGTTTGATTAACATGAATTTTACCTGTGGTGCTATCTATGTAAGGCAGGAAGTTTTATTCATTTATTTTAATTAATTTATTTATTTTATTATTATTATTATTATTTTTAAATAACAGAAAATAGATGTGCATTTTTGGCCTTATTATATGTTTATTACATTCTAAAGTGGTAATCATTTGAGGCATAGTCTTACTAATTCTTTCTATTTCTATGAAGCCTTTCTAATTTTATGTGAAGCCGTGTTGTGTTTACAAATGTGAATTTAAAATAAGTACATTTTTTTTTTAATTCGAAGTCTCATAATATTTTTCAAAGCCCATAACATATCTTTATGCTCTGAGTCTGAAAATATGTTTATACTGTAATATTTCTTTATATTATAAAACTTATAATTAACAAATTTCTCTAGAATTTGATTAAACAAGAATTTTGATTAACCAGGTCAACCTGCCCCATCACTATCCCAGATAATCGAGGTTCCACTGTGCGTTTTAGATCAAAAGAAATATAACATAATCAATACTATAAGATGTATGAGCTAATCCACATTTTAAGTACAAAATCATTGAAATGCAGACTTACTAAAAGGAACTACAGAAGCCATTTGGATAGTAAATATCAAGGGATCTTTAAGAGAACTAGCTGCTTCCTTCCATAGCTTTTCGGCCTCTTTGTTATCTTGTTCAGGCACTCCTGGCATAGGAAATAAAGATTTACCCTAAAGGAAAGAAAAATGATTAAGATCTAATTTAGAAAATTGCATATTTAAATATTTAAAAAAACATAAAAGAAGGAGCTTAAAAAATTTATGAATTCCTAAATAGATATCTATAGAATTAAAAGGCATATTATAATAATTACTACTATTATTTGACAAATGTTTAATTTAAGTATATGTTTAGGGCTGCTGTGAGACAGGACAGATTGAAAAACACTGGTTTAGAAGCTTAATTCTTTCTGTTAATTTGATACTAAGATTCATCATACATAAAAAAACATTCATCATACATAAAAAACAAAGTCCCTGAAATTAGATTAATACAGATACAAATGGTGTTAACCCATTAATGCCAACTGAGATAAAATCATTTAATGGAAATAAAACTAATTATTAGTTAATTAAACCCTTCAATGGCTACTCTGATATAAGTGTGAGATAGAAGATCATCTCATTTTCGGAGACACCGAGATAAGTTGGGGATCAAGACTGTGTTATTTTTGGCAGACCGACTTTTGATGAACAGGTGTTTGGTTTTATTAGCTCCTTTCATGTCAATTGGTTTCTTCTGTTCGGTTGGTTCGGCAGAGAGGAAAGGAAACTGTCTTGCACCATTGACTTATCTAGGGGCTACTATTAAAGTGGTTAATATCATTTATTAAATGTGATTAAATGAGATAAAACAGTTTAATAAAATGTCTTTTTGAAGTATCACATTTTAAAAAAGGATGTTTTAGCACCGTTATTGAACATTTTCTTACTTTGTTTATAAGATCAGGCCCAGTGCTAATGGGTTAAAGCTAGTTGTCTACAGCAACACACTGGGGAATTTCCAATCTGCACAAGATTTCAGTTAAATTTGAATTTTTATCTTCTAGACCACAGTTTTTAATTATTTAAAACAAAAAGAAAATCTCCCTTCCTCAAAACAACATTATTAGAGTAGTTTAACAAACAGAGCTTATAAGTTAATGTCATATAAATGATTGTTGCTATAATTAGCAACTATCTTAAGGGAAATTTCTTAAATATTGCACTGGTTTGAACATGATTTTTAAAATAAGAAAATTATGAAGAAAATTACTTTTTTCCACCTCACAAAAAATAGTTATCAAAATTATACTTTTAAAAACACATTTGGAAAATACATTTACCTGTAAGATATTACTGATGTTATTCTGAACTATAGACTTTTCATCTGTACTACAAATTATCCCTGCAATTTAAAGTTAAGGAGCAATAGGAAAATATTAAACAGCAGAAAAAGCACAAAAATAACATGATATATTAACCCTTCGCTTCTGAAAGAACTTTTTGTGTCTCTTTGTTTCATAATCTCTTTATTCTAAAAAAAAGTAGCTGCTATTGCCATAATTAAAATTATTATGACCTCTTCACTTTCTCGACTTATGTTGCAAAAACAATTGCATATAAAAAAATGAAGCTAGTAATTTTATAGAGAAATGTATGATAAACATACTGAAGCAGACAGTATTTAAATAAAATTTAAAAAAGCATGATTTAATGTTTAATTCAGTCAAGGTAGTTCAGTAAAAAAGGTTTTACAGGATCAAAAACTATACGTAGCAATTTAACCATCTTTTGCAAGCATATATATCGCTAGATTGTGGTGTGTAGTATCCAATAATTTTTTAAGGGTTTTTTCAATTTTTTATTCAAAATTTCATTTTTTGAAAAGAAATTTAATTTACAGTTAGAAATGGTTGTTTTTTTATTTATCCCTGCCAGATTTTAAAAAGACTAATTAATAATATTTATAAGCAGTTTTTAATTGAAAAACCTATTTACACATGAGACATGAATCTTAAAATAGAGAAATAAAACTAAAATAATTAAATTATGTGTGAAAAGCTTTTAATGGTTAAAATTATGTCATATTATATATAGGGTTTACGTAGTCTGGAAAGGGGCTGCGAGTGTAGCTTGTAGGGGATGGAGCCCCCAGTTCTTTAAAAAATCACCCCAGGTACATTTAGACCCATCTGTTAAATAAACTATTTTAAATAAATAAATCTACATAGTAAGACACTTATCTTATTTTAACATCACAGGAAACTTGTTTTATCAAGACATATAAATACCGTAGTACCCCTGACTTACTCACCCCGCATTTACATCGTCTGGCCTGAAAAAAAAAATTGCCCCGTTTTCTTCGCAGAGACTAAGAAAGCGTCTGAAAATTGTGATTCTGTATCTCTCCTAATTGATGAAATTGTCAAAAATGAAAGAAAATTATATTTAGAAATGGATGCTGGATATGTTGTTGAACTCATAAATTCCCCTGATCCTGAATTAACCACCGACGAACTTATTGAATTAAAGAAACAAAGTACTGTCGAACAAAAAGATGAAGATTTTGAACCAACTGAAAAGATAATGACAGTTTCAAAATCAACTCAGGACTAAAGTTACTGAAGCTGGAATGACGGTTCTTGAAGATATTAATTCGGAGCAGCAGAGAGTAGCAATGATTAGAAAAAGTTTAGAAAACTCACTTTGCTGTTACAAAGAGCTTCTAAAATTTAAAAAAAAAAAAAAAAAAAAAAAAAATTGTTGGTTCAAACTTCATTGCAAGATTTTTTTCCCATGCTCAAAGACTCGAACAGAGAAGCTAAAAGAAATATAAATTGTAAATTAACAACACTGAGTTATTACAAATTCTTGTACTGCAAAAGCATTTTTTTGCTAATGTTAAATGTATGTAACAGAATCCCTATATAGAACAGAATATGTTCATAAGATTTTGGTGAATTTTTATTACTTATCCTTGTTTGCTTATCTAAATATACTTCAACTTAAGTCATTTTTGACTTACATCGCTAGTCTTGGAACGAATTGCTGACTTAAATCGAGGTATTATTGTAATATTAATCCATAACCTGACAGCTTGAGATGAATGATCACTTAAAAAACTTTCAAAACCACAGTTCAATATCATGACTACATTGGAAGTGATGGAATAATAGCTCTCACAATTAGCTGTGAAGAGCACGATGCAATACAATTATATATACGTTCTAAAAGATCATCTCACAAAACACATCTCAAGAGCCATCTTTAGTTTTTTTAATATATTTAGTGAAAGAGTTATTTTTATACACAATGTCAGTTCATGACGAAGTTTACTTTATCCCTGATTCACATGTTACCAGATGTTAGGGAAAAACAGAACTACTTCCATCGTTCAAGCTTTACCGGAGAAACTACAGTCAAGGACTTGTCTACTGTGATAGCGATATTACTCCTCATTAGTTAAAACCTTTCAGTGTCTTGACATTGAACAAACTTTAAAAGATTGAAGCAAACCATCTGTTAGTTCCCAAACTTAAAAGGTGTAATAAAATTTGTCGGGAAAAGATTACATTCAACAATATCAATATCTTGAAACCACAAAAACCCATTTCTGCAACATACTTTATGGAATAACTACTTCAAGAAAAGTCAAACCTCTTCTGACAAACTAAAGAGACAAGTGGCCCAGAATGTCGAGATACCAAATTATATACAGTACAGAACCATTTATCCGGAATGCTTGGGGTCAGACATATTCCAGATAACTGGTTTTTCCGGTTAACTGGTTGTGCATTAAAGCAGCATCCATTTGATAAGTTTTGTGGAATATGTGTGGTTGTGGCATTATTTCTCATTTTAAATTATTAGATTACTTGAATTAAAAATCAATGCAAGAAAGATCAAAAGTTAGCTAGAGTTTAAAAGAAGGTAATTTATGGGAATCCCTTAGGAACAAAAATTCTATAGTTTCCTCAGCATAAAAATTAAAACATCTAAAATACGACTAAATGTGATGACAAAAAATACTAGATGTTGTCATCAAATTATACAATTGTTTCAAGCAAAGCCTATGTCAAACTGGCAATGTATGACACCTTTTTCTGCAAAGATTCTGAAATCAGTCTATCAGAAATATCATTCCGGATAACTGGTTTTCCAGTTAACTGGTTTCTGGATAAATGGTTCCATACTGTATATGCCTTTCGGAGACATGCCAAACAATCTACTACGCATCATGAGACAACGCCCCCTACTTCTCGAAAGTATGGAGCGATTATGTCAGATTGCATATGCAAATCACGGCTGAGACAGATCACTACCACTATTTCAAACCAGTGATGAGAACTATTAAGGAAAAAGAAGAGAGAGAAAGATCGTAGATATAAAGTGATGTTTCCTGATAAGAGAGAGAGTGTTTTTGAAGTAAATAAACTATGAATGAATCGAATACTTTTAAGTTGCAACTAAAAAAACTTTAATAAAGGCTTTATTTAAAAATAACTTGAATTTTTATTCATAAATCTGCACCATTTTACAACAAATGCATTTTAATTTACATAATTTTCCCTCCTTTTTCATTTATTTTGGACAACAGATTGCCTACTGACTTAGTAATAATTTATGGTAGGGTGAGACTGAGATAAAGGTTTTGATGAAAAGTTGTGTCCGAGTATTTTGTTATTTAAATAAGTTTTTCATGATAAAAAAACAAATGACAACTATGAAAATTCTAAGAATTGTCTTTTTAAAATATTTGGTCTTTATTTAATTACATCAGTAGGAATGAGCTCTAGGAATCTAAAAATTTGTGGAAATTCTAATATACATGCATACACACACATATACATGTGGTATAGATTTAAAAATAATGAAAATGAACTCAAAGAACCACAAAATGTTAAAATATGCCAATATCTCCATAATCTGGTTTTTATGATGATTACATTTCTTACACTGTATGTGTACAAAAACTGTTTAATACAATGACATTAAATTTACACCATGCTCATGTCAAACAATACTCATTAAAACACACCAATTATCTGTAAACCTGATTACGGAAATTTCCATATACAAACATACATACATGTGAATGCAAACATCCATACATATGAATACATGCATACATACATATAATGAATACAGACATGAAAATATATTTTTCTTGATTTCTTTAGTTATTAACAATTGGCATGCAGTGAATACAGAAGTACCCAAATTCTCATTCTTCATATTTGTATTTGATTTCTTTTCTTTTTATAAATACAAAATTCAAGCCCAATTACAATAATTGGAAGTTATAAAGAATGGATGGTCTAATTTGGCTAGCTATCAACTCCCACTTTCAAAAAACAGTGCTTGTTATGTATCTAAGAAGTAAAACTTCTAAATGTCAGTCTATATCATAAAGCACAAATGTGTGTGTCAGTAATGTTGACGTCACAGGGGTCGATTTAGAAAAAGAAAGTTGCATAGCAGTAACTGCTATACAAAGTCAGTTTTGAATAGCAGTTAGACACTTTTGTATAGCAAGTAAAAAATAGCTAACGTAACTTTTAAATGTTGAAAATTTACAACAAATTTTTTTTTAAAAAAAAGTGTACTTCCTCGCTGTACTTCCATTGTAAATAAAGACTTGGGGAGGGTGAAAACACAACGTATGTCGTGTAAAAACACCTTTAAATTTTAACTTTAAGCAGTGATGCCGCTGTACTTGAAAAAACCTGGGTCCCTTTTTTACAAAAGCGGGTCCCCATCAATAATAATTTATATTTTAAAGGAATAAATGAAAGTTGTTTATTAAGATAAATGAAATGCATTAATTATTGTTTTAACAATAATTAAATAATGAATTAAAACCAGCATTATTTGCACTCAAATAAGATATTTTTAAAAAATATTAAGAGAAATTTTCTTTACTTTTTTAAAAGTAAACATGCAAGATACAATTTTAATTGTAAAATAATGTTTATTTGAGAGTAGAAGATACCAAGTTCCACTAACAAGTATCACTAATGTTCGCATTCTTTTAAAAAGAGGCAAGGCGGGTTTATTGAAAAAGATATTTTTGCTGAAAAAAAGAACACTTATGTTAACTAAAGGTGTACTTTTCGTTGAATGAATGGGTACTTTCATTATTATACTTCCCATTGAATTATTTGTCAGCATAGATCTGTGTTGGAATCAGACATTTTCCTTGGAAGGGAAATTTATATCTAAATCACTAATAAGCATCAAATCTTAAATGTTCTGAAGGCGGGAGACATTTCAATGCAGTAAGAACGAGGGGGGGGGGGGATTTTTACTGGTCCACCTAATGAATATAAATATTATCAAAGTACACTGAAATCATGCTGTATTTTTAAGAATCTCATAAAAAAGAAATTAAATCCCATTTTATGAATTTTCTACCTATAAGTTTAGTTTGCACATCTTTTTTGGTGCTTTGACTAAATTCACGTTTTTTCCGCGATCCTTTTGTTGAAATTCGCTATTTTTTCGCGAGTCTGTCACGAAAATCGTGTTTTTTTCCGCGATATTTTGACAAAATTCGGCTTAATTCCGCGATTTTTTGACGAAATTTGCTATTTTTTCACAATCTTTTGTCGAAATACACTATTTTGTCTCAGCCCTTTTACGAAAATAGCGTTTTTTCCGCTATATTTTCACGAAGTTTGTGCTTTTTTCGCGATCCTTTGACGAAAATTGGCTTTTTTACGTTATTTTTTTGACGACATTTGCTATTTTTGGGGGATCCTTTGATGAAAAACAACTATTTTTTCGCGATCCTTTGACGAAAATCGGCTTTTTTCTGCGATTTTTTGATGAAATTTGCGCTTTTTTCGCGATCCTTTGACAAAATTCGGCTTTTTTCCGCGATTTTTTGACGAAATTCGCAATTTTCTCGCGATCTTTTAACGAAATACACTAATTTGTCGCGGCCCTTTTACGAAAATCGCGTTTTTCGCAATATTTTGATGAAATTTGCGCTTATTTCAGCGATATTTTCATGAAATTTGTGCTTATTTCCGCGATTTTTTGACGAAATTATCTTTTTATTTCGCGATGCTTTGACGAAATACGCTATTTTTTCGCGGCCCTTTTACGAAAATCGCTGCTTTTGCGCGATATTTTGATGAGATTTACGCTTTTTTCGCGATTCTTTGACGAAAATCGTCTGTTTTCCGCGATTTTTTCACGAAATTACACGTCCCACAGGACGCGTAAGAGCTATTTTTTTGCGTCCCGTATCCGATTTTTCGCGTAATTTACGCGCTATAGCGCGTCCGCGGCATCCCTGCTTTAAGTGTACATGACAGAACAAAGGGTGTGGGAAATATGCATCGCAATGATTGCGATTTAATGCATTTCTTGGATCGCATTTTAGTTAAATTTGAATCGCAAATTGCGATGCGATACCGCTTAAATCGAACCCTGTGACGTCATAATAATGCATACAACAACAAGGTTAAAATGCATAAGTTACAAAATCAAACTAGTGTATTAAATAATAATTCAAACAATCACAATGTTATTCCTATGCGAAAATTGAAAAGTCTTGTGTTAACATTTCAAGGCATTAGGGTTGATGGATATTTCTTATTTTTAATCTCTGGTGAGATTTTGGCATTACTGACCTCGTCCAATTTTGGTGTCAATGCCACTAATGTTTTGGGTGCTCTCAAGCTATCATGCTAACAAAAGTATAATTTTTTACAGGAAGCTGGAGCTGTGCTCAAACAATAATCGCCTTAGAATAGAAATACAGAACTTTTTCAGAATTGAAACTTTCCATTCTATGTTTTATTTTGTTTTCAATCAAAAAAGTTGAACTGTAATAAATGAAAATTGATTATTCATCCAAAAATGGTGAAACATGATACAGTAAAATATCTATATATCATTCAAAATTTTATTACAGCGAATCAATGTGTTAAATAAGTATTATAACTTTTTTTTTGTTTTGTACTTTAATTTACCGTCAGGTCATAAAGAGTTAATTGACACTAGTACATGGTATTTCAAAAACTATACAAAACTTACATGAATGCAAAGTGATTCACAATGCTAAAAAATGTAAAGACTGTAATGTTAAGATTACACAGAATATCAAAATTAGGACACATTCTTCAAGAAAATCAAATGAATTTAGACATGAATTTATCATCTGCAATATAATTATCCATAAGTGAAGGATACAGTTGCTAATCATTTCTAATCCCAGAGAAATATATTCTTGTATGTTAGCTGACAGATAAGCAGATCGTAATGCTGTAGACAAAATGCTTGAAACAATAGGGCGCCACTTTTCAGTTCGATAGTCCCAAAGAACATGTTTCAATAAGCTAAAATAATTGAAATTTAGTTACATTTTAAAAATTTAATTGTATATTAAATTCAGAAGAATGCTGACATATTAAGTCTCTTATAAATTAACAAAATTTTATTTAACAAAGCTAATTGATTTACACATACGTTAAAGTTTTAAATATTAAAATTCAAATTCTAAATAACTGGCATGACGTTTTTTAACTGTTTGAAAAAATATTAAATAGCATCAAAATACAAGCACATAATAACTGAAGGCAATTTACTTCTATAGATAAAGGATAGATGAACTATTTCTATTTATAATTAGAAGATTTAAAACTTTTATGTGTGCATTGATAAAATTCATTATACGACTGTACTTTAAGATTTAAAATTTTATACACATGTTTCTAATAATTTTCTTTAAAATATATTAAAATCTAAGGGATAGCTATACAATATCTAAATTTTTTTATTTATAAAATGTAAGCACAACATTTATGAAAGTCATCTAAATGCACAAAACATGCATAATTTTTCTTAATTTCTTACATTTTAGCTGAATTTAAACAAATAAATATAAATGTATATATTTTTAAAAACATGCTTTCATTAAAATCCACAAAAATGGAGAAAATATATGTTTTTTTAAATGCACTAAAAAGTAGAAAAGTCTTGAAAAAAAAAAACCCTTAAAAGCACAGAATTTAAATTAAATTGCTGTGAGCTTGATTATAGAAGATAATGGATTTAAATGGGAATTTTGTCAAATTAGCCAGGTATCGGCATCGGCAAGTTGGCTTCATATATGGCAACTTATTTGTGTCACCAAATTTGGCGATATTTCGCCAAGCACCCAAAATTTGCCGATATTTTGCCAAAATCGCTAACATTTTGTGCTATTGTGGTAACCCTGTCATTTGTACTTTTCAACAAATACTCCTTGTTGAAGCTGGTGCTGATTTATCCATAGGAAATCAAACGTAACCATTAAGTAAATTTGCTCAAGTTTGCCCCCTCAGGGATCGAATTTTATAAAATCAATGTCCAATTCAAGTATTGCCCTCAGGATATATATCCCAAATTTTAAAGCTGTATGTCAACAGGAAGTGGATGAAAAATGAGTCACAAGATTTGACTGCCACACACAAACATAATTGTAAGTTAAAAGAAAGCATGTAATAATAAAAGAAACATATGTATAAAATTTCAAAATCATTACTCTTAATGATATGAAATTATCACATATGTTAATTCTAAAATATGCATTTCCCAAATATTCAATTTAATATCAACTTTAAATCATGGTGTCCAGAGAAACTCAGAATTTATTTTCCCTCACTAAGTTAACAAAATGGTCATGTTGCATTTCAACAGAATGTAACATAAACACAGTAATTAGACACTTAACTATCATTTATACAATTATAACAGATAATATATATATATATAACTGTTTATATTATTAAAAAAAAAAAAAAAAAAAAAAAAAAACATTAAAAATTATTTAACTGAAACTATTTCTTCTGCACTACTATTCAACTTAACGACCAGGGGAAAAAAATAATAAAAATTTATTTTAAGAAATAGACAAGTACATAAATTAATGAGTACAAATAGTTTATTAGAATGTTAAAAGGAAAAAAAAAATCATTCACATACTAATTATAATATATATTTTTAAAAGCTCCTTTTTATCTTCCTGACCAATTTTTTTTTCTTTTTTTCTCCAATTTTCCTTTTTTTAAAAAAGATAGAAAAAAGGAAAAAAAAAATGTTGCTGCTATTTTCATTTCTTTGAATTTATTGTCGGAGCACAGCTCCGGCTTCCCTGCAAAAATTACACTTATTGTTAACACGATAGCGTCCAAAATATTTGTCGTATCGACACAAAAAATTAAATGGACGTTGGTAGTGCCAAAATCTCGGTGCGTATTGAAAATCATAAATATTCGTCAACCCTAACGGCATGAAATGTCTGCTCAAAATTTTCCCATAGAGATAACATTGCGGGTTTAAATCTATATATTTGAAAGATAAGGCTTTTTTTTTTGTGTGTGACATCTACCTTGAGCATTTTTCTGAACCAATTTTAATAATTCTTTTTTTAAATGAAAGCTGTTTCTTTGTAGATTTGCGGCACTAGCTATTTTTTTTTTAAATATTCCAATTCTTATATTTAAATTTAAAATTTAAAAAATTTCTATAACTTTTTTTTTTTTTTTAAATGGTAGCAATTGGATTACTTCCATTGTTGTAAAGAAAAGAAAATTAATAAAGTATGTTTATCTTTATTGATGCCAATTTCTAATAAAATTTAAAATTAACTTTGTAGAAAAAAGGGAACAGAAAATGACGTCATGCTTTAAAGAAACACTAAATGTTTCCTCAAAAAGTTATTACAATTCAATACTTTTTAACTTCACTGAGTTTGAGATGCTATGTAAAATGCTTCAATGAGGCAAAGTGACATCATATTTAAATGAAAACCATCATTTTCTCTGATAAAAAGAAATATTTTACTAGGAACGCCTCTAAAAGATATAAATTTCTGGAATTTTACTCGCCGATACCCAGATTAGAATCACAAGTCAATAGTGCGAATGTTCACATGCAAAGTCGTAGTTAGCAAACATGATTTCAAGTTTGGAAATATATGTATTAATAACTTATTGCGTACTACGATATTTTTGAAATGGTGAATGTAAATTTGAGAGATGTGTATATAAATTTTGAGACGATGAAAATTGACGTTAAGTTAAGGTTTCACGCGAAAAATAATTTTATGACTGGCTCATGCTGAAATCATTTTTGCTGATTTTCAATCGGTAAATTCAAACATAAGAGCCTCAATGGGTAATTTCATCATAATTACTTATCTTGGGTAGGTATACTAATACATTTTAATTTAATACGTTGAACAGTCGAAGTTTATGGAATTAGTATTTTGGTAACTTTAAATTAAAAATAATATTTGTTGAGAGTAATTATTAACTAATGTATGAGTTCCTTTTTAAACAATTTCTTTCGTGTAACTACGACGGGTTTCATCTCGTTATTAAACAAAACATTAGCTCCATTGTTGTAAATTATGCCTTTTAATCTCATCCGAATCGTTATGGCGTCGTCAATATTTGTGACCTGAGATATAGATTGACTTTCAGAAGTTTTACTTTCTACGTCCGAAACGACCACTTTTTCTTTTTTTTTCAGTGCAAACCTTTCATTCTCCATAACCTACCAAATCGATGCAATTCATTTTGAATTTTAAATTAAGAGAAATGAAAAGAAATCGAATACGAGGAATACGATTTTGGATCTTAGCCACATGGTAACGGATTTCGTATTAGCCGCATGGCTACGAGTGATGAATCAAAGAAATCGAGAAAAATATAACAAGGTTTTGTACGGATCAGGGTATTTTCCTGGAGAGTTTCCAGTATTTTTTTTATAGGAAAAGAAATCTAGGCTAAACTGGTGAAATTTCGCATTCTTATAAGGAGAGATTTTCTGTACGAAAATAGCGGTGCAGAAGAATTTCCTGGTCGCAAAATTCCAGGAGTCGTACGAACCCTGCTATAATGTCATGTATGCATTAATTATATGCATGTATTCTTATGTATGTATGTTTATATTTAGACGTATGCATGTTTGTATTGGGAAATTTCTGCAATCGGGTTTGTAGACAATTTCATAATTTAATGAGCGTTGTTTGATGTGCAAATTTAACCATTTGCTGGCGGTCCCAATTACAGAAGGTTACTCTTTTTTTTTTATTCACTGTAAGTGAATGTGCTGCAACTGAAATAAACATGAACATTATCCGTAATCTTCCAAATCGATGCAATTCATTTTGAATTTTAAATTAAGAGAAATGAAAATAAATCGAATACGGAGAATACAATTTCGTTTATTAGCCGCATGGTACTGATTTCAGTATTAGCCCTATGGCTACGAATGATAATCAAAGAAATCGAGTAAAATATAATGTCATCTATGTATTACTTATATGTACGTATTCTTATGTATGTATGGTTGTATTAAAACATATATATGTTTGTATTGGGAAATTTCTGTAATCGGGTTTGTAGACGATTTCATAATTTAGTGAGCGTTGTTTGATGCACAAATTTAACTATTTGGTAGCGGTCCCTATTTTAGAAGGTTATTAATTTTTCTTTTTAATTCACCGTAAGTGAATGTGCTGCAACTGAAATGCAAGTGAACATTTTCCGTAACCTACCAAATCGATGCGATTCACTTTGAATTTTAAACAAGTAATATAAAAATTTTGTTTTTAAAGTCAATTCCTACTTATGTCATCAAAGAAAAATTAAATATAATCCCTTAAGCTAATATTAGTTTTTGTCACATTAAAATATCTCAATTTGTTGATTTTCTATAAGCAAGTAGGTTTACAATGGAAGTCTATGGGAATTTGGCGAAATATTAGAGATATCGCCAAGTTGGCATCACTTTTGGCGACTCATTTTGGCCACCAAATTTGGTGATATATCGCCGAGTTGGTGGCAAACTTGGCAGTATTTGGTGACAGAACAGGGTCCCCCCCCCTATGGTAACCCCCCTTATAGATATGAAGATGCATTAAATGTTTCAATAACCAATGGCCGCCATTTTGTCTCCCATGTAAAACTAAAATTAATTAATTAAAATTTAATTAATGAATTAATATTTGAAAAAAACTGTATTAACATCAATTGTCATCCAGTACAAGTTTAAAAAAAATTTATTTCAACTTCATAGGATGAATAATAAGCATTTTATTAACAATTGAAAATTTTGAACAAGATATATATATATATATATATATAAATATAGGGAGAGTGTGAACTAATAGTAGGAATTGAATTAAGAGAAATAAAAAGAAATCCAATACGTAGAATACGATTTTGGATGTTAGTTGCATGATAACAGATTCAGTATTAACCGCATGACAACGAATGATAATAAAAGAAGTCGAGAAAAAAATAATGTTATGTATGTATTACTTATATGTATGTATTCTTATGTATGTTTTTATTCAGAGGTATGTATGTTTGTATTGGGAAATTTCTGTAATCGGGTTGGTAGAAAATTTCATAATTTAGTGAGCGCTGTTTTATATCAAACTAGCAAACTCCGCGGCTTTGCTCGCGTAATATTTGAAATATGCCAAGTGATATTTATATGTCTAATTTTTATTAAAATGTACTAACTAAATTTTTATTTTATTAAAAGGTAATATTTTATTTTATTAAAAGTTTTTTCTATTAAAAGGTACTTATTACTTTTAGGAATAATTCAAAAATTACTATTTAAAATACAGTTTGATTAAACATCATTATTACACTGCATTAGGCAGAAATGAGATTTAAATTAATAAAATGAAATAAAACTAAATAAATGATAATTTAGAAAATATTTTGAAACTTTTATGCTCAATTAATACGCTCATTTCAGTATTCATTTGAAGTTTTGAATTTTTTTAAAACCATCTTCTTACATCTTAAAATTAACCATCATGTCAAATTCCAAGTCCTACCACCTCTCTCAACATAAAGGGCTATGTTGAAACAGGAACTGTCACCATTAATTTGCCAACATTAATTTTGAACTCGGTTTGTTATTTCCTAATATTCCACAGAAACGTAATTTAAAAAGCTTTTGAAGCCCTTTTTTAGAACATTTGTTGTTCCTGTGAACCCCAAGTTTAGAATCACAGGCATAAAATATAGCCTGTGTAGGATCAGAGACTGTTACCATTGATTCGCAACTATTACTTTTATAATCGGTTTATATTCCCTGAAATTGCATAGAATCGTAATTTAGAATTTTTTTAGAATGCTTTTCGCACCTCCCCTTCGCTTCACCCCTTTTTAATTCGAATTTATTTTCGACATTCCTTCGAGGGCATTTATATTTTATAAGTAACTACCATGTCATATTTAAAGTTTCTAGCCTTTTCAGTATCACAGAAATCGCAATTTAGAAAGTTTTTAGCTCCTTCAACCCTCTGGTGGTAGTGAAACAGACATAAAATATAGCTTATGTTTGAGCAGGTTCTATCACCAAAATTTGTCATCATTATTTTTTTAATTGGTTTGGTAATTTATAAGTTTGCTTAAAAATTGCAATTTATAACGCTTTTCACTCACTTCATTTTTTTAAATTTGGAATTTTCTTTCGACTGTTCTTAGAAAGCAGTTGCATCTTGTAAGTAAATACCATGCCATACTTCAAAGTGTTAGACCCCTCAGTTGTGCAAAAAACACAAATTAGAACATGTTTTGCTTTTGCAACCCTCAGATGGTAGTGACAGCAACATAAAATATAACCTATGTTATAGCAGGGACTGTCACCATTGATTTGCAACCATTACTTTTGAAATAGCTTTGGTATTTCCGTAGATTGAGTAGAAATCGCAATTTAGAACGTTTTTAGGACGCTTTTCGCGCATTTTCACCCCTTTTAAATTTCCAATTTTTTCAAAACTGTTCTTAAAGATCATTTATATCTAATAAATATGCACCTTGCCTAATTTTAAGTTGCTAGCCCCTACCGGTCACAAAAATCGAAATTTAGAACGCTTTTTTGCTCCTGCAACGTCTTGGTGATAGTGATACTGACACAAAATAGCGTCTATGTTAGAGCAGAGGCTGTCAGCATCCATTTCCTACCATTATGTTTGAAATCAGATTCATTCTTCCTGTGATATTGCCGACAAATCGGCATTTAGAACGTTTTTAGAACGCTTTTCACGCATTTTGCTCCTGCATCTCCTCTGGAGTAGCGGAAACAGACATAAATATAGCCTATCTTGGAGCAAGATCTGTCACCATCATTTTTACACCATTATATTTGAAATCGGTTCAGTACTCCCTGAGATTGCATAGAAATCGCAATTTAGAATTTTTTACAACGCTTTTTGCGCATTTTGACCCCCTTTTAAATTTCGATTTTTTTTAGGAAATGTCCTTAGAGATCATTGATATCTTATAACTAACTACCATTTCAAATTTCACGATTCTAGGCCCTTCCGTAACGCAAAAACCGCAATTTAGAACGTTTTCCTCCTGCACCCCCTTTGGGGTAGTGGCACCGACATAAAACATAGCCTATGTTGGAGCAAGGGTTGTCACCGTCATTTTGACACCATTATTTTTTAAATCGGTTTGGTATTTCCTGAGATTGTGTAGAAACCACCATTTAGAACGTTTTTTAGAATGATTTTCGCGCATTTTCACCCCTTTCAAATTTTGAATTGTTTAAGAACTGTTCTTAGACATTATTTATATCTTATACGTAACTAATATTCAAAATTTTATATTTCTAGGCCCTTCAGTATCGCTAAAATCGCATTTTTAGAACATTTTTGCTCCTACACACCGTTTGGGGTAGTGACACCGACATAAAACATAGCCTATCTTGGAGCAAGCGTTTTCACCATCATTATGACACCAATATTTTTTAAATCGGTTTAGTATTTCCTGAGATTGTGTAGAAACTACCATTTAGAACGTTTTTTAGAACACTTTTTGTGCATTTTCACACCTTTTAAATTTCGAATTGTTTAAGAACTGTTCTTAGACATCATTTATATCTTATAAATAACTAATATTCAAAATTTCATATTTCTAGCCCCTTCAGTAACGCTAAAATCGCATTTTTAGAACGTTTTTTGCTCCTACACCCCCTTTGGGGTAGTGGCACCGACATAAGATATAGCCTATGTTCTAAGTTGGACTAACACCATCATTTTGATACCATTACTTTTGGAATCGGTTCGGTAGTTCCAGAGCTTACCTCCTACAAATAAACAATTTTTTCCTCTTTATAATAGGAGTATAGATATAGATATAAGCATTTGGTAGTGGTCCCAATTACAGAAGGTTACTCATTTTTTTTTAATTCACCGTAAGTGAATTTGTTGAAACTGAAATGCGAGTGAACATTCTGAAGTGAATGAGATAAGCATTTTTGGCCTAGATGTACACTTGAAAACAGAAATATGTAGATAACAAAATAAAAAAGTCCTAAAAGCGTAAAAAAAAGGTAGCTTACTTATTTCTTGATTTTAAGATTTCAGCTAATTTTACGGTAAAACACTAAGCTAAAATGTGAAGAACCTGATTAGAGAAGAATCATCAGTGCTGAATTTCAGTGGAAATTTCACCAAATTTGGCAGCTACAGCCAAATTCGCTGCATTTATATCAACATATTTTTGGTCACCAAATTTGGCGAAATTTAACTTTGACGTTAATGTATATGACTATATAGTTTTATGCTTATAATCGGAAAATGGATACAACAATGAAATATAATTCGTGAGAAATCAACTTCACTAAAAGTCATAAATCATTCAGTGATTTTTTTTAACCTGTTGCCTAGATGTAGTGTACATTTTAAGAAATGTACATATTTCTATATGTGTAACATTATACACAAAAGTTTCGAAAATGCCGGTTAAAAGAAAGCAATTGAGATGAAAAGAGTTATTCAGCATAATTCTATGCGGAAAAGTCACGTAAAAATAACCCAGCTTCCTACGAGTAATTATGCGAGTAACGATATAACAAAACGATATAACAATAACTCAAATGAATAAAAGTATAAAGTTTGATAGAGGAGTATAGTAGATTACCCATGTGTGCACGTGTTACAAACCTTTCCCTTATACCATATTAAATAAGTCTGGGCTATGCAAAGACATGCAAGTCTTTGAAGGAGCATTGAAGTTTTCTGCCGTTAGCTCGATGGATCCAGTTCCAATTTTTGATTGCCTCAAAGATCGGAGCTACATTAAACAAATCAAAATCGCTCAACACATCCCCAGTGGTTATTCTTTCTCTTTATCGTAGACTCTCTTATTCAATGAATTCTCTTTACTTTTAACATTTCTGAATTATTTTAAAGAACAACAAATCACGCTGCATGAAAATTTTGATAATTTTAACATCAGATTTACAGCCGAGCAGCAGAAAATACTTTAGTTATGCACAGAACAGCTTTCGTCGTTGCAAACAAAAGTTATAATTTTCCCTAAGTCAACTTTTATTATTGGAAAAGCAAGAGCTGGAAAAAGTAGGATAATCAAAGAAATTATTAAAACAATCATAGAGCAGTTATGATCAGAAGCTGTCATTCTTTTGGCACTAACAGATACTGCTGGACTTAATGTCGAAGGAAAGTTAATTCACTCAGTGCTTAAAAAACCACCGTGTTTTAAATAGTTCACTGATTTAAAAAGTCAGGCAGAAAGAAATCTACAGCTCAGCATGGATACAGTATTATTTATCTTTATGGACGAATTTTCAATTGTCGTCTTATGGCTGAACTTGAACAAAGATGTCGCAAAGGTGCTTTGTTTAAATCCTTGGAGATATTAGCTAGTTACATCGCATAAGACATCCCTCTATATAAGAGACATTCTATAAAAGACATTTTGGCTCTTCGCAGACAAAAAATGCTTAAAGCTTTTGAAAATTGCTTCACATTAACAAACTCATTCAGACAAAATGACAATCAGCAAAGACAATACTGAAAGACTCTATATTCGCTTTGCGTGTGTCAAGTTTCAGACTACTCTCATCCCTTATGCAATGGTAGAAAGCTACACTGCTTCCGGCTCAACTTGAATGATTTCAAGATGTTACATATCTTTTTCCAAAAACAAGCAAGCGAAAGAACATAATCAAGAAGTACTTCTTAAATCAAAGTGGTCAATGACAAGAATGTTAGCAGACCACAATAATTAAAAGTAAGATGTAGTGAAGATGACCACGTGTTTGAACTTCAGGCTGGACTTTTTTCAGAAGTTGGATGCAGAGTTATGTTACATACCGAGGCCCTGATTATGACTAATCGGGGTCCTGGGCAAAGATAAATTAGGGGGCCCCATTTGATGTTTTACATCTTTTTAAGTTGTTCTACACACAACATAATATCAAATAAAATACGTTCTACTTCCCAAGTAGAAAATGTTTTTTCAATAAATCTCAAAAGATGGCAATTTTGGTGTTTTTTTTCATATTTAAGTCAAAGTTAAAAGAAAAAACTTTGAATACGCAAAAAATTATCTCATGTCAATTAGAATTGATTATTTTCTACCACTAAAGTTTAGATATGATTTATGTTCATTGCTAATAAAAGCTATTAAAATCAAAATATTCTTTCTTATTTAATAGCAGTTGAGGTTCGCTTTGCGAAAGCATTGAGTTCATAAGCTGTGAGTTCAAAATGAAATTTGTTTTTCGGAAAGTTTAGTAGAATCTTTTAAAAATGAAATTTGTATTTTATATTTGAAAAATTCCAGATTTGGAATTGGGAGAAAAAAAGTAAACATTTTATAAATTAATATATGATTTGGGGGCCCCTGGGCAAAGTCCCAATTTGCCTATGCGATAATAAGGGCCTGTACATACCAATATCTGGATGGAGTGGGGTTTGATAAGCGGTGTACTGAGTACAGTAAAAGATACTGTCTATGACCCAAAATTTCAACCCCCAGGCTTGCCACGGGCTATAATGGTTCATTTTGTTGATTATCATGTCACAAATTAGCATTTGAGCATTACCTGAGGCAACTGATGACTGAATTAAACACTAAAAAATGAAGATTCAACGGGTGTTATTTCAAATTTAATTTTGTACTATTAAATAGTAATCATGAAAATTAAACTTTTTTTTTTATTTTAAAATGTTATGTGTTAAGTTTATACGACTCCATGCTCTGACATTTCGGCCTGACGGATACTAGTAGAATGTGGTCAACATGAAAATTGAAAATACAACTGAAGCCTTATTGAAAACTTGTTATGACATACTTCGTTTGTTGTTCAGGGAGGAGAGGATGAAAGAAAAGCATTTTCAATGAATTAAATTAAAAATTGATTATTTCAAAAATTTAAGGTGGAAGTGCACCCTTAAAGGAACAATCTTAAGGCCCACACTTTAAGAATATGACATTCACAAATTAATATTAAACCAGTTGAAGTGTTCCCACAAATTTCTCATTTTCATTTGAATTTTTAATGATTCTTTTGCATAAGACATCTGATGTCAAAGGCTAATGTGATAATTTTAGACTTTTTATTTCTGTTGAAGTTTTGTTCTGAGCAGACTTTCAATTTCTGAATCAAAGAGGATTGAGGTACTGTTTCCTTTATACCCTTGCAAAATCAATACAAGCAAAATTTAGAAATTTTTAGGAGCTAAAAACGAGTCATTGACCTTGGATAACTTATGCAAAAATAAGCTCTTAAGATTCAGCAGAGTACAAAATATAAAACAAATAAGTGAAATAATATCCTTTAAAGTTACTTTAGATAATCCATATTACTAAAACAAAATGTTTATAGGTCTGTTTGTCCATACTCTCATGCTGTGATGGGAAAAGGCCAGTCCATATCTCATGAACTGATCTGCCGTGAAGTGACCCTTCGCGGTGACAATTTTAGATGAAAGAGACTGCATCATTGGTGTTTAAAATAAATGAGTCAATGCATTCTTCAAAAACCGAATGAGATTGGGGAGGGGGGGACACCGCTGGGATTTTTAGGTCATAAACAAGATTTTAAATGGAATGGTCTAAAAGTGGAGTTTTTTTAAGCCTGATTCTTAAACATTTTGTGTAAATCCTAAGAAATCTAAAAAAAGATTTTTTTTTTTTTTTTTTTTTTTTTTTTTTTTTTTGTCAGTCTTCTGAGATTTTTCTGTCCTCGGGAATTTTCAAAAGCCAGAATTCCGGCCTGTGGCTGGAAAATTTGCACCCATGGACCAGTGCTATGACATTGGCCATGAAAGTACTCCAAGACCCAAGAGCCCCTTGAAGAGATTTTTTTTTTAATTTGATTTAGATTTTTTTCAAATTGAGTTTTAAAGGATTTTTTACTTAATTTTACACCTTTTCTTTTACTATTTGCATCTTTGTTTTAAAATACAACATAATTTCAGTCTTTACAGCACAGAATAGAACAAAAAATGCACTTTCAGATAAAGTTTATCTCAAAACTGTAACAAACTTTATGAATTTTTAATGATTAACTTAAAAACATTGTTTGCTTTTAATTTCAATAAATGTCAAATTGCAATCGATTACTTTGTTTCACCATTTTGTTTCTTTAAACAGCACTGAGACACTAATAATGATACTTCTTTTATTTCTCTCTAAATTTTGGGAAAATAAAAAATACCAAACTATATATGCACAGCAAAAATTCTGAGACTTAGAAAAAGTTTTAAAGAAAATTTTTGCACAGTGATAAGCAAAATGTTTTAGATGCACATTTTATTTTTAAAATGAATCAATTTCAATGGTGGATTTTTGCCATTTAGCCACTTTAATAGTTTTACAGACTGGTTTATCTGTGAAATTTTAGAAAAAAAATTACCTTTGTGATATGGGGCTTTAATCTTATTCTAGGCTGAAAGTATAAGTGAAAATGCATCTTCTTTACACAATTATTGTACTATGTATCCTTATTATGGATGAAATTCTCGATATACTTTTACATACAGTCATGTTCATCGATATAAGCATTGCATCTTACTATGTTTAAGATTGATGAGTGTTTTTGTTTTCATTCTATCTGTGTGTAGAACAACTTTACTGCTAGTCTATACTAATAAAAGAACAGATCGCTCTGTGTGTGTGTGTGTGTCAGCGATGGCTAACGAAATTTATGGCACGTACGAGGCTCAAAATTTTTTTGAGTGTAGCCCAAAGTGTCTCATGATGCACCTGAGTTTCAGAATTTAAAAATTTTAATTAACAACTTAGTAATTAATTACCAACCGCGACTCACTCTCATCAAGCAGCCGAATTAAAAAAGTATTTCTTTCTTCAAAACCACAGATTGACTAGAATGAGACCCCGATCTGAGGCTAGAGGTTCACAGAAGGGAAATTCGGTTGTTCATTTCGGCAGAAAGCAGGTGTTGTCATCTTTCAGACATGCCGGCACTGTGGTTTTTCGAGGTAGGATATTTTAATATGAAATTAAAATTTTTTAAATATTAAATTTTTTGATTAAATTTTTTGGCATCCTGGCGTGAAATTCTTCGCAAATTTCATACATACCCAATTCAAACTCCTAGCTTAATTACAAGCTGAGATATTAATCGCGAACAATTGCTACATTTTCATTGGCAGTTAATTCACCGGGTTCCTACATTTCAAAATACACTAAGAGTTTTTAAGGGACGTTATACATTTTTTATTATTGCTTTTATCGAGTTGAAATTAACACACCTATGAGTATTTTAAGCGACAAATCCAAATATTCTTTGAAAAACAACAGCAATTAGTGAATATAAATTAATTAACAATTTAAATTTTTTGGGTGTTTTTATCGGGCAGCTGTTTGATAAATCATTTGAGCATAGACTGTAAATGGGGGGGGGGGGGGGGGGGGAACTACTTTTGATAAAATAGTCCAGTTAGTCCACGTGACGAATATTGTTATGATAAAGACTAGCGTGCTTTGCCCGCTATCGCATAATTTGTATTTGTTAGATTTGTGTAATTGGTAGGGAGGGAGGGAACTACTTTTGATTAAATATCCCAGTTAGTTTGCATGACAGATATTATTATGACAAAGACTAACGTGCTTCGCCCGCTATCGCATAGTTTCAGTGCATGCACAGCTGATGTAAAATGATATGCATTCTTCCAGCCAGTGTTGAATTCAGGTGGTCGCCGGGAAGGGACATTTCCCCCCCCCCCCCCCGCCCCACCGGAGTCACAGAAGCCCCTCCCGGAAAAAAGCGTCTGAATTCAACACTGCTTCCAGCGAAATTTAAAATATCCCAGTTAGTCCACATGACAGACCTTATTATGACAAAGACTAGCATGCTTCGCCCGCTATCGCATAATTTGTATTTGTTAGATTTGTGTAATTGGTAGGGGGGGGAGGGAACTACATTTGATTAAATATCCCAGTTAGTCCACATAACAGATATTATTATGACAAAGACTAGCGTGCCTCACCTGCTATCGCATAATTTCAGTACGTGTGCAGCTGATGTAAAATGATCCATTCTTCCAGGGAAATTGAAAAGTGTGCTGCGCCCGCTATCGCATAATTTGTATTTGTTAGATTTGTGTAATTGGTAGGGGGGGGAGGGAACTACATTTGATTAAATATCCCAGTTAGTCCACATAACAGATATTATTATGACAAAGACTAGCGTGCCTCACCTGCTATCGCATAATTTCAGTACATGTGCAGCTGATGTAAAATGATCCATTCTTCCAGGGAAATTGAAAAGCGTGCTGCGCCCACTATCACATTATTTGTATTTGTTAGATTTGTGTAATTGGTAAAGGGGGGGGGGGGGAGCTACTTTTGATTAAATGTCCCAGTTAGTCCGCATTACAGATATTATTATGAGTAGTATATAGGGGGTCCTTTGGAACACTTTTTATATTCCACTAAACGCTATTATTTAACGATTTTTGTAAGATTTTGCTCAAAAAATTAGACAGTCTAAATATCGCTGAGGTAAAGATTTTAGTAAGATTTATCGAGTAAATGGTGATAAAATAATTGTATGATTTGCATTGGCAGGATATTTTTTTTTTTTCTACTAAATTATGTAAAGAAGAAGTTTTAAGAAAGGGTTATAGAATAAACAATCAAAATTATTACAGTGATGAAAAATTTTGCCTGACGCACTTTCTTAATAGTCTACGAAATGCTAATAAACAACCTTCCTCTAGGATAATATTGATAGGAATAAGAAAAGCAAAGAGCTGCGTTGTATAATAAGTTATCGGCATTATAACCAATCCTAAAATCTTTAGTTGCATTAAAAGCTATAGAATAGTATAAGTTATTATTTCCTGGAATATAAATATCGAACCATTCTTTTGTTTCGGTATTAAATTCCAATTGTCATCACATTTACTTTCTATCCAAAAATAAACACCAGGTTGAAAAAATTTAGAGGTTTGATCCATTTTGTATATTTTAGCTGTGAAAGTTAATTTTATTGTATCATTGAACCTATGAAATATAGTATAATTATTAGAGTTATCGGTGCTATGATTTGTAATAACGGGGTCAAATTTAAAATAATGAAAGGTAGGCGAAAGACAATTAAACAGTAAAGTACTTATGACAAAATATTGTAACATTTATTTAGAAAAAAATTTTTGATAGATTAAATAAAACACACTGAACAAAGTTTAGACAGATTAAATAAATAAGAAATATCAATTGCATTATATTGCTATCTAAAATAAAAGTTAAATGATTTTTATCATATTTTTGTTTTAATTTTTTAATAGAAAACCAATTCTCTCTTTTTTATTTACAATTATAAATACTATTCTGATAGTTTGATATTTCCATAGTTCTATAAAATAAAAATAAAAAATAGTTTGTGTCGAAATGAACACGTCTAGGACAGAAAATAAATTTGTACTTAAAAACAGATAATTTCAGTAATACTATTCTGTTAGTTTCATAGTTCGATAAATGGTCCATCCGATTATTGTAAGATTTAAAACAAATTGCAGGATTAAGCTTTTTCTAATTCATAATCATAATAACCGTCATTATTTTTTCCTTTAAAATGAAAGATATAACCCCCTTTATTCAGTTTTGTTATTGCTGTTTCAGAAATTTTTCCATGACTCTTTTTAAGAAAATAATCTTTTTCTACATCCTTAACTTCCAATCTTGCAATAGTCGCATTTCCAAATTTTGTTTGAATTTTCTTCAACGAAATCAGTTTGTATTTCCCTGTCTCTAAATCTTTTAACTTATGAGTTACAGGGAACGATCTGAGACTGTTGAATTCTTCCATTTATTAAGAAACATTTTTTGAAAGACAATTTTTATAGTACAGACATCTGTACATAGAACAACCTGGTCCTAATATTCTAACGCATCTCGGTACTTCTAATATTTTTATAGGAATTCCCCATTCTTCAAAGGTACTTTTCGGAAAAACTCCTCCTTTAAAAGCAAATGTGCCGCCATATATCTGATGCAATTGTATGAAATAATCTTTTACATTGTCACTACTAATCCATAAGCCTGTATTATCTGAATATCTTTTAAATCTTAAACCATGGATATCGTTAATACATCGACGAACTATTCCATGGTCTTGATCACCTAATTCATAGTTAGGTGTAAACACAGAAATCGTTTCACCTATTCCTTGTTTTAAATGAACCCAGCTTATTTCCCTAGCTATAGATTTAAAAGGAAGTATAAAACCTTGAACATTTACGATAAGAGTGACATCGTCCATTTATTAGAAAACATTTTTTATAAATTAAGGATCGGCTTAAAATCCAAATGGTACAGTATCAAAGTTATCTAAAATTCTTCTTTTATCATATCCAAACATATATCTTTTATTCATTTTATTCACTTTAATATTTCTATCTTTTTGTATCTGAAATTGATTTATTTCTACATCTATATGGTCAATTTCCCCAGTTATTGTTTTCATTCTCTCTGCAAAATTGAGCTTAGTTTCGCTCTCATAACTCATTTTAAATCCTTTTACTGTCCCTTTTACAGAACCATCGTTAAGAATATAACCATAATCTTTACTTGCTCCAGATATCCAGGATTTCATATATTTATCTTCTCCTAATTCATCGGTCCATTCGCCTAACATACAGCCTGTTTTTACTTTATTAGAGCCGTCATCGATATAAACAATACTATCTGTATCGTAATACATTACTTTGTCTCCTAATTTATCAAGCATTTCATATAATCTTATTCTAGCCGAACTGGTTGTAAAAGCTGCTATATAATTATTGGTATTAAAGTTATTCTTGACATATTCATCTTTCATCTTATAATCCATTTGCACACAATCATCATTTAAAAATATCATATTCAAGTCTTTAATGCAGTCGTTCAGTATAATTCTATAAAAGTCTGCCAATTCTGTTACATTTTCTGTATGTTTCATATTTTTTTTCTGTCCGAACTTCCCCCATAAAGAGTTTAAACAAATTTTGGATATAAATCTCATTCCAGGGTTTTCTTTGATTTCTCCTAACCTTATACCCAATTTCTTTTCTACGCACCTTTTATATTCTTTTTCAGTTTTGAAATTTTCAGACCATTTATCATCTGTTTCTAATTTGATTTTCAAAAACATTTTAACATAATAATTAAATAATATATTAGATTTTTTTTCAAAATGCCAAACTTCATAGATATTTAAAATCTTATAACCTTTTTTAATAGCCAGTTCAACTTCGGTAGTTGTCCACGTACCAGTAAAACTTCTCTCCTCATCCGTATGATTACATTCTTTATTCTGCATTTCATAACATTTTTTACATTGTTTCTTTTCGCATTTTATAGGTTTTGAACATAATTTACACAAACTAAATATTAATTTTTCTCCTTTATAAGGTAAAACAGGATGGTAGAGCTTTCTTGCCGGCACTATTTTGCATTGTATCAAACCATACCAATTCTTATCATATTTTTCCGGATTATAAATCTTTACCGGATGACCAACAGGATAGTAATCAAAGTAATTCACTGTTGGATAAAGTGAACAAACATCGATATATCTACCCTTTTCGTTTTCTTTCATTTCGTATATTAATTTGGTAGGTTCACACCTACCTCCGCTGAATGCATTTCTAGGATTTAAAGGTTCTACAAAATCTCTTTTCCATTCATTTTTCATATATTTTTTAATTTCTTTGTCACTATCAAAATCGCATTCCCATATTTCAACCAATTCAAATCCTTTATCTTTTATTTTTTTTATTTATTTTTTGAGTTCTTTCATACAAATCTTTCATACATATCTGATTTTGAAGATTGACAGTGGATTCTGTAAAACAGCGAGGACAACCGTGCCAATGACATCCTTGAAACTGATAAATGGTATTATTATAAAAACCATCTACTTTATAAGTTTTATCATCTAATTTAAGTTTTTTCTCCCCCCCCCCCCCCCCCCGTTTAAAGCATGTTGTATTTTGATATTGTGTTTTTCAGACAGATAGTCTAACCAAATTATCGATTTCTTACTGTATTGATCCTTTTGAATACACTCCTCATCAATCGCTATTGTATCCACTGGTATAAATTTATCTCTGTATATAGCCATACAAACGCCAGCTAAAGTGACATATTTAAAAGGGTCAATATCAGCAATGTTTAGAAATAATCTTCGCAATTCTAAACATCCTTTTCTTAAAATATCAACATCGGATCTACAATATTTTATAATTTCTTTTTGAAAATCAAATATTTCGTTTTTTACCGCTTTATACCATTTATCAAAAGTTTTTCTTTCATCTAAAGTCATAGTATCATAACTATAATAGTATTTTTCAGGATATTTTCCTACATAATTTTGATTTCCATCAGTGTTAAACAAATAAGGAAAATAACCTTTTGCCAATTCCGTTAATCCAAACGTTTTAGGAAATTTTCTTAACGGAATCAGTGTGAAATTTATAGAATCGATAAACCTTATATTATATGCGTTTGCTTGCATATATATGAGTTTATTTCCTTGATATATTGTAAACACTTTAATTTTATTTTTAAAGCAGTATTTAGCTAGAAATTGAAAATCGAATCCTTTTCCGTAATGCGCTAATACTGTATAACCACAATGTTTATATTGGAATAACCATTTACAATATTCATTTTCATTCTTAAATATTTTTTCTTTTCCGTTAAAATCATGATTTATAACTAGATTGACTTGGTGATTTCCTGTCTCTTGGTTTGTTTCAACGTCAAAAAACATATATTTTTCTGTAAATTCCGACGTTCGACATTTCTCACACCATTTCTCCCTCTTTTCTATATTTTTTGGACAGATATTTTTACAAGTCCCCCCCTTAGATTCTTTCCTACGTATATAACATTTATGATCTTCCAAAACCCATTTTCTGCACTTTTTACATTGTCTTTCTCCACAATTATGATCTTTCGGTTTTCTTTGACTTCTATTGATATTTCTCTTACATTTTAAACATTTCCATAGTGTTTCACAGACTGAGTATTTTTTTTCCCTCTTTATTTTTATGATTTTTGAAACAGTTTTTTCCTTTAAAAGATCTAAAACAATCATTACACTGAATATCATCGCCTTCGCAATTACTCTCTTTCCTAAAACATCTATTACATTTTAAAGAACATTTATGTTGATCACTTCTTTTATAACTGACTTTACAATAATCACAATAATTGTTTTTTCCTAAAAATCCTGTAACCGTTGTAATGACATCAAAATGATTTCTATTTTTTAGAATGTAAATATAATTAGATTTATAGGTACCACTGTACAATCTTTGATTAAAATTTTCTCTGCAAAATATAGTTATTTGTATATTTAAAAAAATTTCGAATTGTTTAATATGCTCTAAATTACACATTTCTAACGGAATATCACACATTTCATGCAGTTTTATCGCTAAATTTTTTTGTAACTTTCTACCCATTTTTATGTATTTAACTTCATTATCTGTCAATTTTTCTAGATTCAATTTTTCGCATAAAATTTTAGGATTTTGAATAGCTAGGGCTGTAACGATTGATCTAGCCAAACAGATATTATCGTCATTTTTAATTTGAAGAATACTTTTTTTATTGACAATATCGTTATCGTTCAGTAATTTCGATCGTTTACCACCTTTAGGCAAATCAACGACAGTAAAAAAAAATGTACAGTCTTTAATATCCAACTCTTTGTATTCAATTTTATGCGTTAAAACATCTAAATAGGTGTCATAGGCTTCTTTCGTTGACATCCTATCAGGGTGAAAGGGTTGCATCAAAGAGGGATTGTCTACAACAATTTGGACCATTCCTTCAATTTTTCCAATTGCTTTTCTGAATAAATCTTTTAAGATACTATAATACTGGCCCGGTGTGAGTTTGTTTATTTGTTTTATTTTATAAGCATATCTATAAGTATTAAATTTTTTATCTTTCTCAACAATTTCGTAATCAGGTCTAAACAGATTTTCTAAATTTGCTTGTAATTTGACTTTCTTTTCTGTCTTTTTGATCAATTTTTCATCTTTATATTTCAAGCCGTAATAATCAAAGAGTTTTTTAAGTTTTGGACGGTTTTTCGGTTCATTTATAAATTGTTTCAATTTTTCATTCAAATCAGGAAATAATTTTTCAAGGTTTACCACTGTTTTTATCTTTTTTTCTTCGTTATTTTTTGGATTAAATTCTGCAGTGTTATTGTTAAATTTTAAATCAAAAGAATCGAATATTTTTTTCAACTGATTTCTTTTCTTAGGATTTTTGATAAATTCTCTCTTCATTTCATTTAAATAATCTGTGACGTCTAAATTTAATAAATCTACTAAAACATATTTATATTCGCCTGTTCTTTTTATGTATCTCATTATCAATCTAATTAATTCATCTTTTTTACATCCTTTGGGTTGTTTTATATTTAAAAGTTTTACAGTGTGTCTCAATTTAGACACAGATATCGATCTTAGAGTTACCTCCATTTAAATAGAAGGAATTTTATCAATAGTTTTTGCTACACATTTTTTACTAGCAACCACTATCTATAAATGCTAGTTAAATTGGACCAATTTCTGTGGCTGGTAATTTTAAATTAAGCGGCTTAAAATGAATGTCGTTAAAATTATGAATTAAATTAACCACTTCACCGGCTGCCCCGAGATAAGTCGGGGGTAAAACCACTGTTTCCCCATACCTGTCGCCGGTGAAGTGGTTAAATTGAAGAATTTCTGAAAACGACTATTAATAAATACGTTCAAATAAATACTCAACAATCTGTATAATATTTTCATTCAAAATACGTTCGATTTAAAACACAACATAAAATATCATAAATTTATTTTGATGTTCAAGTATTTTTATCAATAGTTTTTGCTACACATTTCTAATTAGTGGGTGCTATCTATAAATGAAAAGTTTCCTGCTCACTTTTTTAATCTCAGTGTTTGTTCGTATCAAACTAATTAAAAGACTTTCACCCCGGAAGGTCAATTGATTGCGACTTTATCAAAGAGACGGCTGCAGGACTTCCTTCTGAGACAACAAAGTTCGTTTGTTTGAAATATTTTGATGTCAGTAACAAGGAAGTGACGTAAGATTTATCGAAACGTTAAGAATGTTTTAAACAAAATTTGCGAGAAGTGTTTTGCTTCTTAACCAGAGCTGGTTGATATTTTAAAATGGAAGCAGTTTCAGAATTGGAAAAGTTAAAGTTGGAAATTTCGAAATTAAGAAATGAAAATAATATTTTAAAAGAAAGTAGGGGTAAGTTATCAGTTTTAGATATGAAATCTGAAATTTTAAAATGAGAAAAGGATATTGAAAAAATAAATAAAGTAATTAGCACTAAAAGATATAATATTAGAAAAATAACCCATGAAATAGAGACTAACGAAAAAAATAAAGAAGAACTTTTAAATGAAATTAATTATTATAAAGATGAAATAGAAAAAACTAAAAATGAAAAAATGGATTTATGTTAGATAAAAATATAACCAGCTTTGGTTGCGGGTAATTTTATATTAAGCGATTTAAAATAAATGTAATTTTAGTTAAAATTATGAATTAACTTAGATACGTTTAATATAGAATTACCTGTAAAGCTACCATTATCGAGGTTCGCACAGTTTTACCACTAAATTTTAACAGTACTTCTCTGCAGTGAAATACTTTGAAAATACTGTTAAAATTTAGTGGTAAAACTGTGTGAACCCTGATTATGAAGGTCCGAAGTCCTATTAAACGCTGACGGCAGGTAATTCTATATTAACAATTGCTGTTATTTTAAATTACATCGCTATTTAAAAGTCGTATTTTAAGAAGTCTTTTTAATAGCGATGGAAATAAAATGAAGGATAAAGTTTGATATTCTGATATTCCTTTCCAACCGACGCTGTCTTCGAACTTTTCTATAAGCGGTTCCGGAAGTTTTTGTTTTTCAGATATACACTCCCAATTAAGCCCATTTTTAAATTTTCTTATAAATTCAGTATGTAATTTGGTAATATTTTCACTCAGATATAACCTATCGATTTTATTTCTATATAATGAAATAAATGTATGAAATGTTTTATGATGGGATAAATTGATAAATAAATCTTTATATTTATGAATTATAATATCGTCTAATCTTTGAGCAGACGACACTTATACAGAAGTATATAAATACTTTTCCCCCCCACGATTCTAATTTTGAAACTATCAAGGTCCAATTAAATAATTTCTGAAAATGCAACATTTAATATAATATGTTCAAATAAATACTCAGCATCCAATAAGTAAGAAACTTTCATTCAAAATATGTTCAAATAAATACACAACATTCAATATCTTATAATCTGTTTAAAATAATAAATAAAATACGTTTGAATAAAAACACGACATTCTATATCATAAACTTATTTTGACGTTCTTTTTATGTGATAATCGCTTCTTAAATGTCTCTTTTTATGAGCTAAAGTGTAATTCTTACCACATTCGCAATCAATTTTTTTATTTTTAATAGCTAAATGACAACTTTTGCAATTAGCGTAATGTTCTGTTTTGCCGTAACGAAATCTAGTATAAAATTGATCTAAGGGTTTAGTCATCTGACAATGCTTGCAAACTTTAGACATCACCATTTATGAGAAAAGAAATTTTATAAAGGTATTCCAAATGTCTTCGTTTTTTATATTAAATTTTATTTTCAAATTATTTTCTATTTTACAATAATCTAATATTTTTTTAATGAAATACAAATAATTTATCGATTTTTTATAGTACGCAAAATCTAAAAATTTATAAAACATTTCTTCAGCTTCATATGTAATATTTAACTTAAATTTCCATTTCAATGCGTTAAAGCGACTAATTCTGGATTTGCGTCTTTCGCATAAAAAAACATCTATATTTTTATATGGAAAATAACAATCATTATCCGAATCGTATATAATTTCGTATCTCTTCATTTGATCATAAATTTTGAGATATTTTTCGGGTATTTGACATTTTTTTTCTTTATCAAAAGACTCCATTGAGTCAGAATCCGAATCATCTATTAAAACGTTTTCAAAAAAGTCGCAATTCATTTATTTAAACTTATTTCTTGCAATGCATTTCACTTCCTCACTCAAAGTAGATAGAGAAACGTTTTTTCTACCAAAGACGTAATAGCATACGTCACTTTCTTCTAAGTACATTTTTTGTCAAGAGAGTTCGTTCGTTGATGAGCGCTCCAAATTACACTCCGTTTAGAGGTCAGCTGGCCTTCCTGATAAAAGATAAATATATTAAGTTACACTGTTCTTACGGAGTATTTAAAAACATATTTTTCGACCGTTCGAACTTGATAATGATATTCAGAATAATAAAAAATATATATTAATGATTATTAAAACTAGATATTATTTTTTATTTATAAAATCATAGAAATTTTTAAAATTAAAATGCTAAAAGTTACTTAAAGCAGAGCCATTCATTTACTTTTTTTAAACTGAATAATTTCTGAAAATATAAAAGAAAAGTAATTTCTGCATGAATAATTTTAAGTATGGACTTGTTTTATTAACGAACTAGGAAGATTATTATGCTGTAACAAAATAATTTAAAGGCCTCTGGAAATTAGCTAATTTGTTTAACAGAATTAAAGAAAATTTATATTATATAGATACGATTATTTTAAAAGTAGATAATTTTGATATTTTAGCATGATTATATTTTAATACTTGATTATTTGATAATTTAACATGTTTATAATTTAATATTTGTTGATATTTTAATACGGATTTCTAAATTGACTTGATATCTTTTTCATCAACCCAAGAGTTAAATTCGTCGGAATAACCTAACCATTTAACTAGACATTTATTGCCTTTCTTTTTTATTATTTTTTCAATTTTAAACGTTTTATCTTTCTGATTATATTTAACTAATTCCGGTTCATAATAAGTTCCTTTTATTTCGTCGCCATTCAAATCCTTTATTCTATAAGTAATTGGGTCAGTGTTTAATATTTCTGAAACGATGAAAATTTCTTCAGTAAAAGTAGGCTGGCATCCGCGGGTGAAAGCAGTCTGGTATTTCGAATTTCTTATTCTATCGCCAACCTTGAATTTCGGTTTTCTTATTATTTTTTCTTCGTATAAATTTTTATAAACTTCAGATTCGTTTTCTTCTCTACTCGCTTCGCTGGGCGTCATTTTGATAGACCTATGCCTGGTATTATTATAATTTTTAACTAATTGGTCCAAAACATCTATATATCTTTTAGTATTGTTGGCCGCTAGATAGGTTCTAATTTTTTTATTAATTGTTCTGTTAAATCGTTCGACTACAGAACATTTTATTTCAACATTTTCAGTTGTAAACCACTGAATATTATGATCTTTAAATAATTTTAAAGTCCATTTATTTACAAATTCGGTTCCTTTATCACTTTGTAATCTTTCAGGAATTCTTTCTTTAAATATCTTTTTAAATGCTTCAGTTACTTCTTCACCAGTTTTTCTCTTTATCGGAATAGCATACGCGAATTTACTAAATATATCTATCACTGTCAATAAGTAATTAGTTCCGTTATTATATTTACTAAAAGGTTTGATAAACAATAAATCTGCTTGCCATTGATCATCGATATGACTGACATAAATGCGTCTTCGTTTAAATTTACGAATTAAAGGCTTATGTCTGGTATAAACATCTTGGCTGTGTAAAAAATCTGTAATTTGCTTTTGACTGAAACCTGTTTTTCGTTTTAATTCATTGATACCACAATAACCCCTTTCAGGATGATAATATATTTTTTCTAAGATACTTTTAGGATCTTTCATCCCTAAGGTTTTCCTAAAAAAACACTCTTTTTAGAACCACAATCTAGACAAATATCTTTCATTATCGGTCTGTTATTTTTAGAAATTGCATTTTTAACATCTTTAGTTTCTGTGTGGTTTTTACATTTTAAACAATAGATCTTTGTATTTATAGATCCCATACCAAAAGATTTTTTAGCTTTAATAATCGGTTTTACAATTCCTCTTTCAATTCTTTCTCTAATCGTAGGATTTTGAATATTATCTAATTCATCAATCATATTCTTATCGCATACTTCATTTCTACTTTTTGTATCTTTATTTTCTAAATAACATTTGTCATGCTTATATGCAATTTCATCCACTCGGTTAACAGGTTTAGACGAATTTTTATACGTTAAATCTGGATTTAATCGCGTTTTCCCCCATAATAATTGTGTCACCGGGCCTGTGAAGTTATGATTAGGTAAATGCATTTCAAAAGGTAAATTACTAATGACTTTATTCAGAAAACCGATCCAGTTTGTCCACATTTTAAACACCCACCTTTAAAATTACCTTTTTTAGTTAAAGACGTAACAACAATTTTTATACTTTTACAACTCATTTATTAGACAGCAAAAAGTTGACGCTTTCTAAGAAGAATATTTATATCCATTCAACTGTACTTTTTTCACATACTTTTCGATTGGGAAATATACTAAATTATTTATAAAATCTTGTTCTCTAACATACACTTCTTCTTCTGAAATTTTTTTAGCTTTCAACAAATTTAACAGTTGTTTATAAAAATTATAACATTGCTTGTATTCTTCTTTTCGTTCCAAAATATTTAAAGATTTCTCAATGACTTCTACAATTCCAACAGTCAAACTCAAAGCAGCCAGTGGTATTAATACAAAAGCTGATAATCCCGAAGCACTTAGCATAAATTTGCTAACAGTTAAGGAAATACTTATCTTTTGATACAAATTGTAACTTTTCCGATAAACATATAATCTCTTTTCTAAATATTCTTCCATTTATGTAGGTTCAAAATTTTTTCGGTATCTCATTTCAGAATTTACTAAATCTAACATAAAGAAGTTACCCTTACAAGAATTATATTTTTCTAGAAATTCTTTTTTCGTTAGATTTCAGTCTATTTCTCTGATTATCTGATTGATTGCCCTAGGCTGTAGCTTAAAAAATATGAAGTAATTACAATTTTTTCTAATATTTATAGGAGTTGAGTAATAAGACTGCGTTAAATAAATAATGGATGCATTTTTCTTTCGACCTCTTATAAACAAATCCTCTATAACTTTCTGGTTTTTCTCTGTAACACAATCGTCAAACACAACAAGATTTTTTTCAGAGGAATCTAGATCGTCGACAGTAATAAATTCACTCAAATCTGAAGAAAATAATACATTCTTTTTATATTTATCATACAATTTTAATAATTCGCTTCTTTTATTTTTACTTATTTTTTTACATTTTATAATATCGTCTCTTTCAACACCTTCAAACTGTGTATAATTTTCTTGCAATTTAGAATACTTTGGCTCGGAAATATCTTTTGCGCATAAATATAAAGCGTCGAAATCTAATCTTAAATTACTAGGATTCTCAAAACCGTTTAATAAATTTATTAGTAAATTTGTCTTTCCACAACCTGATGGGCCAATTATTAATAATCTGAAAGGATGTCTGGGTAAAAAACGATGTTGTTTAGGGTCAGGCAATTCTTCCGGTTCTGTGTAATCTTTAATTTTAATCATTTATTAGACAGCGAAAAGCTGACGCTTTCTAATGTTACTGCCTGTAAAAGCATAGTAGCTGTCAGTAAAAACATTATCGCTTCTAATTAGCTGTCAGTAAAAATAGACGGCGAAGCTGTTGCTTCTAATTTAAAACTATATAAATGGATAAAATAAACGATTTAGAAAAAGATCGAAATAAGAAACAAAAAGAAGAATTAAAAAATGCAATAAAACTTGTCAAATTACAAGCAGATATTAGAAAAAATAATGAAGCACAGCGTGATAGAAAGCTAGGTATAGACAAAAGTCTAACTGAATTTCATAAACCTGTCACTAAAAAATTAGAAGAACAGGATAAAAGTAGAAAAGAAAATATTAAATCTATCAGTGATAAATTGGACGAATTAAATATATCTTTACAGCCTATTGCAGAATCATCTAGAATTATTCCTGAAGCGATCAAAGATGTCAAAGAATTATATAAAGAACCGTCGCTTATTTATAATGTTGATCAGTATTTAGATACAGATTATTTAATAACTGAAAAATTATACAGACCTTCGAAACTCCTAGACAATAAAGTAAAATTAGATGAAATGTATGCAAAGGCTAAGGAGTTAAAAGAAGAATTATCGAGGAAAAAAGGCAACTTACAAAGTACAATTACGAGGGCTAAAAATCTTTCAGAGGAGGAATTAAGTCAGAAAAAGGATGAATTAAAAGTTGTTAAGTATAAAGAAGATGAGCTACAAAAATATCTGGCTAGATTAACTACAATTTGAGGTAGCGAAGTAATGAAAGTCAGTAAAGGTTTAGATTTATTATCTGAATTAATTGATAAAAGATGTCAAGGTAGCAAGTCGAAAAATTAAAAAATGAAGTCAAACTGCTAATAGACAAACTTATTAAAACTAAAAAATAACTAACGGAGATAAAGAACGATTATACAATCAATTTCTTCTTTGAAAGCGTCAGCTTTTTGCTGCCTAATAAATGAGTTATGTAAAAAAGAAGATTCATTTGAGTGACGGACAGATTAATAAATTGAAATCTGCTCTCAGAAAAAAAGAAGAACTGACACTGCAGATAGACAATTCTAAACCTCCCAATTATGAAATGTATTTAACTAAAACACAGATTAATCAGATTAGTAAAGGTAAAAGAATAAATATAAGCAAAACTCAATTAGATAAAAACGGTGGATTTTTACCTTTTTAATTCCTATTTTAACATCACTAGGACTCGGTGCCGCGAGTGGTGCAGCGGGTTGGGGAACTAAAAAAATCCTGGATAAAATTTCAGGATCTGGCGTTTTTCAACCTTGGGAAAACAAAGGATCTGGTATTAAAAAAACGCCAGCTTCCCTGTCTAAAAAAAAAAAATCCCAATAACAAAATTAGGTATATCGGATAAAACGATTAAGGAAAATATGAAAGATGAAAAAGGATTCAGAGGTATTTTTACCTCCGATTTACTCCCTAAAAAGATTGGAAATTTTGAAAGCGGTATTATTAATTTAGATATTTCGACTGGTTCTGGAACACATTGGGTTTCTTATTATAATGACCCGAAATATAATTATGTAGAATATTTCGATCCTTTCGGTGAATATATATATAAAAATATTAAACTCAAAGAAAAATATATTCCTGAAAATATTATGAAATTTCTTAAACTGTCCAATAAAAAAGTCAATATAGCTCACAATGATAGTTTTTTACAAAAACCTACTTCTGTCAAATGTGGATTATTTTGTATGAAATATATAAAGGAAAGAAATAACGGTAATTGTCCAGAATGTGTACTTAACTCATTTACTCAACAGCCTAGCGATTATAACGAAGAGCTTGTTTTTCATCTTTAAAGATTTTTTCTGTCTAATAAATGATCAAACTGAAACCAAAAATTCATGAAAAATCAGAGGATTTCACTGTTGAATTTCCTAAACCTCTTAAATTAAAAAATTTAGCATTGCAGTCTTTTACTATGACAGTTTCATGGTTTAACATAACAGATAAAACTAATACGTTTGACGTATACACAGATGAGAATAATGTTAAATCTATCACTATTCCTTATGGTAATAAAAATGTTGAAGATTTAAATATAGATGTAATGAAAGCGTTTGGTTCAGACGATCCTCTGGTAAAATTTGGTAGAATACAATCTAGACTGAGAATGCTTATTAAATTAAGTAAAGGTTGGAATATCGACTTAACAAAAAGCGATTTTCATAAGTTAATAGGCTTTGAAAAAAAAGTTTACGAAAGTCATGATGAAGAGACTGTAATAGAAGGTGAAAATATAGCAGATATAACAAACGGAAACGACATTATATATATTCATTGTGATGTAGTTAATGGATCGTTAATCAACCAGAATAATTCAGAAGTTATTTATTCTTTTACACCGAGGGATGTACCAGGTGTTATCATTTCGAAAGAATTTAATAATTTAATATATTATCCTGTGAATAGGGATTCAATTCGTAGAATAAGGATGAGAGTTACGAATCAAAATGGTGAATTAATTGATTTAAATAAAGGTTTAATTGAGTATAATTTTAGAGTCGTAGAGGAAAAAGAAGATTATGTTGAAAAAATATATCAACTGATATTAACTAAATTTTCTCAATAAATAAATGAATCAACACAGATTATATAGGAAAAGTAAAAGAATTCAAGGAAAAGGATTTTTTAAATCTAAAAAAGTAGATTTGAATGAAAAAACAGTAGTTGACAGATTGAGTGATGCTGACATATTGAATGAAATATTTTCAAAAAAGATGAAAGGAACAGGTCTAAAAATTCTTCCTAAATAAATGGAAAAAATTTATGATCTAAGAGATACTCATTATTATTATAATAACGATATAAAAAGTAGCGAATTAAAAAAAATAAGATTGCCTAGTACAAGCCATAATGACAAAAAAGAAAATACTACGTTTCATTTCGAAATTACCGATACAAATGATCCTATTTCATTATCGGAGAGTTACCTTGAGACAAAGTGGAAAATTATAAAATCCAGCGGTGCATCTATAAACGATGATAATGTCGCAGCTGTGTGTTCTATGAAAGGCGTAAAACTTCAGATAGGTAAACAAATAATCGAATCAGTTGGAGACTATCACTCCTACATTCTACAGGTTAAGAGACTTAAGGATTATACCAGAGATTATTCAACATCAGAAGCCACCAATATAGGTTTTTACCCAGATACCAGTGATAGTACTGATAGAAATAAAAGTTTACTTCAAAGCGATGGTACGATAATTGCTACAACCCCTGTAACAGATGTCGTCAGTAAATTAAAAATTGTAAAAAATGAAAACTACAATAAAGGATTTAAAAAAAGATGGGAATTGTCGAAAAATAGTAATTCAGTTACAACATGGACGCCTTTAAAGGAAATTTTTGATTTCGTCGCAGAATATAAAAAAGCCATTTCTGGTTTCATAATAAGACTGGAATTCCAAAGAGACGATAGCAGAAATATGATTTACACAGACGCTGCAAATCCAGATTATAAAGTAGAAATTGAAGACATAGCGCTGTGGGTGAGATACGTCGACTTTAAAAATGGTGCGGAGATTCTCTATAATGAATTAAAATTATCTAATACGGATATAGAAATAAACTGGAATCAGTATGAAATTAACAGATCTAGTTCTATTAATAAATATAAAAGCGGTTCCGATTCTATATCTGCTACATCCGATGAAGTTTTAAGATTATTTGTAATACCGCAATATTTTGACAGAAATGAAAATCCTAAAAAAAATAATATGATATTTGATAATTTGGATATGATCGAATGTTGGTTGATGATTAACAGATCGCCGTTACCAGCAGAGCGATATACGATGGATTTTGGTAAAAAGGAATATAATAGATTATATGAATCTTTTCTGGAATCAGGTCTCAATAATCTAAACACAGAAACCGGATGTATGGTAAATTATTCAGATTTTGGTAAATTATATCCTGTAATTCATTTTGATTTGTCAAATCATGTAAACTATACCACTCTTGAAAATTTGAGAATAGAATTCAATTGGAAATTAGAAAAAGAAACAACCAAAGAATATGTATTTTACTATATTTTAGAAGTAAGAAAGAAATGTATATTAAATATGAATAAAAAAGAAATTACTATGATTAAAACGTTAGGAGAATAACATTTTTTAGTCTTTATAAATGGCTGTTTATTATCCACCGTATGATAATCCAGTGCGAAAAGGACCTATCGGACCCCCCGGTATAGGTTTTAAATTAACGGACGATGGTCATTACGATATGGAAAATAAGATATTAAAAAATGCTTCAGATCCAATCGATGATTTAGATTTAACTACTAAAAGTTTCGTTTTGAATAAAATAGAGAATAATCATTTCCAATTAAGAGATTTTATAGAAAAAAATAATACTAATTACGATAGTAATTTTTTAACCTTCACTGAAGAAACGGGTAAGAGAATTAAAGAATTGGATGAAAACACTTTACATCTAATCGAAGGAAAAGCTTACGACGCTAACGGAAAAAGAATAGGAAATGTCGCAGATCCGAAAGATGATAAAAATGTTGTGAATAAACGATATTTAGAAAAAAATGCGTTAATATTAAAGAATGATAAATTTGATGCAAAAAATAAAATAATTACGAATATTTCGGAACCCGAAAACGATACAGACGTAGTCAATAAAATATATGTAGACAATAAAGATATCTGGGTTACAGTGAAGGATTTTCAGACTTTTACAGGAAAAGAATTTAAAAAAGTAAATTTCGACTTGATAAGTTCTAAATTACTGGATCAAGAAATGCGATTATCTACAGATATGCATATCAAAATTACTATATATTTAATAGATAATAGTTTAATAGGAAGAAATGTGGATATAGAGATAGAACTTAAAATCGAAGATAAAAAAATTTTATACAGAGAAACAAGTGATAAATATGAAACTTGTTTTGTTAATGGAAAACGCGGGGACATCATTACATTCTGGATAAAATCCAAAAGTAAAAACTTTCCAGTCACTTTAAAACCTTATATTCATATTGAAAAAATCCCCTTTTAAAAATATTTCATTATTAAATGGATATCAACTGGGACGAATTTTCTAAAACTAAAAATTTATCCGAAGATGTCCTACGAAATTTGAAGGATCAACTCAATTGGAAGTTAGTTTGTAGATATTCAATATTATCCGAATGTTTTATGGAAGAACTCATAGATTATGTTGAATGGAATGTTATATGCATTTTTCAAACACTTTCCGAAGAGTTTATCGAAAAATACAAAGATGAATTTGATTGGAATTTAGTTTCTAAAAATCAAAAGCTGTCTGAAGAATTTATATTAAAACATTCGAATTATATAAATTGGGTTGTCATATCTCAATATCAAACCTTAAGTGACGAATTTATTCAAAAATATCATGAAAAATTAGATTTACATAAAGTATCCAGGTTCCAAAAACTTTCAGAAAACACAATGTGCTCATTGGAAGAAGGTTTGAATTGGTTGCTAATAGCACGCTTTCAAACATTTGGTGAAAGGTTTTTAGAAAAATATATGCATAAACTCGATTTTTGTAATCTCATTGAATATAAGTTTGATCAATTACCAGATAATTTTTATAACGATAAATGGAAAAAAATTCTTTCCGTTCAACTTGGTGAATTAAATAAAAAAATTGGCCATTATTATGAAGAAGAAGAACCTCATAGAGAAAGATTAATAGATGAAGTTTTGGAATTAAAAAATATTTTAATACGATTTATTAATGAATTGCGACTGCTTTTAAATAAAGACGAAAAATAAAAGTGTTTATAAAAATGCTTCTATATAAATGGGGTCGGCTCAAAGATTAGATGATATTATAATTCATAAATATAAAGATTTATTTATCAATTTATCCCATCATAAAACATTTCATACATTTATTTCATTATATATGAATAAAATTGATCTTTATTTAAGTAAAAATATTATGAAATTGCCCATTGAATTTATAAGAAAATTTAAGGATAAACTTAATTGGAATTATATATCACAGAATGAAAAATTATCAGAAAATTTTATTAGAGAATTTCAAAATAAAGTTGAGTGGCGGTGTATATCATTTCATCAGACATTATCCGAAGATTTTATTAGAGAATTTCAAAATCATGTTGACTGGTATTATATGTCATTTCATCAGACACTATCAGAAGATTTTATTAGAGAATTTAAAAATAAAGTTGACTGGGAAGGGATCTCCTATCATCAGGTCTTATCCGAAGATTTTTTAAAAGAATTTAATGATAAAGTTGACTGGGAATGGATATCATATATCAACGGTTTTTAATTAACATTTCAATTTTAAGCCGAAGGATTATATCCTTTATTTGACGTCCAATTTTTTTCTAAATAAATGTTACAATATTTTGTCATAAGTACTTTACTGTTTAATTGTCTTTCGCCTACCTTTCATTATTTTAAATTTGACCCAGTTATTACAAATCATAGCACCGATAACTCTAATAATTATACTATATTTCATAGGTTCAATGATACAATAAAATTAACTTTCACAGCTAAAATATACAAAATGGATCAAACCTCTAAATTTTCTCAACCTGGTGTTTATTTTTGGATAGAAAGTAAATGTGATGACAATTGGAATTTAATACCTGAAACAAAAGAATGGTTCGATATTTATATTCCAGGAAATAATAACTTATACTATTCTATAGCTTTTAATGCAACTAAAGATTTTAGGATTGGTTATAATGCCGATAACTTATTATACAACGCAGCTCTTTGCTTTTCTTATTCCTATCAATATTATCCTAGAGGAAGGTTGTTTATTAGCATTTCGTAGACTATTAAGAAAGTGCGTCAGGCAAAATTTTTCATCACTGTAATAATTTTGATTGTTTATTCTATAACCCTTTCTTAAAACTTCTTCTTTACATAATTTAGTAGAAAAAATAAAAATATCCTGCCAATGCAAATCATACAATTATTTTATCATCATTTACTCGATAAATCTTACTAAAATCGTTACCTCAGCGATATTTAGACTGTCTAATTTTTTGAGCAAAATCTTACAAAAATCGTTAAATAATAGCGTTTAGTGGAATATAAAAAGTGTTCCAAAGGACCCCCTATATACTACTATTATGACAAAGACTAGCGTGCCTCGCCTGCTATCGCATAATTTCAGTGCGTGTGCAGTTGATGTAAAATGAGATGCATTCTTCCAGCGAAATTGAAAAGACTGCTTCGCCTGCTATCGCATAATTTGTATTTGTTAGATTTGTGTAATTGGTAGGGGGGAAGGGAACTACTTCTGATTAAAAATCCCAGTTAGTCCACGTGACATATATTATTATGACAAAGACTAGCGTGCTTTGCCCGCTATCGCATAATTTGTATCTGTTAGGTTTGTGGAAATGGAAGGGGGGGGGGGGGGGAACTACTTTTGATTAAATATTCCAGTTAGTCTGCATGGCAGATATTATTATGACGAAGACTAGCGTGCTTCACCTGCTATCGCATAATTTCAGTGAGTGCGCAGCAGATATAATATGAGATGCATTCTTCAAATTTAAGGTTTATTTTAGAATATTATTATATGCACGGGCAACGTCAGGTGGGTCTGCTAGTACATAAATAATTAGAAGTACAATTGAAATGCTAACTGTAAATAAAATATTCAAAATAAGGAAAAAAAAACGAAAACAATATTACAATTTAAGTAATTTATAATATTATCTTTTATACATACGTTAAAGCTTGTTTGTAGTCTTTATAAAAATAATATTCTTCACCCATTTCAACAGCTGCAGAGATATAGAACAACCAAATTATAAAGGAATTGAGATAGTATGTAAAGGTTTAGAAACAAATATTGTAAAATTTTACACAAAAGAAGAAATTGTAAATATGAAAATATAAATCGCATAATTCTATTAAACAAAAACCTAATTTGAAGAACAAATTAAAAAAACAAAATTTATTTCCTATATTGTTTAAGCCCAAGAAGGGACAGATATTAAGATATTTCATTCAATTTGTTCTACATTTAATGTTAAATTTTTTTAACCAATAAGTTAAATCAATTGAACATTAAAAAATAAAAATAAAATTCATACAACACAATACTTTAAACACCCTAAAAACTTAGATTCCGTTCAAATGAAATCAAAATAAATCTTAGACTTTTCCATTTTTTCAGTTATAAATATTTATATTGCAGATTTTTGTATTATTTTTATGATGATTGTACATAAAATGATAAGATACATGCGAAATACAAAACTATGTATAAGATTTATTTTGATTTCATTTGAACGGAATCTAAGTTTTTAGGGTGTTTAAAATATCATGTTGTATGAATTTTATTTTTATTTTTTAATGTTCAATTGCTTTAACTTATTTGTTACAAAAATTTAACATTAAATGTAGGACGAGTTGAATGAAATATCTTAATATCTGTCCCTTCTCGGGCTTAAACAATGTAGGAAATAAATTTTGCTTTTTTAATTTGTTCTTCAAATTAGGTTTTTGTTTAATATGTCAAGTTTTTTAATAACTACTGCATTCAGATGAACACATTTCAAAATTAATGGAGGGTACCATCATCAGGCTTTGATTCATGCGGTATCGTATCACAATTTGTGTTGCAATTTACCCATGTATAATTCAAAATGTTTCACCAGTGCAGTAATGCAGTGTACTTTGGACAAAAACTTCCAATCTGAACGTAAAAAATCTGTTTGAAAATGTCATTTTTATTTCTACTATGACGCCATATACAACTTCTTTTTAATTCTTAGAAAAAACTATTTTAGTAATTTTTCACGCGAAAATCATTCAACTAAAAATAGACAAATTATTATTATGGCTTTTGAATTATTGGGAACAATGAAAAAAAAAAAATGTTAAATTTTATTGGAAAAATGTCCGTTGATTCTCAATAAAAAAAGCGAAATTTGGAATTATTAAGAAAAATATTTGAAAAATGTAAATAAAAATTAGCCCATGTTACTCTCTGGGTTATAATTCACCCATATACAAAGCATTTTAACATTTGTTTTGACCCTAGCGTCCGGCAAACATTTTCATACTTTAAATTTATAATATTATTAGAATTAGTTAAGAAAAAAAATGAGTGGCAACAGGGGCAAAAAGGTGGGAAGAAAAAAATGAAAAAGTTATGAGCTCCATAGGCTTTTTTTATGCTAAATTAACATTGAGAAGTGACACTGGAAATAAATAAGTATTGTGCTGCCGTGCAATACTTAAATATCAATCTTTCTTAATACTTTCTAAAGTTACTAAAAAAGTATCAATATCTTTATTTTGCCTATCTATCAGCTAGAATTATAGTTAAAATTCAGCATTTTATTAAAATGGATTCTAGCATAATTTCTAATAACATTAATTACAGTGAACAAAAAATCTTTCAGGATAACATCATGAATAGATTATTGTTGTTAAATTGTTATACAGGGAGCGCATAAAAGAATGTCGCAGTCATAAATTTTGACAGTATCAACTAATTCAGTATTTTATTAAAATGGATTCTAGCATAATTTCTAATAACATTAATTACAGTGAACAAAAAAATTTCTTTCAGGATAACATCATGAATAGCTTATTGTTGTTAAATTGTTATACAGGGTGCCCATAAAAGAATGTCCCAGTCATAAATTTTGACAGTATCAACTAATTCAGTATTTTATTAAAATGGATTCTAGCATAAATTCTAATAACATTAATTACAGTGAAAAAAAAAATTTCTTTCAGGATAACATCATGAATAGATTATTGTTGTTAAATTGTTATACAGGGTGTCCATAAAAGAATGTCCCAGTCATAAATTTTGACAGTATCAATTAATTCAGTATTTTATTAAAATGGATTCTAGCATGATTTCTAATAATATTAATTACAGTGAACAAAAAATCTTCTTTCAGGATAACATCATGAATAGGTTATTCTTGTTAAATTGTTATACAGGGTGCCCATAAAAGAATGTCCCAGTCATAAATTTTGACAGTATCAACTAATTCAGTATTTTATCAAAATGGATTCTAGCACAATTTCTAATAACATTAACTACAGTGAAAAAAAAATTTTCTTTCAGGATAACATCATGAATAGATTATTGTTGGTAAATTGTTATACAGGGTGCCCATAAAAGGATGTTCCAGTTATAAATTTTAATAGCATCAACTGTAAGCATTGTAGAATGTTGATTCAAGGTCACAAATTATATATATAATAGCGCTAAGTGTATAACGCTTCCGGAGTGAACTCATCCAGATCTCGATAACCACTTCGCTTTTGCATATTCCATTCAGCCATTTTTGTTCAAAATTATTTTTTTGGAATAAAACTTCATAAAGGTTACATTTTTAGAAAGATTATTCAAAATAAATTAACATTTGAGAGATGACCTACATTCTATTATGTATATATTCTGAGATAACTTCAGTGGAAATTCTGATTGGTAGCTCAATCTCTCCCTGCATGGAAGTAAATAAACAATTGATTCATTCGTCTTGAACTTTTAAAATATTAAAACATGGAGATAATTGTTCACAAAGCGAATTCGCTCCTGGTGTTGAAAAAATAAATTGCATTCATTGTGAACATGGAGCTATGAAGATTATTCGTATAATTTCTATTCATCGCTCCATGGTTGAGAATGTTTATGCTTTGTTGGTGTCATCTATCGGTAGTTAAAATAAAAAAAGAAAATTTCTTTTGAACAAGTTCTTTGAATTCTGAAGACATTGGGAAAAAATGAATTATATGAATATATAATGCCGTGTACCATATATATATGTATATATATATATATCAATGCAAATAAAATTTTGTATTTTGTAGGGAAAACAAATCTGTAATTTTATAAAAGAATTTGAGAAAAAAAATCTGTTGATGTAATTAATAGTTGCAATTTACTTATGTGATAAAAGATTATTTTTAATGATCAAAATTTATTACAGGTTTCTTTATGCATGTTTTAAAAAAATGAGGATATAATCTGAGATAAACTTTTTAAAATTTCAGTTATATAATAATTATTTTGGCGTCAGCTATCAGCAATTAATCAAAACAAATAAACTTTCTGTTGAAATTGTGTATTATTCTGCATTTTATCAACTTTGTTTGCATTATATATAATAGGGCTAAGCGTGACCATGGAGAAATAGTTCATTCTTTGGAGTGGTATCACGAGTGAATGTTTACTGTTTAGATTTGATTTTTTAATCTTATAACGTGTGTTCTTTTTTACTGTCAGCTAACAAATTGATTTGTAATTGCAGTCTTAGTTTTTTTTTTCTTTTAAGAAATTCGTGGTTATTGATTTTTTTAAATGCAATGAATGAAGACGAAAGTTAATTGACACTATCTTTTAAAATAACATTATTAGTACTAATTTGCATGTTTTTGTGAAATAGTTCTTCAAATTTTGTGAGTGAAGTTCATTTGCATATTCTATATCATTATTTTACCAATTCAGTTAATAATTTTCTTGCAAATTAAGTTTCAATGAAAACTGGGCTGTTTTTATAATTATTTTACCCCACCTGACCGTATTAGTCAGATAAGATAAAATTTATTCTGTCATAACTCTTTTTAGAATGCAATGCTATATCATTCTTTTGAAAATACAAACACGTCATTCTGATGGGCTATCTTCTAGTAAAGAATAACTCAAGAAGCGAATTTGGGAGTACTGCTTTGTTATTTACTCACTTGCAGTGGCAAATACACAAAATGGTGAGTGCTGAGCGTAAAGCGTTATTGCTGGCCTGAAGATTTAAAAGCCATTAGAGCCATGCAATTTTTTTCTTTGGAGCTTTATAAAAGATAGTGTCTATGTTTCGCAGCTATTTAATGATATGCCAGAGTTGAGACACAGAATTGAAAAGGCTATTGCTTTCATGAATCTGGACTTGTTAACCGAAGTGTAGGAAGTGTTATGTTGTAAAAGCTTTACATAACATTCCTCACTTAAAATTTACATAAAATTTAAATTTGTTTATTTTAATAAACTACTTCAAATGACTATCTTTCAATTTGACAGCATATTTTACTAAGTTTTTAAATAGTAAATGCTAAATCTTTATCCTTAATTATTTTAATTTAAAATTAAATTTATTGTATTTTATTATTTTTTCATATTCCTCTGGTAAAGTTTCAGAATAATTGCTAAAATAGTTTGCCAGAGAAACGAGATTATAATTCCTACACTTCTCCTCATTTTAATGGTTTTCTATTCACTCCTTGTCTCAAAAAAGCAATCTTTTTAGCTCAGAAAATGCTCTTATCTCGATACACACCGGAAATTCCATTTGATGTCACAAGAACTCACAGAAGGCAAAATATTCCTTTTCTCCCGCTTCATGAGAGTATTGCCATTCCACGGTGATTATTCCGCCGCTAAAACATTTTCCATCGATTCATTATCGATATTCCGGCCTTTGGAGTTTTCTGGTTGGCTAGTTTTGCCGAGATCGTTTTCCCGATTTCGGCAGGTGTTTTCAAAAAAGTTTCAGTTTTAGAATTTTATCGGAAGATACAAGACCGACTTTTGGATCAGCGACTCTATATTTTTTTTTTGCCACTGGGCCTTAGGCCCGGCGGGCATCTCCAGTCAGCAATAGCCATTTCCGATTAATAACGTGATGTTTGAAGGAATTTCAGTTATAAGGATTAGTGAAAAAGTATTCACGAATGGCTTTTCATTCCGAAATCTCTGAGATTATTTCATAGAGCGAAAGACCCGCAAGAAGTTTAAATAACTTATAATCACCGCATTACTTCGCTCTTTAGAGATGATCACCTTCAGATGTTCGTTGACGATCGATTAGTTCTCTGGAATAAAGAAATCTCAATTCAGATAATGCTGCTGTGAATTTCAGATCGCATGGATCTTTACTATATTTACCCTATGTTTCAAGTTTCGTAATATTCCTTCGTAGATATTATTATGCACTTCAAATATAATATTCAACTGCATATATTCGCTCATTACGAACTTTCATCGGATGCCTGCCATTACAATAACAGTACATACTACCCCTGCCTTCACTTTAGATACTTTGTTAGGAAATGACTATTTTATTTAAAAGGAACATTAGCCAAAGCATTTAAAATAGATTTGCTAAAAATATAATTTAAATCAGTAATCAATATATCTACACTTCATTATGATATAATATTTTATGATTTTAACAAATAATATATTTACCTGTTCCTGGATCCGGTTTTAATATAATAACAATGTTAAATAAATACGTTTGATGTAAATTTTGGTTCTAATTATTTGCTTATCTTTATTTTCTGTATCATTATCAGCCATATGGGGTGAGTAAACAAATTTTCCTTATTTATGTTCAAAAAGTTTCTTTTTCAGATTTAGTTTAATTTAATTACAACGCGTACTTGTTTTTCACTATACATGACGGCCGTAGTGTAATTTTGGGGAATGTGAATTGAATTTATTTTGATTAGATTTGAATATTTCTTATCGAATTTCCGTTCCAATTTGCATATCCCGGAGTTACAGTACAGGAAGAATTGGACTTAGGTTGGATATGTGCCATTATAGATAAAGGTGCATATGTTAAACATTTGTAAGAAAAATTAGGTTAGTTTATCTTTAATTTGACGTATTATTTGTTGTAAATAGTCTGTTATGAAACCAACTTCTTTTAAACCTTTTTCTAAAGTAAAGTGAAGTGACGAGACTGTGTCCCCAACAGTAAGCGAATGGAAGTGAAGAGAGGAGACCGGGCAGTAGCGGTGGTTTTCGGGGATGTGTAGGATGCGAGAATGCATCTGAGTTAATATTGGTTTCGTTTGAGAAATATTATGTGTTGTTTTGGTGGCGTATTGTTGTTCATAAATTATAGTAAAATTGTATATAGTTCTCGGCAAGTGTAAATACTGTAAATATAGGATTTTGTGTTTAATAAACTTTTCATATAAAAATTCTAGTGCCATTATCGGTTATCGTGACATTACATAGTGTAAATTAAACTGTTACAACATACCATTGAAACTGGGACATTCTTTTATGGACACCTACATTGAACAAAATTCCTAACATGCAGTTAATTCTGATCTCTGGGAAGTTCATTACAAGAAAAAATCCCTGAAACCACTAAAGATTTAATATTAAAAAAACCTCAAAGCATTGAGAAATTTTAATGAATTTAGGCTACTTTAAGTTAAATTTTAATAAATTTTACTTTTCAAACTCAAATATATTTTTACTATGTTTAATGATGTTGTTTTTAATAAAATATGACTCTATAAAATTTCCAAATGAAAATAAGCAGTTTTACTTAGGTATTTTGGTTCATCTTCAATGTAATATCAGAAAAAGAAAATAGTACTCTATATACACATTATGGTGTACATTCAAAGACTATAATATATGATTAAGTTAGCAACTCATGACAAAAGTTATATACTCTAACGAGAAACTCAAAAGAAAGAATCATTTATAAACACCATAGCAGCTTTTACAAACTAAGATGCCTATGTTTTTGTTTTGTTTATGTATGAGATGTTATGTAATCTTCTGATTGCTATTTCTTCCTTAAGAACGGTAGTGAGTTATGAAAATTTTAACAAAGTGCTCTTTGTCTTATTTAAAATATATATATATATCAAATTGTAATTAAATATTTTACTTTTTATAAAAAGTGTTCATGGACAATATTTGAATTTTTTAAAGAACACAAAATAACACAGAAATGACATAAAATAACAGTTAAATTTAATTATACAGCACAAATAATGGCAAAAGCTGCCACATATCACTTTCATCTTCTTTCATATAAATTGATCTTTTAAGAGGCTCCAAGGCTAAGTGCTGATTTCTCACAAAAGATATTACATGAGACTTAGGGTTAAATTATTTTACAGCAGTGGTTCTCAACTTTATTGGGTAGACTTTTGTACATTAGATTGTATGGAAAAAGGATATACATACTTTATTAGCATACACAACTAACACATGCGTACAATAATTGTTAATGCGAAAGTACAATAATCACAAAACAAAACTTCCTTTTACTACATTTGGTAAAATAGATTCATTAATGGATTGACTATTTAAAAGATGCAGTTTAAAAATGAAAGCGATTCATACCATTGTTTTTCAGCAATGAAGGAATTCATATTGAGTTGGAACCTATTAATTTTAGCTTAAATCTGATTTTTAACGTTTTAAAGTTTAAAACATTATCTTTACACAAATTTAATTTATCTGTAATTTTTCAAAATTTTTATTTTTGTTTAAAGTTTTTCCATATTGTTGAAAAAAGTGATAATATATTTTTGATGACCTACCAGAACATTGCTGATGACCTCTAATTAGTCAAGACCCTTAATTTGGACACAGCTGTTTTAAAGGTTTCCTATTTAACCCTTAAATACCTGGTGTTGCTTTTCAGCAACATACCCAATTTAGGCTCTAAAATACTATTAGAATAATATTTAAGCTATAATGCCTAATGTTGCCGATAAAATGCAGTCTGAAAATATTATTAAATCGATTTTCAACATTTAGATGGCAACACTTGTGCTGTTTAAGAATAAAGATAAATTTATTTTTTCAAATGTTTCTACTTGTTCTTTTTGTTTTGTTTGAAAGTTTGCGAAATACCCTATTTTGACCTGCAGTGAGCAAGTAAAATTTATTTCTTATTAAAGTTCCTAAAATTCTTGTGTGTTTAATATTGTAGAATTTTATCAAAGGAAATTATTTTTTCAATTAAACATCAGTATTGCCGATTAGTAACAAACTGTTTTTTAGCCGTAAACTATACTTAAACAAAATATGATTTTTTTAAGTATTTTTCCCATGATTTATTTAAAAAATGAAAGCCGAAAAACATTATTACAATTATTTTTGAAAAATCAGGCATTTAAGGGTTAAGGAAATTGTCATTAAATGAGAAATAGACTGTACAATCAAAAAACAAGTTACTTCTTGCAACTTTCAGTTTTGGTTTGATTTGACCAAATTGATACATTAAATCAGAAATATGCTGTACAGTCAAAGTACAAGTTACTTCCTGCATCATTCAGTTTTGTTTTGCATTTGTCTGGAAACTGATATATGCAAGACAAGTGAAATAAGTAAAAATGCAAAAAAAAAACAAAAACAAAGGGCTCACAAATTAGAGATAGATTTAACAAAGGCCGCTTGAACACCGCGAACTGCCCACAGGTCACCACTGCTTACGGCAGAATTTAGTGTTATACATTTTCATTAAGTATATGAAAAGAATTCATAAAATCATAAAATGAATTAAGTATTCATAAATTCAATTCAGAGAAAATAGAAATCAATATCATCACAAATCAAGTCTTACTTAATTGTCTTTTCATTCTAGGGCACTTGTACTTCTTAAATTGGGCAACAGCACTACTCAGTAGAGGAATAATAAGCATCTAAAATATATATAATTAACTTACTATTATAATATTGATTTACATGTATATATATATTTGAAATAAAAAGCACCAAATATTATTTTTATTAATTAATCAATACTGTAAAAAAATTACACGTTAAAAGATAACCAGTAAAATATTTTTTTAGATTTACTGATTAAGATTGCATGAAAGATATATTTGCAAAACTTCTAGGTTTGTAAATTTACTTTTTATGTTTCATATACAAATAATAATATCTGGCATAATTTTATTTTTTACTGTTAGAAAATGTTAAGTGAACCATACTTCATTAAAAAAGTCAGGGAGGATTCTTTTTTCTACTCTTGTCTTATAGGCAGGTGAAAAAAATTATCTCTATCCCCACCCCCAAAGTGAATAAGTCTCCCTTAAAATAAAAAATATATGCAGGAAAAATATACAAGTCAGACTATTAGCACTATTTCTATGAGTGTCAAATGAACCTTTTAAAAGATTTCGATTTATGTTTATTTTACTTGTAATTTTTAAATCTAATATAATAAGTATAAAAAAAAGTCTTCAATGCATTAAAAAAGGTTTGTGATTGTTTTAATCTAAAAATTACAAATAAAATAACTTGAAGTCGAAATCTTTTAAAAAGGTGTCATTTGATACCGTTAGAAACAATGTTAATTAGTTTTTTAATTAATCACCTCACTTTGGATACAGTTTGGCAGGGAAGCCAGTTTAGCCACTTTTATCACTCAATTAATAAAATCACATGGCCTTTTTGATCTAGCAACCCTACGGAGACAAGGAATTTCTAATATACTTTGTGGATGGAAGCTAACATCTTTTTTAAATTTCGTCAGCGATTTGATTCATAGTTGGAAAATGAAAAACGAAAAGTTACTTTATTCATTTACCAATGCCCTGCTCACCTTCGGTCTTCTCAAAGCTCAGCGCTACAAAAGTTGTTGTTTTTTTCGAAGGATGTTGAAAATGATTCATCTTCTTCCGAAGGTCAGCCACTATTAGATGAAGAATGGACTGCTATGTATGGGGGAATAATTAATTTTAATGATTTCGTGGATATCAATGAAAATGTAAGAACGGCAGAAATGGCAGACATACAAGAAATGGCCACAGAAATTCAAAATGATGCTAATCTAGATGAATCAGATAATGAAGAAAATGTAGAAACACATCCACCGACTTTTGCAAAGGCAATAGATGCCCTAAAAATTCTTCGTTACTACATTCAATGAACTGATACATCTGCTATTTTTACAAAAAGCTATTTTTAGGGACAGACATTAAGCTCATAAACACACTTCAATATTAAACTATTCAAAAAAGTAAGGTATGAAATTAGAATTTTGAGATATACATATTTAATATTTGAATTGGTAAACCATTAACAATCTAAGTGAATCGTACATTTTTATAATTATTTTGTATGTTATTTAACCATTTAAAGATTAATGTTGTGTTAACATTCATTTCAAATTTAATTTTTACTTGAATTTCATTTATGCGTCTCTTGTTTATGCGTCATTTTTCATCATAGACCGGGATGTGGTAGCACAGAGAATCACCTCATCGAGTTCACGGCTGAAATTACAGAATTAGTTAAACCTTGATTCACATATTAAAACTCAATCCGTCTGCCAGGTCATATCTTGGTGGAAAACACCTGAAAACCCAATTTTAGTGGTTGACTCGTAGGTTTACCATTGTGTTTTCCTGCTCCCAGTCCTCCATGTTTTCATATCTTTGCTGCCGTCTCCTGGTCTATCAGTCCCTTGCACCGACACATAAGTGAAAGATTACTGTATATTGGAATTATTTATTTATAAATATATATATAGAATATTTTAATTACTATTTGGAAATTATTTTTTATTAATACAATTATTTTATCATTTAAAATGTAAATAATTCCCCCGCCCCTTAAAAAAAAACTACCTCTACAAAAAGCACTTACACTTTGATTAAAAACACAATTTTAAGATAAAGTTTATTTATAATTGAACGATAACACATTGCTTTGTGTGTGGGTGATTTAAAACTGGCTTTTCTCCTTTGCATTGATTTATAAACACAGTACCACTTATTTATATGGTATATATATATATATATATATATTTATTGTTCATTTTGTAAAATAAATGAAACTGACAATAATGTTAACATAACTTGGGACTACTTGAACCACCCCTCCCACCTCATACACACACAAATGTTTTAAATCAGTTCTGAATCTAGGTGCACTGTGTTACTAGTTAATGCTGTTAGTAGATTATTGTTGAACATGCAATGGAATGAAACAATACTCTCAATAAAGTAGATACAGGGCTGATTTAAAACACTTTTTTGTTTGTTTGTTTTTGGATCCAAGTAGCACAATGGGTTCCAAGTAACCTTGATTTATACCCTTTTTTATTAATCATGATTAATATCTCAACAGAAACAACTTAAAAATTAATATGAAGATAATATATGTAAAAACATATATAAAAGATACAAATATGTAAAAGATATTAATATATAATAGAAACACATACTGAATGGTTTACTTCATGGAATTCTTTATACTTCAGAGCAAGGATTCCCTGCAATTCTCTTTGAGGGTCTGGTGGTTCTAAACCTTAAGTAATACAAAAATACTTGCATGCGAATGTTGCATAGAGAAATACAAAAAAGAATATTGTGAAAAAATTATATTCTAACAAGAAAATTTTACAAATACAAATTATTCTTCCATATTTCAGCATGTGTTGTAAATATAAATTCCAAATAACTCTTAATAAGAGCATTTTGATATTTTGAAACATAATGGTTTGTTCTGAAGTGATTGAAAAAAAACTTCTTAAATTTCTACGGAAAAAATGAGGTTTAAACTTTATTTTCTCTATGTTACATGATGATGATGATATTTTTTTAAGAAAATCATCTGATTTGTTTGTTTTTTGAAAATTACACTTCTTATACAATGATTTTAGAAGTAAAAAATTGTGTAGCATGTAGAATATAAAAGCAAAGCAAAGAAATAAAAACCACAATATAATAAAAAGAATTTGTTTACTGATATTAGTTCTAGTCCAATATTCATGAAAAATATTCTTTCAAATTTAACAAACAGCTAAAAAAATGGCATTATTCTGACAATGGTAAGTGAAATTATATTTATAGAATTAAACTATATACATATATATATATACATTAGCTTTTACTGGAAAAGTATTAAGAAACTTACACTTCTTAAAAATTAAGTTAAATATTTGAAAATTATTTTGTAATCAAATGGAAGCTTATCATAAATAATACATTTTTAGATAACATATTCAACATTAAGAAAGGAAATTTGTTACCACCAAATGATAATAAGATCTATGAAAATAAAACTGATGACCTATTACGCTTGAGCTTGTTTATTAAATAAACTTTTGCTCATTCTATATATATTACAAAATGAGATTTGTATAATTAATATTGGATGAATAACTGCTGCTTGTATACATAACATAAATTGTCTAAATACTGAACAAGTGTATGAAACAGCAAATAGGTTCATGGGTGCCCACAAGGCAGGGAAGGAAAGAGCAATTACCTCACCCTAGATTTTCCAATTTCATTACTAAATTTTCTTTTAACCTCATGATTCAAAAAAATAATAATAAAAGTATTTTCTTCCCAAGTGACTTAAAAGAAATAAACACTAGGAGAAAAGGGAATACAGAATTTTTCCTCAAGAGTGATTCTTCCATAAACCTCCCATAGACAACTTTTTTTTTTTTCTTTGGACGATCAAAAGCTTTCAATAATGTCCAAAAACTGCCTATTAAACAGGCTGTTCTGGACACAGAAATCATGATGAAAAAGATATAAACTGTATCAATTCTTTATTTTAGATAAAGTCAGCAGAAGCTTACTTCTGAATTTCTTTTAATATTTCTCAATTGTTTATTTCTGTATTGCTTTTCATGTCGATATGTTTAAAAATTGTCTTGCACAGCATGTTTTATCAAAAACAAATTCTTAGTTTATCTGATTTCATATTTAAACTCTCCATTTTAAAAATACTGTTTTGAAATTAGGCACATCTGTTCCAAAATTTTGTTCCTCTCTAGATTTTTTTCTATGGGCACCCATGAATAAGTTGCCACGAAATACTTGTTTAAATGTTCCATCTTAGGCCGCTATAAAAAGGAAGTATCCATTTAAAAAACATTGTTTTTAAATTAGGCACATTTGTCCCAAAATTTTGTTCCTCTCTGGATTTTAATCTATGTGCACCCATGAATAAGTTGTCAGGAAGAATTTGTTTAAATGTTCTATCGTAGGCCCCTATAAAAAAAAAAAGCACCTATAATTACTTTTAAAAAAAATTTACTTACTCTGACAACATGGTCTCCATGGTCGTTGACCATAAAATTCTAATGTATCTGCTCCTTCCAACACTTCAAAGTCAGGAGGTTCTTGAACAGACTAAACAAATTTTGAAAGAAAAAAATAAATGAATGCACCTAATATAAATAATCACTGTTATTACAAGAGTGAATGTGAGTTTATTTTTAAATATCTGAAATTTTTGCAGTAAGGAAAGGTAAAAATTTTGCATGTCCCTAACATTCATGAGTTTTGATTATCCGCGAAGTTAAAAATAAAGAACATTTCAACATTCACGAATACTTAACTTGGTTATTTGCGAATTTTGTGTTATAAAGAATATTTCTTTACAAAGTAAACTCATTTTGCTTTAAATCAATTCTATAAACTATCTGACACTGGACAGATGCATTGAACTGGACAGATGCATTGTACTGGACAGATGCATTGTACTGTACAGCCTAATTTCCGAGAATTTTGACCTTTGTATTGAGGCAAAATATAGGGACCAGTGGTTATAATGCAATCAAAATTATAATGAATGCTTATAATATAGTTGAATATTAAAATAATCTTACAATTATAATTACAAAGTAAACTCATTTTGCTTTAAATCAATTCTATAAACTATCTGACACTGGACAGATGCATTGTACTGTACAGCCTAATTTCCGAGAATTTTGACCTTTGTATTGAGGCAAAATATAGGAACCAGTGGTTATAATGCAATCAAAATTATAATGAATGCTTATAATATAGTTGAATATTAAAATAATTAAGTAAAGTAATAAAATAAAATAATAAAAATTAAGATGATTTTAACCACTTCAATGTTTGTCCTGAGATAAATCAAGTGTAAAAGCACTTTTTCTTTGTACATGCTGCCGATGAAGTGGTTAAGAATAATTAAATTATTGTAAGTACATGTCAAGTAAATAATTAATAATCTATAATTAAATATGCACCATAAAGATAAAATTATCTTGAATTTTTCAATGCAACTTGCCTCATAAAGGTAACTTAATAATTCCCATCAAAATCATAAGTTTTATTTCAGGTTTAGCTAGACTTAATAACCAAAAAAGCGTAATTAATACATGAATATATTTGGTAAAAAGATTGTGATTACCAAAGTTATCAACAATATCTTGAATTTTTTCAAAAATAAATTTATATTTCCTTTATGAAAAAACATGAATTCAATCACATTAATGAGAATTATGTTTAAAATACGTACAGAATGACATAAAAATCACAAAGTCTGTAATTTTGACCGTAAATCTGAACTAAAAGTTTCATTGTTTACATCTGTGATGATGTGCAGATTTTAGGGTCGCAGATTTGAGGGGGTCTACTGTAGAACATTATTCTTAAAAGTGAATCATTTACAGTTATTAAAAGTTTCTTTGAATAATAAAATACTGACTCACTTTACATAACTTATAACACAATAGTTTGCGATTAGATGCATGGTTCGCAGCTTGTTGATAATAGAATCCTGGATGCTGGGTCTGAATTGCATTTAAACCTTGCTGGACCGCATCTTCAAATAAATCTCCAAAGTGACTAAACCTAAAATGATATAAACATAGCATAAAATGTATTTTGAGGCAGAAAAAAATAGATTTGTAAATGTTATACTTTAAAATAATGTTATTTTACCATACAGAAAACACCCCTGCTTATGAACATTTGAGTTATAATTTCTTGGAGATATGATATATTGTAAGATGACAAAAACATGTTTAGCTTCACATGCATCATTTTAATTAAATGAAATCTGACAGTAAAGAATGAATGATAAAAATTAATAAATGCAGCCTCACATTCACTTGGTGTCAGTGATGTTACTTTCATTACATTTTCGTTAAACAAAATCAAAACCAAGCAGTGTGATTTAACTTAAATAATGATGGAAGTTTGAAGAAACAGACTGGTCTTTATTTAGTTAAACAAGTCGGAAATTGCACGTCAAACGTGGCAAATGAGGTGCGTTCGTACTATAACTAGTTTGATAAATATTCAGATCTTGATACAATAACTGTTGCATTCTTATGCAAAAATGCATGAATACAAAATTTATTATGATTCTATATATTAAATTCAGTAACATGAAAATAATAGGACATCATCACCATAGCAACCTAGAATCATTACCTATCGTGGGATATCATTGAATTAATTATGTATGACATGATTAAATAGAAAGAAGAAAACTTTTATTAATATCTTTTTAAGTTTTGATTCGATTTTCATAAAATTTGAAATGACTCGACTAAATACTGCAATGATTATATATATATTAAATTTCAAATCATTTGGTTGGGTAGTTTTTGTGCTGTTATATGTCGACCGACGGATGGACAGACCAGACGACTATAGGTGCTACATATTTATATGACTATGAAGACTCGAATAAAAAAAGGAACAAATACAATTCGGACAGATGAACCAGATAGACAGACCAGACAACGGCTGTAGGTGCTACATATGATATCATTGAATTAATTATGTATGACATGATTAAATAGAAAGAAGAAAACTTTTATTAATATCTTTTTAAGTTTTGATTCGATTTTCATAAAATTTGAAATGACTCGACTAAATTCTGCAATGATTATATATATATTAAATTTCAAATCATTTGGTTGGGTAGTTTTTGTGCTGTTATATGTCGACCGACGGATGGACAGACCAGACGACTATAGGTGCTACATATTTATATGACTATGAAGACTCGAATAAAAAAAGGAACAAATACAATTCGGACAGATGAACCAGACAGACAGACCAAATGAAGGCTGTAGGTGCTACATATGTATATAATTATGAAGACTCACATAAAAAAAAAAAAGGAACAAATACAAGTAATAAATATAACATGTTTTTCTTTTTCCCATTTAATTGATGTTATTTATTTTTTTATAAGCAATAAAAAAGCCTTAAGTGCAGTCATAAACATTAATTTGGTGCCCTCAAACCATCATCCCTTTTTTAATAAATATTCACTTATCAGAGTTTTCACTTTGCATCACCATTATTAATATGATTGTATATAAATTTTCACATCATTCCTATTATTGCACATTTTTGAAAGGAAGAATACTGTAATCTTAAAAATACTTCGTAACATTCTACAGGATGAATCATAGGTCTCCATACAAATAGTTAAAGTGATGATTAATTTATTTTTTGTTATCAGGAAGGTGAACTGATTGAAAAGAGATGCCACTAACGAAGGAAGAACATATTGACATTATTCTGTTGGTTAAGATTGGTGTTACCCTTCATATAACACGTACCTTCAATGTAATGCATAGAAAACAAATTAGAAGTCTGCACAGGCAAAATTTCCAGGCCTGGGCCCGGCTTGACTCATAGGGAAAAAAATTCAGCCCGATACTAAAATTAAAAATTCAGCCTGGCCCAGAAAAAAGTTAAAATCTCGGCCCGAGCCCAGCGTGGCCCGAGTGAATTTCGACAACATTGTTTTTACGTCAATTCGGTTAAAAATTTGTCTTGTATGAGGAGTTCTGACCAAAAATATTTATCTTAACTTTTTTTTTAATGTTTATAATCTTCATTTTTATAGAAGTGACGCAGACTGCAATATTTATTTATTTTTATTTTATGAATCTCTATTTCTTGTATGTAAATGTTTCTGTTATCATTAATATTGTTAATCCATATTCCATGTATTGAAGTGTTAAAAATCTGAAAAATGCTATACAGTCGAACTTGGATAATTCGAACGTCTTTAATTCGAATTCGTGGATAATTCGAAGTTTTTTGTCAGTCCCTTGAAACTTGTATTCAGTTAATGCTAAAAAAATCTTGGTTATTTCGAAGTCCAACTTCTTTAATTCGAAGTTTTTACCCTTTCAAAAATGACAAAAATCTAGTTTCAATACAGTTTATTTGAAAAGCGGCCGTGTTTTTTTCAGCTATTGGGGAAATTTCGAAGTCCAACTTCTTTAATTCGAAGTTTTTACCCTTTCAAAAATGATAAAATCTAGTTTCAATGTGGTTGTTTGAAAAGTGGCCGCGTTATTTTCAGCTATTGTGGAAAATTCTTTAGGGAAGAGAAGGGGGTGGGAGAATATTCTTATCTGTTCTAGGAAACAGAGCAGGGATAAAGGGAGGAGGAACGAACGCCTTTTCCCTTGTAAGTGACACATGCTACTGTCGCCAGTGCGATAAATCATAGATGACACGCGTTGCAATTCCTTCGAAACTAGGACTATAATCGCTTGAGTTTTCTTCATTGTGCTTTTAGTTTTTGTGGTGAGAGTTCAGTGCAAGCATGTCGTTGAGTAAGCCCCGTGCCTCGTATAAAACCTTATCTTTCGATGAAAAAATTGCTGTGATTCGTGAGGTAGAAAAGGGTGTAAAGAAGAAATGCATCATCGCAAAAGAGTATGGAATAGCATCTAACACTCTTTCGACCTTTTTGAAAAAATAAAGAAAAAATTTTGAAATCTAATCGAAATCGCAAACGAGCTAGAGAGCCCGATAATCCTGATGTGGACAAGTGTGTCTTGAAGTGGTTTAAGCAAGCGCGGGACAAAAACATCCCTCTCAGTGGAACTCTTGTTCATGCAAAAGCGGAAGAATTTGCTGTCAGCGTAGGAAACAACAATTTCAAAGCAAGCTCCGGATGGTTAGACGGATTTAAGGAAAGAAACGAAATTTCCTTTAAGTCTGTGTGTGGTGAAAGTTCAAGCGTGGACCAAGATGCAGCAAATGAGTGGAAAGAAAAAGTTGTTCAAATCATTGAGCATACACAGGACGAGACATTTTCAATGTCGACGAAACTGGACTTTTTTTCAAATGTACCCCTGCAAAAACTTTGGATTTTAAAGGTGAAAAATGTAGTGGGGAAAAACACAGTAAAGACCGAAAAACCCTACTTGTGGGAGCAAACATGGATGGCACTGAGAAGTTACCTTTACTGATGATTGGAAAATCAAGAAATCCAAGGTGTTTTAACAATGTCAGAACAAAGCCTATAGAATACCGTTCTAACACGAAAGCCTGGATGATGGGGAATCTTTCTGAAGAATGGCTTCTAGATCTCAATCGCACGTACCAAAGAAAAAACAGAAAAATCATCCTGTTTATCGATAACTGTGCGGCCCATAAATCGATACCCGCTATGGAAAATGTCACGGTCGAATTTTTTCCGCCAAACATGACCTCAGTGGTGTAACCAATGGATCAAGGCGTCATTAAAAATCTGAAGCATTTCTACAGATGCCTAGTCGTTCAACACCTCCTTACTGAATATTCCCAAAAGCTTCCCATTACCCTCCTCGATGCATCAAGAATGTGTTTAAATGCATGGTCCAAAGTGAGCCAAAATACAATAGCAAACTGTTTCCGGAAAGCAGGATTCATCAGGAACACTGTCCCTAGCGAGCTTTTAGAAGAAGAAAATTTACCTCCCCCAGTTGCATGGGAAGACAGCATACCATTTGATGATTACGTCGACATTGATAAAAACATAGACATTTGTGGAGAGCTGTCTGATACAGATATTCTATCAGAAGTTCTAAACAATAAGAACATTACAAGAGAAGACGATGAAGATATTGAAGATGAGGTAGAAGAACAGAGAACGATTCCAACTTCAAGTGAGGCAGTCTTTCATCTAGCCGAATATCGTCGATATGTAGAAGGACAATCTAACGTGAGTGAAGCTGTGTTTCGAGCTGTAGATATCCTTGATGATTTCGTTAAAAAGAATCAAGTAAGCTCTTTAAAGCAATCTGAAATATCTCAATATTTTAAAAAGCTGTAATTTTTTATTTAAAATTAATAAACACATTTTTTTTCGCAATTTCTGTTGCGATTGATTATTTTACGACATAAAAATAAATTTTTTTGGATAATTCAAAGTTTTGCAGTGGTCCCTTGCACTTCGAATTATCCAAGTTCGACTGTACAGTAAAATCTTCTAAGACGGAACTGCACAGAAAAGAAAAAAAAATATGTTATAGACAAGTTCCCTTCTTAGCAAGTATAAATGTATTATATGTTCTTTTCTGACATATTAGTATATTAATTTTGGATGGATCAACATGTTTTTCAGTTTAAAACAGGGTTCCGTCATAGGCAGGTTCTTTTTCACACGTTTTACTATATTTTAATTCAGATATATTTTAATGAGCGTAGAAATTTACTATTCTTTAAAAAGAATAAATTTTAATGTTTGAGTGTAGAATAATGGTAATTTAAAAATGTATGCATTTTTTGCAAAAATTTTTGGGCCAGGCCTAATTTTACTGACCTTTGAATGGGCCAGGCCACACTGAGACACTGATTTTTATACGGACTGGGTCAAAACTAGGACTGAAAATTTTGGGCCATAAAGACTAGGAATGAAACCAGTTCCGGCTCTGTACACAAAAAATAAGTTAGGCACAGCCCGATTGCCGGGAATAAAAATAGGCCTGAACCCGGCCCGTGCAGATCTCTAACACAGATAACACATGACAATGTGGTAAAAGTTAGCAAGAAATTCAAAAGAACAGGTTCCGTAGGCGATGCAAGTAGATCTGGAAAACCAAAGACGGCAACAGATCATAATAGCTTGCCAACAAATAACAGGAGAAAGATTGTCACGAGTTTGCAAAAACTGATAAGAGCAACCAGTCATTGTGTGTCGACATAGAAGGGAGCCATGGAACATATCCTATAACTGTAGCATAATTTGATAACATTTATACGAATAAAGACTAGGTAATAAAGACAAACAATAGTCATCGCCTTCATCATTTGCATGGAGACTTATGGCTCACCCTGTATTCTGTATATAAAAGATCATCTTAATAATTCTTTTTTTTCAAAATGAAACGAGAAAAATAGAGAAATAGCAGTTAACTTATATCAATAATTATATTATTACAAAAACTAAACTGGCTTATCCAAAAAATAAATAAAAATGGAACATGTACATAGTAGGTGAGATGCAATTTACATCAATGAATGTGACATCATGCTTATCCTATACTGGTATTAAACACACTAATCGGTTACAGATTTTATTAAACGAAAAATGGTTGATAGGAAAGTAAAAGTAGAATTAAAGAAGAAAAAAATCATGCTTCAAGCATAAATTATGAAACACTTTCAAACACATTCAGAATACTGTAATGAAACTTTGCATTTAATAAGGTGAAAGAAGATATCCAGATAAACAATTTAGAAAATGCACATATGAATATCCAATTTCAACAAATACTTTCCATAGTGGAAAAAATAGTTCAATTCTTTTGTGTAGCCATAGATATGATTTATAGATTTGTATATATACACTATATCGCCATAAACCACTAGACACTTTCAATTTTAGATATTTTGTCAAATATTTAAAGACAAATACTTCACAGATTCTACTGGAACTTCAGGATTATGAAGAATACGTTTTACCTCATATTTATCAATGACAATTTGATCAGGATGACAATTAGGGGCCGATAAAGAATCGAAGAAAAATAATATTTAGGATCACAATGTAAAATAAAACGCATGAAATGAACTATCGCTACAGCATAAGAATAAGTGGATATTGCACAATATGTGTAAGAATAGCACATATATTCATGGAAAGATAGCATTTTTTTTTTTAAGTTCATAGTACTGACTCTAGAAAAAAAGGGCCACCAAGCAGGAATTTTTCAAAAAAGGCACATTATTCTAAAAAGGGGGGCACACTTGTACCTTGTTCACAAAAAATATTTTGAACTGGTTTGTTTAGCGTCCTCTAATAGAATTTGCAATATTTTCCTGCAATCAATTGAATTTCGCGATTCTCACCCTCTCCATCAACTGACGAATTTCATGATTTTTTTTCCAGCAACTTATCGACGAGTTTCACATTTTTTTCGTAACCAACAGAAGAATTTCGCTATTTTTTCTCATGACTGAATGCTGAATTTAACGTTTTCCGCAGATATTTTAAAATAAAGGCGTAAGATATTTAACAAAAAAGGAACACGCTTTTCAATTCCTAATCATACCTGCAAATTGTATCCCTTTAAGAATAAAAGAAAGAGTCTGTGAATATATCAGAAAGCTTCGCGTTGCTCGAAAAAATAAATTGCTGAGCAGTTAATAGAAATAATGATTAAAAGAAAGAGAACAGAAGGTAAAACCCTTCCTTTCCTTACTATTAAAAAAGATAATTGGTATCTTCGATGTTAATTGGCTAATTTCGTTCAAATTTGCAGACAGCTGAAATAATAAATTGGACTGTGTACCAGATTTTTATTAAAATATGATAAGTTGTAAGAAAATTACAACCCCATAAAAAAGCACCCACTATTACACACACAGGGAAAAAAGTTGACTATGACCTCGGTTTGTTTATTTAACTCTGAGAACCGGACACTGAGAGAATTAAATAAGCTTTCCATTTGAAAAATTTAAAAATAAAATAGCTAATTTTAATTACTATTTCCAACAACAATCGCAGTAAATAGTTTCAGCAAAAGTACTTAGTACAGCAAAACTCAGGAAAAAGAATATTTATTTTAAACATATCTTTTTTTCACGATAATACTTCATTTTACACTTTGTAATGCAGTATGCAGTTGCTGCACTTGTTTTTCGCATGGATAGTATGGATTAGATCTTGACATGTGAATCATACAAAGAAACTGAACTTCTATTTCCCAAAGTCACTTTTTTTTTCCTTTTATTGCTGGAATAAAAAGTAAAAAGGCAAACTATTTTGAAACAAACAAAGGGTGCAAAGAAATAACTGGGAAAGGTTTTTCCAAGGCCAAAAAGGGCAGAGCACATTTGCACTAAAAACAAAAAAGGGCATGGTGTCCTTTTACCTGTGCATGCATGAATGATAACATTTTCATGCTTTAATAGTCAACTTTATGGAGCAATTCATATAAAAAAGTCAGTCAAATATCGTGAAAATTTCGAAAGGTATAAGCAATAGAGTGAGCTGATTTTTAGTTGCTCTCTAAAAGCAGCTGAATGATAACGGATTTTCCATAAATTGTGATTTTTAATTTTTATATTTTTTAATTTTCATTTTTTATTGATGCTATAGTTCTTCTTGGAAAACCACCAGAACGAGCCTATTCCAAGAAAAAAAAAGAAGCATCAAAATTGAAGCATTTGTTCCAAAATCTGCTCATTGACATTCATTAAATATTAACTCCTTTGTTGAAAGTCAGTTGATAAAAAATGACAATTTGTGGAAAATTCCTTATCGTTCAGCTGCTTTTAGAGAGCAACTAAAAATCATCTCACTCTACTGCCGAAATCTTTCTTAATTTTCAGGATATTCAGGATAAGAGGATATCAAGATAGAGTTCATTATTAAATCAATAAAACAAATCTTTGTTATCATTCGTGCATGCACACATAAAAAATATTTCATACAACTGCTCATATTTCATCAAATGTTATGTATATAATAATATTCCAATTGCACTATACTGTTTCTACTACATTTTATTCATGCATTTTATTTTACAGGGTGATCCCAAATATTATTATTTTTCTTCGATTTTTTGTTGCTCTTCAAATTGCCCTGATCAAATCATCGTTGATAAATATGCAGTCAAACATATTCTTCATAATCCTGAAGTTCCAGAAGAATCCGATGAGTATATCTTTAAATATTCAACAAAATGTCTAAAATTGAAAATACCTAGTGGTTAAAGGCCAGATAGTGTACATATTACATTGTAAACTAAAATTTATTTCTGGCATAAAACCCATAACAGTTGAAAATTAACCTACAAAAACTTTCTTCAACAGACACAAATGTATGTGAATTCTCTTGTAACACCTATATAATATCTACAGATTTTTATGCATATCACATTAGGATAAAATTCAATTCAGGTAAAAACTTCATAATACAAGTCAAAAAACACGTTCGGCAATTACCATCCATCAACAACAATATTTAAAATCTTTGCATAACACTGTATATGAATTTATTTATGTTCTACAAACATCTCTTAATATACTAAATTCCTTATTAATGTTGGAAAATTCATAGCATAATTGACAAGAAAGAAAAATCATGGATATATCATAAAACACTTTCCAAAATATTCAGAATAATGTAACAAACTTTATCGTTTAATAAGGTGAAAGATAATGTCTAAGTAAACAATTTGGAAAACACATACATTTGAAAGCCCAAATTCGGCATTTACCATCCACAGTCAGAAAAATATCAAAATTCTTTAGTTACATGAATGCATACCACAATTAAAACCACACTTCCAGCAATTATCGCTTGTAGACAGTACTGTAACTGAATTCTTAAGGTTTCATAATATCATATAGCTTTGATTTGCAGGAATAAATTTTTCCTTATCTTCGTACAAATACAAGTATACTTTTTGTGTTCTTTATTATATTTTCATGATTATATTTAATGAAGATGTCTTTGCAAAGGATGGAGATCTTATTACAAGAAATACATCAAAAATTAGAAAAATATAGTCTAAAATCTTAGGTACGCATTATACACCAGAATATACAGTATTCTTTATTGGACCACTTTAGAAATAAAGAAACAAACAAATATTTTTCTAATACCTGTTGCAATAATTCTGTATGCAGGAGGTCCATTGTCTTAAAAATAAGTATTGATGATCATAATATATCTTTGCAATATTATGATTCCTCCCATAAATGGATTTGCTAAATTTGAGAAGGAAATGGAGTGTTTCATCTTTCTTAAAGGGTCTAAAACATCCTTAAGCTTTTCTAACGCACAAATAATCTCAATTATTGGCAGAAAAGCTGGTAAGGTATGTTACAATGGGCCATTTGGCCTAATTGGTTGTTTTATTGGATATAAAAATAATGCTGTATGAACGGTTACATGTGTCAGACTTATTTAATTGGTCATTATAATGAAAAATTCACTGTCATTATAATTTTTCAGTCAGTCAGTCGACAGTCATTATAATTTTTTTTCCCTCCACTTTATTCAATTCAAGTATGAATTTTTGAACATACCTTAAAAAAACGATAAAAAAGAGAAAATCAAAGTTAAAATTATTTTAAAAATACAAAGAAAAGAACTCAAGGGGAGGAAACAGAAAAATTAAACATTTCTTCTAAAAAAGAAACATACTGCTTTGACATCCATGCACTGTGTTCAAATGCTAGTTCAGAATGACCAACTTTATTTTTAAATATGTCTACATGATTCCTAAACTGGGCAATTGCATCCACAGGAGCTCCAATGTTCAGAAAAGACAGCCGACACATCTAAAAAAAATTTTTAAATACTTCAGAATTTCCCAAATAAAAAAAAGAAAAATCAATTCTTAGAATAACATTTGCATGTACAATGGAACTACTAAACTAATTTTCATAGCATGTGACCAAAAATATACAGAAAAGAAAGACAAAAATATATTTACCATATATCTTGGCATATAACACGCACTTTTGATGCTGAAAAATCACTTCATTTTTCCGTGTGCGTGTTATACACCGAATATAAAATGGTTGTTGTAAAATCATAAGGGGAAAACATTCCAAATTTTTAGAGTTATATTTAAATGCATTTATATGTCAATATAAACAAATAAACCTACCGTATATATTTTCTAACAAACTTAATGTTCCTTATCAGCTAACATGAAAAGTTCGTTGTACTCGTTCTCACTTATATTTCCGGGAATGTCGTTTTCTTCCCCACTGTCGCTTTCATGTATTTTATCCCCATTGTCGCTTTCATTTAGCCATAAATAGTCATCCTCGGTACTGTCAAGTTAATTTGATATCCCACATTAAAAAAAATATTTAACAATTATTTCCTGCCTGATTTTATTCCATGATGTTGTAATCCATTTACACATTTGCATAAATGACCCACGTCGCATATTTCTTCCTTTCGTAATTTTTTACTCCTTCTAGCATCCATGTGTTCCACTGCCGCATGCATGTTTACAATACCTACTCATTTCAGTTCCTGAACCGTTCTGATTGGCTCCCCAGCTTCAAATATCCGGACCATACTGACTTTGAAAGTCTTGCAAGTGATGGTTAGTGAATTAAAGTTTTGTTCTTTAAGCTATTTCAGAGTGAGTTCGCAGCAGCTATGTGTGTATGTCATCTGTTTCCAGTACTGTGGTACCCCAGTTCGAATACAAACAGTGGAAAGTTTTAAAAAAATATATTTTTTTTATTTTTCAATATTTAAGTTATAAAATTATAATATGAATGAAGAAAATAGGAAATTTTTATTTTTCAATATTTCATTAAATTTTAAAAAAAATATTTAAACAATATTAGCAATTTAAAAAATGTTCTAAATATTCGTTATAGAGATTGCAGTTTTAATCAATTTCATGCATTTTACAGATAACTATTTTGAGGGTTAGATGTATAAATTGATTTTTATTATTTTTCTTTTTCATGGCCAAAAAGCACTCATGCATGAACAAGAAAAAAAAATATGCAAAGTTTGCAAGCTTTAGCACAAATAATACTGATATTCTTAAAAGCGTATAAGGCGCATACAATGCTTTATTGTGTTTGCAGAAATTGGATAAAAAAAAAAAAAAAAAAAAAAAAGATAAATGTCTGTAAATTATCATGAACATACGTATTTATATAATTTTCAGAATCACCATTAAATTGTGTGCATCAAAAAGTATGCGATGCATGATGCAGTCGATCACCACTTCCAAGACCTTAAAAGTCAGTACGGTCTGAATCTAGCCAACCAATGAGAACGGCTTGAGATACGAACCGAATAGGTATTGTGAATATGCCTGCCTGCCTTAAACTTTCTTTGAAAGGTTTGTTTATTGAAACATCTAACAGTCAAACTAATGAAGTCAGTCCACCATACTGCCAAATCTGTATTAGATTCCTTACATTTTTTTTTTAATTCAATCTTTTCTATGAGATCAAAACATATTCCAAACTAAGAGATTTTCTGGTTTTCTTAAGCTCCTGGATGCTTTTTCCAAAAGATCTGAGTATTCGCACAGATGGGGAGGAAGAAAGTTTGAGTACATAATAAACAGGACCTGCTTCAAACCAAATTTTTTGGAGATGGGTTATTTAGATTCCAATAGATAGGAATTGAGTAGGCTGGAAGAGATCACGTTTGCATGTCGCAAAGAAAAGACACATTATTTGAAGTTGGGTAACATGGTATTTCTTGTTTCTTTTCGTGGGAAAAACTTGATGCATGTTATACAGCAGTATATGCTTGAAATAAAAATATATACTCTCATATTAGTGATGTGTGTTATATGCCGTGATATACAGTAATTATTTAAAAGACAACACTGTGAGTTACTGTTACTGGCATTTTATGTAACTTCACAACATATGATACACAATTTTCCCACAGGTTTATCCACATTGCAGGAGTTAGAAGTGTAATTGCAGGAGGTGTTATATGCAGGACATTTAACATAATCCCATAGGAAAGCCCACTCAGAATTGGGAAAGGTCAAAGACATTCAAGTGTTTTATTCTAAAACTTACATTTTCCTGTGGTTAAAAGCTAAAAATCTTTTAAGAATGTTTCATAAAACATATCAGTTCAGACATTAAAATCACTACAAAGTGAGGAACAAAAATTCATAGCATCTTGTTATACATGAACCAATGCAGAATGAATAGAGTTCCTACTGAAGTCATTATGCTTCAGTTCACCTCTTATCGACAGTGATCAGTCAGATGTTCTTATTGCATAGATGTCAGGCAATTGTGGAATTTCTTTCAAATTCCTGAGCACGGGAATGGTAGAATAGCAAGCCAGAGTTAGTAGAAAAGGAGGAAAAGTCCCCAGAACCATACATTTCTTTTCTTTTTTTTTATGTAAATTAAGTGTTTCAAAAATAAATATGAAAGGATTAGAAAAAGTTACAAAAAATAGAAGTTTGCTGATAAAATTTAAAATTTTGAGTATATGCCGGCAAGGATTTGACAGCTAACTTCAGCAGCCAATGAGGATGTCAAGCACAACGAATCAAATTGCCAGGAAAGATCGAGAAAGAGAAAGAGTTGTGACGTCAGTGTACTCTGACGTCAGAGAGCTGTAGCAGTGAGAGTCACTTTTGGATTTGACGGCTAACTTCATCAGCCAATGAGGCTTCAGAGCGCATCGAATCAAATTCCTTCATCTGTAAAAGAGAGGCAGAGGGCCGGGAATCCCTGAAATCATTAGAAAAACATGAAAAAAAGAAAATTTTGATAGAAAGCGGATGTTTACCGGTGCCAAATGCTTAGGCAGGAACGATGTCAAGGAAATACATTAAAAAAATAAGAGAATAGAGTTTAAAATAAAGGGAAAATTTAAACAAGGTTAGAATTTAGAAAAACCGCAATGATGCGTTTAAGGTGGTTCATGCCTCCTTCTTTTGGAAGGGGGGACAAAACCGTCATCACGACTAAGGATGACTAGCAGTCTTTTTTTACCAACAGCATTGTTAATACTATAAGTTTTAATTGGCCGCAATGCTTCTTTGGGTATAAAAATACGATCTCTATGAAAATTTTGTGCAAGTTTTTTAATAACTTGCGAGGTTGGTCAAATATTGAGATCCTTGTGAATGACATTGTTCTGGACGAACGTAGTTGCAGTGACAGCTTGTCTTAAAATAGTATTCTGACTCTGAGTGATTTGAAGTTTTTGCAACTGAGTTTCGCAAACAGATCCCCAAACGATTCACCCATAAGTCATGGTAGATCTGATAAAGGATTTATATAGCAATAACTTGTTAGAAATTGACAGACAGCTATGTCAGGCTAATAAAGATTTGAGGGAGGCCTTGGCAGCAGTAGTTTTTGAACGTGCATCGTAAATCTAACTTTGCCAATTTAATTTAGAATCCAGGTAAATTCCTAGATATTTATAATCATTGACCCAGGGTATATCTTCGTTATTAAGAGAGAGGTTAATGTCTGGGGTGATAGGTTTTTTTTAAGAAAATCATGGCAGCACTTTTCGCAACATTTACTTTTATACGTCATTTCCTAAGCCAGACAGAAAGGGTCTGGATATATGATTGGAATTGTTCAATCACAATGTTTAGTGAGATGTTTCTGAAGAGAATGACCATGTCATACCCACATAATGCTAAGAGGATGCGGGAAATCTTGGGTATGTCATTAATATAAATGTTGAAGAGCCAGGTGCTAGTTAATGCCCCTTGGGGTACGTCTGCCTCGATAATGCGAGAAGAAGAGATAGAATGGTGTACTCTAACAGAGAAGGATCTTTTTTTTAGATATTTATAAATAATGAGAATAAGTTGAGGGGGGACTTTAAGAATTATTAGTTTATAAATTAAAGCTTCATGCCAAACTCTGTCGAAAGCTTTTGCAATGTTTATGAATACAACACCAGTTTTTGGTTTACTGAGAAAACCCTCATGAATGAGTTCAGCTACCTTCCAAAGCTGGTGTTGCATAGACTGTTTGGGCCGAAACCCGAACTGCTCCAGTATAATAATCGATATGGCAGTAACAAACTCTTTCAGATGGTTTGAAAGTATGTATTCATAGATCTTGGAAATACAGGAAAGTAAAAGAAATAGGTCGAAAGCTAAAAGGAGCATGGTGGTCCTGCCCAGGTTTTGGGATTAGTACTACCAGCAGTCGGGAAACATATGTAAGTTAAGCATAGTATTAATTAGAATAGTTAAGAATAATATAAAATTTATGGGAAGATACATTAACATATTAGTAGAAATGCAGTCGAGGCCAGGTCAGGTGATTTATTCTTTTTAAGATTCCCAGTATAAGCTACAACCTCGGAAGGGGTTGCAGGAGTGGTTATACATGAGATTAACTCAATTCAACCAACAAATCTCATACAAAAATTCATTAACGATATTTGAATCAACAGAAATAGCTGCTGATTTCCCAAAAAAATTTGAGCTATGCACCTTAATTCATCTGCATTATCTTATTTTCTATGTATTGAACTAAACAGTACCCAAGAAAGGAGATATTGGTGTACTTAAAATCAGCATAATTTCATAAAACTGGAGAGAGAAGTAACTTCAAAGTGTAAGCAACACATTTTGAGTGGTTTTGTAAAGAATTATTCATGAATAAGCAATTTAATTTAATGATAAATAAGGAGTTGTTCATGTCCATATGACAATTGAGCATTGACGTAAATGATGTAATTAAGAACACTAAAACAGTGCACAATTTTTATCAATAACACAGTATTTTTCATATATATTGAACATTTTTGCACACATATTGAGAACATTTAAGCATTAAAGACACTTTTTAATAACTGACATTTACACTATTTATATTCCAATTTATCAGACATTATTGCATGTATTTTCTTCTCCAGGCAGTTACTCCACAGTATATATAAATGAATATCTTTAAAAATCAATTAATTTGCTTTCTAAAATTTAAAAAACTTTATTATCTGTAAGATAAATTGGTCAGCCTTTATAAAAAATACCAAAGTATCTTATATACAGAAACAATAGACATGACATTTTAAAAAATATGTCAACAAGTTCACAGACAATACAAAATATACTACAAAAACATTTTCACTTGATTTTCAAAATGCCTTTGCTTCCTTATTTATCTTGTTTAAGATTGACAGTTTCCCATAGTTTTCATTTCATTATTATTACGTTTTATTAACATGTTAACATTAACTGTCAATCTTAAACAAGATAAATAAGGAAGCAAAGGCATTTAAAAATCCCAAATGATGATGCTCCAGCTGGAGCGAAAATGTTTTTGTAGTATATTTTGTATTATCTGTGAACTTGTTGACATATTACTTAAAATGTCATGTATATTGTTTTTGCATGTAACATACAGGGTGTCCGAGAAAGATACGTACAACTTCAAAAATTTATTGAAAAAGAAACAATAGGGTTACAGCGCAACTAATTAGTACATTAGATAGAATAACTCAAAAAGTTTTTTTTTTCCTATAACTTAAGTTATTACCTTAGGAAATTTCTACATGAGACCCTTTCGTAGCACGAACAATATCAAGATGATATTCCAATTCCATCCATGACCGTTTCAGCATGCTAACATCAACAGTAGCTACAGCTGTTTGGATGTTTTGCTTTAATTCTTCGAGACTGTTAACTTGCGTTCAGTATACAGTATCTTTAACATAACCCCAAAAGAAAAAATCCAGTGGTGTTAGGTCAGGAGACCGGGGTGGCCATGCAATGGGACCATCCCTGCCAATCCAACGCTGTGGAAAAGAATTATTCAGCGACTCACGAACTGTCAATCCCCAATGAGGAGGCGCACCGTCTTGTTGGAAAAGGACATTCGGTTGAAGGTCTTGCAGTTGTGGGAATGCATAAATCTCAAGCATATCTAAGTAGGTACTTGAGGTCACAGTCGTTTCTGAGAAAAAAAAAGGTCCAAGGATGCGATCGTGAAGCAATCCGCACCACACGTTCACCTTTTCACTGCTCCGTTGGAGTTCACGTACGGCATGTGGTTGTTCGGAGCCCCAAAATCGAACGTTATGTTTATTGACCATTCCGGACACATGAAACGTTGATTCATGGAACAGATTGGAAAACAGTATTCGTTTCAGAAAATGTTCATCGGCATCCAAACGATGCAGCATATCAACTGCAAATCCATAACGCTTCGCATAATCATCCGGATGTAACGCATGCAGAATCTGAACTTTGTAGGCTGTAAGTCGCAATCGTTTATGAAGCACATCGTGTACAGTGGATCTTGGCATTTGTAGCTCCCAGGATGCTTGTCGAACTGATTTTGTAGAGCTCCTACGAAATGTTTCACGTATTCGTTCCACACTTTCTTCGCTAGTTCTAGGGCGACCATATCCTTTTTTTATGTTCCACACTACCTGTTGTCATAAATTTGTGATACCACTCACAGATGCTTGACCGAGATGGTGGCGATTCCCCATACGTCGTTCGATAATTCCGTTGTGTTTGTGTATCGGATTTTGTTTCGATAAACCACGCAACACATTGAGCTTTCTTCACGCGATCCGCCATTGAAATAACTAAAATGCTTTAATATTCCTTTGCATGACATGTAGCGCCATCTATGGTCAGAAACATACTGCAGAAAAAAACTTTTTGAGTTATTCTATCTAATGTCCTAATTAGTTTCGCTGTTACCCTACTGTTTCTTTTTCAATAAATTTTTGAAGTTGTACGGATCTTTCTCGGACACCCTGTATTTTAATATAGTTTTTATAAAGGCTGACCAATATATCTTACAGATAATAAAGTTTTTTAAATTTTAAAAAGCAAAATAATTGATTTTTAAAGATAAACATTTATGTATACTGTGGAGTAACTGTTTGGAGAAGAAAATATATGCAATAATGTCCGATAAATTGGTACATAAATAGTTAAATTGTAAAACAGACATTAAAAACTAAAGATGTAGATCCTAATTTTTTTTTTAACTGACATTTATTTTTAAATCATTTCTTACATGAAAATGACCTAACTGACAAATTTCATATGCTTACATTTAAAAAATATAGCATTTATGTAGTTCTTTTTTCTCCCATTTCTACTAAAATGACTGGAAATGAAGCATAAAAAATTATGGTTTTGTCCAATTATATCAAAATGAGATGAGAATGAAAATTAATAAATTTCTCATAACCGTTACACAAATTTAAAATCAACATAATTTCACAAAATTGGTGGTAGAAGCTCAAAGTGAAAGTAACACATTTCGAGTGGTTTTAGAAAATAATATTTGTAAATCAGCATTTTAATTTAATGATAAATATAAATTGCTACTTAATACTAAGACTATGGGCGAACTGAACATCCATGTATACCCTGCAGGCCTAAAGAGAGATAAGATACTAAAATGTCCTAAAAAGAAACTAAAATGCCAAAAAAAGATATTACAATGCTAAAAAAGAAACAAAAAACACAAATTTGTCCTATTACACGAATACTTTTAGCAAAGAAGTGACGCAATTGATTCCATATCAAATCTTGCATCAGTTTGGGCGACCAGATTTTATCCACATCTGTTGCCACTAATTTTTTCCCATTGCAGGTAAAGTTAACTGATGGCTTTGTGTCTGGGTCAAGTTTTGATTTTTGCAGTTCGAGTTCAGGTTAACATGATTTTTCAAATGAAAGTCCAGAATATTGTTACAGATGAAAAACAATACAGTTGAATATGAATGATTCTTTACATGTTCATTTTTCGATATAAAAGAAAAAATTGACAAATACAGATATTATAATTTCAGATTTTCATAATTACAAATTGTGGATCAATTCTCTTTCATTGTGTTTGTGGGTTTCAGGTTTCATTGCGAGTGGACAAAATTTTTTGCCCAATTTGGATCAGGCTACGCATTAGCAAGGTTTTTGTCTGGATCAAGTGGTGTTGTAAACTGACTTTAAATACATTTTGAGAGTTCATGTTGAATATAACCTGATCTGTGCATGACTCTAATTCAGGTTGGATCGAAGCTAAATTTTTAATGTGGGTCGAGATGGCACTAATTGTTTCGGTTAGGTTTTGATTATTGCGGGTTTGGTTTGGGTAAAACAAATTTTTAAAAAGAAATAGCAGAATATTGTTTTAGTTGAAAAATTTTATCAGAATGTTCATGATATGAAATTATGTCGGCAAAAAAAAAATTTTTTTATTGCAGATGTTAAATTTAGAGCAGCTGCTTTCCAGAAAAATATTGTAAAACAGCCACTAGGAAAGAATTTCACATAAATAAATTCCTTGTTCGATACTGGAGCAAACAACAACAAAAATAAGAACTTAGCAAAGCAAATAAAAGAATGATGCTTTCAATGGAATGGAAGAAGAACTTATGAAATATCTTGAGAAAATATGGAATAATTTTTGCACTGCACCATCAGAAATGTTAAAACTGTTTTGAACAAATTTATTTTTAATATTTGTTCATTAAAATGTCAGAACTATCTTACAGAAAATCCTTTCTTTAATTATTCTTGAATTTTCCACCAAAAAAATTTAATATGAATAAATACTTAAAACAAATATGCATATTCTATGCACCTCCTACTTTTTCATCAAAGAAACGGGAGGGAAAGTATGCAAAATATGCGAGTAAATACAATATTCCACACTAAAGTGTTTTCAAGCAAGGGTTTCTTTTATTTTGTTTTTTTCTTCCAAAAAGTGGGAGACTCTGCATTCTATCAGTAATAACTTTGAATTCAGGGGACGGCATTAGAAGAGTGACATACCTTTCCTGCCAGAACACTGAAGTGGGGAGACATACCCACACACCCCCACCTCCCAAAGATTGTGATTTTGCACTTACATATATGCATGGAAGAGTAATTTAACCCCACCCTGTACTGGAACTACAGGAATCATATACAGGAAAATAACTCTAAAATCAACACTCTGAAAATCAGATGCCATCTTCTGGAGATTCCAACTTATTTTGGCTATTACAATAGTGATAAATGTTGATTTTGTTTAAGTTTCTGCTGCTGCAGGAAGTCTCACAGATGGACATTTTTAAAGAAAAGAATTTGTTAGTATTCAATTTTTTGTTGCTGTTTAGATTAATTAAAGTGTTGCAATTCAGGCAGTTTAGTGGGTCAACAAAAATAGGGAGTTGATGTTTTTGCTAATTTAGGCCGATGAAAATTATAGTTTAATTCAGTTGTCAAATATCAGGTTGACAACAAATGGAACAAATATGCTTTGATTAAGGCATTATAAGTCAGTACCAGAACACCTGCAATCTGATAACTTTCCACTATAGCTGTTATTAGTACTTCTTGATAATAAATGCCTCGCTATAAATGTTTCACTGCTTCGCAATAAACCTTACCAGTGCTTATAATGTTATTTGTTTTAAAAGTCATTTTATTTATTACAGCATTATAATAGCAGTTGTTCTATAATTTAAAAAATAAATTAGCTAACTCTAATTTCATATACAACCAAAAGATTTCTTACCAGATGAAAAGAAGTCTATACTTAGGTATAACACAAGGAAAGAAAATAGGGTGGAATTTTCAGATTCTAACTAAAAAATTTTAATGGGTGTTTGAAAAGTGAGGTTATATTAAATGAGATTCTAAAAAATATTGTGCAATTAGCATAATCCTAGCGTGAACTTTACATGAAAGAATACAGGACACGAAAGGAAGTCTTATTTATAATTTGACCACGCTTTTGGAGAAAAATTAGTATTATGCCAATAAAAATGTATTCAGCATCTTACCCATACATAAGATATATAAGTGGAATAAGTTAATGTAAATTTGTGTAAAGGGGGGAGGGGGGGGGGGGTGATAGCAACAACAACAAAAAAAATTTTTTAAAGGATGATCGAAAAAAAGAGACAAAATCTGAACAAAATAGGCTAAAAGAGACAAATGCAAAAAACAGGAAAAATGAGCCACTCGAAAGCTGACATTGCAATTCAAAATACTAAAAGTATTAAATTTTAATAAATAACAAAGTGTATTTTCATGTGCATTGAACATTTCTGAACACATATTAAGAATTTTTAAGCAATTATAAACATTTTCTTGACAATTTATGATCATTTTAAAAGACCATGTCTCATGTGAACATGACCTAAATAGGTGTTTGAGTCCACACATCACCAGAATGACCAACATTAAAAGATAACTTTATTTAAAAACATGCCACAACTACACCACACTATCACAAGACATGACTAGCTGCATCTGGACATCACTCATGTTTACATCTCCTCATCCACTGTTGCCACTCACAGTATAACTAAAATATACAGTTAAACACACAGTTACCTAACAACTTCTCTCTTTTTTTTTTTTTTTTTTTTTTTTTATATATATATATATATATACACATACATATATTTCACATATTAAAGTTCCAGCACCAACAGTTCTTATAATAAAAATTGCTGTGGAGTTTTTACAATTCTCCCTGATCTGGTCATTCGAGGACCAGTCACAGGCAATTCACTCTTTTGCAATATAGCCCCAGATCCGGAACTGTCATTGTAGTCATTCTGTCTAGGATTCATCTCAACCTTCTCCACCTCCTTATCCTCAACAGCCTGATCCATTCCATCTTCCCGTCTCTCACTCACTTTGTCATTGCATGCTGTGGCCGCTTCTCTCAACCAACTCCTATTTCTTCTTACAATACCTCCCTCAATATTAACATCGTGAGATCTTGAGTTATGAATGTCAATGACGGAGCCTCTTTTCCACTTATCAGTTTCCCTTGACAATGTAGGTGGTTTTCGTATATATACCTCCTGACCAATTTCAAGTGGGGGCAACTGTTCAACCTTTCTATCATAATAGCTTTTAGCTTCCCTTCTTTTTAATGATATCTTATCTGGAATCAAATCCTGAATTTCTGGCTTTAACAATTTCTGAGATATAGGCAAATTAGACCTTGTTCTTCGAGACATCAATCTTTGAACTGGACTTGAATTCATATTAACTGTTGGAGTATTTCTCCAATTTAAAATATTCAACCATACATCTTCCTTATTTTTAATAGATTTCTTCATAATATTTTTTACAATCTTAACTGCTGATTCTGCCTTTCCATTACCCTGACTATGATAGGGTGTTGATGTAGATTGTTCAAAACTCCACCTCTGTGCAAACTCAGAACTTCTGAATGCTTTTCCATTATCAGTAATCAAAACTTTTGGAATACCATGCCTACTAAAATGTTGTTTGCATCTATTTATCACACTTTCAGATGTGATATTTGGTAACCTATCAACTTCAAAATAATCTGAGTAATGATCCACCAAAATTAAATAATAAGTACCATTTATTTCAAAAATATCAGATGATACTCTCTCCCATGGCAATTCTGGTATTCTGTGTGTCTGCATGGGTTCTTTTTGCAAATAACTTTGGTTCAAGTTACAAATTTCACAACTTTGAATAACATTTTTTATCTCACTTGACATTCTTGGCCAAAACAATGTGTCTTTTGCTATTCTAATAGATGCATTTATTCCTAGATGACCCCGATGAACCCTTGAAATCATATCTCGTCTCAAAGACCTTGGAATAACAATTCGATCATTTTTAAAAACAATTCCATCCTGTATTGTTAGATCTTCTCTAAAAGTCCAATATTCTGTGATTAAGGGCGATATCTTTTCCTTCTCCAATGGCCACCCATCCAGCACCACCTTTTTCAATTTCAGAAGTACTGGATCTTTATTAGTTTGTACTTTTAAATTTTCATATGTCATATCCGATACATTTAAAATTTCTTGTATTTTAATCTCTGAGAGCTCTTTATAAATATTATCTACTTGAAAAATATCTTGCTTCACCTCATCATGTGAAGTTTGCAATGCAGCCCTAGAGAGTATATTGGCAATATGCATCTTTTCACCTTTCCTAAATAACACATTCAAATTATATTTTTGTAAACGAAGAAGCATTCTCTGCAGTCGTCTTGGAGCTTTCAGTAGTTTTTTTTTAAAATAGCCTCCAATGGTTTATGATCCATTTCCACATTTATTTCACTTCTTCTACTTATAAACTGATGAAATCTTTCACAAGAAAACACAATAGCCAAACACTCTTTCTCTATCTGAGCATATTGCTGTTCAGTTTTATTTAAACTCCTTGAAACGTATGTAATTGGCTGTCCTTCCTGCATGTTGCACCCAATCCAGCTTTGCTTGCATCACATTGAATAGTTATTTCTTTATTTGGGTCATAATAACCAAGAACAGGAGCTCTAATTACTAGATTTTTTATAGCTTCAAATGCATTTTCTTGCTCTTTTGTCCATTCCCATACTTCATTCTTTTTAATCAATTTTCTTAATGGTTCACTAATCAATGACTTTTTTTCTAAGTTTTATTTTATTTTTATTGAATTTAATATTAGCCTCTCTTGCTCTTTGAAACACTCTCTCTAAATTGTGATCATGATCTTTCCTAGCTTCCTCCTCAGTAGCACCACATCCCACAATGAGTATATCATCAGCTATGATGATAATTCCATTCAATCCTTCAAATATTTCATGCACTCTTCTCTGACATTCCTCTGATGCTGTGCATAATCCAAATAGAAGACGCAAAAATTTATACCTTCCAAAGGGTGTCCAAAAAGTGGTTAAATCTGTGCAGTCTGAACTTAATTTAACATTCCAAAACCCATCCTTAGTGTCTACCACTGAAAATATTTTAGCATTAGTTAACAAGGGCATAATCTCTTCAATTGTTGGAATAGGATACTAGGATATAGGATATAGGATCTCTTTAATGCCTGATTAAAATTCTGTGGATCCAAGCATATTCTCAATTTATTTGTAGTCTTTACCAAAACTAAATTGCTAATCCAATCAGTTGGATGAGTGACTTTACAAATAATTTTATTTCTTTCCATATCATCTAATTTCAATTTTAACTCTTGTCTTAGTGGAATAGGAATTCTACGAGGAGACTGCTTCACCGGAAGCATGCCTGGTTTAGTCTGTAACTGATATTCACCTTCCAAACAACCCAATCCTTCAAAAATTTCTTTATATTTAGTAAGCAATGGCTCATGACTGAATGATACACTCGAAGAAATTTTATTTATCTCAGCCTTAATCTCTAATAAATTTAACATTTGGCAAGCCTCTGCACTTAATAGTGGATTTTCCCTATATTTAACAATTTGAAAATCCAAAGGAAACATCTTTGAATTCCTCCAACATATAACAGTAACCTGTCCAATCGGTTTTAAAATCTTCCCTCCAAAACATCTTAATTTTGTTTTACTTTTTCTAGGACTTGGGTTTGAATCTTCGCATAAATTACAAAGGTCATTATAACTCATTACATTAACTGTTGCACCAGTATCCATCTGACACTTAATTTTTTATTTTACCCTGTCCACTTCCAATGTTAAATATGTCATCAACTTCTTAGAATCATTAACCTTAAAAATCATTTCCATTTGACTACACAACTCATCCTGTAATTCATTAGAATCCTGTTCATGAAATTCTTTTACACTCTTATTTTTGCAAGCTTTAGCAAAATGATTTTTCTTTCCACAGTTTTTACAAGTTTTATTAAATGCTGGGCATTTATTCTTTCAAAATTCATGCTTTTCTGCACCATATTTACACCTAGCCTCATATCTAAAATAACTGTCATTCCTATAATATCCTGTTCTATCATTTTTTAATGTATTTTTAACTGTATTAACATCTTCAAAATCCTCAGTTTTATTAGTCAAACTATCCACATGTCTGTTTGCACTTTCATTACTTTTACAAATATCTATTGCTTTTTGTAAAGTTAATTTATGGTCACTTATAAGTTGTTTTTTTGTATTTCTATCATGAATACCCAAAACAAGTCTATCTCTAATCAATTCTTCCAACATATTTTGAAAATTACATGTTGATGCTAATTTTCTCAATCTACACACATATTGTTCAATTGATTCATGTTGCTCCTGAACTGCTTCATTAAATACAGATCTTTCATAAATTTCATTTATATATGGCTGAAAATGTTCTGATAATGCTTTAATAATTGAATCTGACTTTTTTCTATTTTCCTCAGGTATAGCTAAATGCTGATATATAAGAAATACTTCTTTCCCAATAACAGAAAGCAAAGTAGCAACTTTTATTGCTTCATCTTTTTCATTTAATCCAGTAGCAATAGAATAATTTGTCCAGCTTGCTTTAAAGAAATTCCAATTTTCTAACACATTTCCACTCATATCAACAGGCTATGGTGGTGGAATTAGATTAGCCATCCTCAAATCAGATTCAGGCATGTTAGGCCTAGCAATTCTTCAAAGTTCAACTAAGTCCCAAATATAATTTATTCAGCAAAAATAAATCCTTTACCCCACCTCTGACACCATGTTTGAGTCCACACATCCCAGAATGACCAACATTAAAATATAACTTTATTTAAAAACATGCCACAACTACACCACACTATCACAAAACATGACTAGCTGCATCTGGACATCACTCATGGTCATGTTTACATCTCCTCATCCACTGTTGCCACTCACAGTATAACTAAAATATACAGTTAAACACACAGTTACCTAACAATAGGGATTTTCAAATGTTAATATTTGTAACATATATATTAAAGTTACACAATAAATATACACAAAAAATATTAATGTTTTTGAATGCTATTTTTAAAAAGTACATCTAAAAATAACATTCATGCCATTTTTTTCCAAAATAAAGTTCCTACATTTTAATAATTAAAGTAGTCCACTTGCAAGTCAGGAGTGAAGTAGCAAAGTGTTTTGTCACAGGAATGGTATCTTGTAATATTAATAAAATTAAACTACTAAAACTACCTTATAATTTATAAATCCAGCAACTGTCTTAATTTCATGCATATTTGCATCAGATGCTCTAACTTCCATCAAATTAGCATAAGCCTGTTTATAGTTTCTGCAAAAACATATAAATTTATTAAATATAATGCTAAAAAAAAACATACAGGTTTAATTTATTATAAAAAAAAAACACAAAAGTCAATTTTTCCAAAAAATTATAAATAAATTTTGTTTTTACTCTAGGAGAAAGGAGTTTTGACATTTTAAATATCTTAATTAAAAAAATTTGTGGCGACACAAGATGCTTTTATGTGTTTAATATTTGAAGTATTGTACAAACTAGAAGAAATTTTATAGGAGTGCTTGCACTTTTACTTAAAAAATCCTTAAATTATATGAAAAAGAAAACAGGGCCTGAGATACAATTGAAATTTTTGATTAATTTTGAATGTAACCAAAAATATATACCATATTTATAATACAGCTGTCAAACATTCTTATTTCTGAGCAGGTTTGGCAAAAAACCAGGTTTTTACAAAAAACCCTAAAAAAACAGTTTATTTGGTTTAAACCAGGGTTTTTTTGTTTAAATCGTTTTCTTTTTTAAAAAAATCTTTCCTTATAACATATACATGCATATTTATTGATAAAAATAGTCATTGTTGGATATATAAGTAGTATAACTTCATTTGAAAATTATTTAAATTACCCTGTTTCTGAGTACAACTAATTCCAAATGATGACCTTTGCCTTATTAAATCCCAAATTTCTTCCATTAATAAAGTTGATAATTCCTTTTGTAAATAGTGATACTCAAAAATCAGAAGGTTTGGGAGCTTGCTATAAGTTCTTTTAAAAAATTAAAAATACTCTTAAATAACAGAAAATATTTTTAAAAAATTTTGAAGAAATTTTGTTTTCCATGAAATAAAGTTTTGTAATTTTAAATGCCTTAATTAAGAGAATTCACAGAATCACAACATGTTATTGTGTGTTTAATGTTTAATATTTGAATATTAAACACATAAAAAAAAGATAAATTAAAAAATATTGAAAAAAAATTAACAGATATCAAAAAAATTCTTGAAGTACTTTAGAAAAAAATTCCTGAAATCAAGAGAAATTCTTAGAGACAAATACCAATGTTTATATACACTAAAAAGGATTACATTTTTCAAATAACAAAATAAAAATAAAATAAAGATTATATTTATGTAGTCATATGCTAATGAAAATTGAAGATTTTTCATACAATATATCAGTAAAATATACAGCAAATGATAAAATCTATGACAGTTTAAATGTTAATTATTATTCATTAATTATTATTAATTATATTAGTTATTATTAAACAAGTAATTTTGAAAAAAAAACAATGTGACTGTTTCTTAATAAAAAACTTTCTTAAAAAATAACTGTTTGAAATTGCGCAAAAAACTCATGCATAACACTGATTTATTATTATTATTTACTTATTGAGTACCTGTTCTCATATTTTATCGAGAATAATTTGTCACAAGAGAGTATTTTTTGTGACAACTACATTCAATTTAATCTATGTTGTTGCCATTTGAGTGTCTTTATAAATAAAAAAGGGGTGACATATACACATGGCATACGTTCAGAATTGAAGATTTTGCCTACACTGTTGAAAGCCATATTCCAGAACTTGGAGGTACTCAATCGGAGAAGTCAACAAAGAACAAATAATGCGCCACAAGAGAGTATTTTTTGTGACAACTACATTCAATTTAATCTATGTTGTTGCCATTTGAGTGCCTTTATAAATAAAAAAAAAGGGGTGACATATACCTATGGCCTGTGTTCAGAATGGAAGTTTTTGTCTAAACTGTTGAAACCCATATTCCAGAACTTGGCAATACTCGATCAGAGAAGTGAACTAAGAACAAACATTAGCTTAGCAATAATAGAAGGCTCACTAAATTTTTGTCAAAAATATTCTTGATGAATCAAAATTTACTGCTCATATGTTGCCACTATCTTACACATAAAGATACTCCTCTAGGTGTTCATCGCTCATAATTTAGTGCAAAATCCTCTCAACCAATTAAATTTTATTTCTCATGTGCCACCTCTCACATTCATAAAGGCAATCTATTGCTCATCACTCATATATAAAACACAGATGTGTCATTGTAAAAAAATAAATAAATATGGTATGAGAAATACTTTTAGCTTAAAACATTTCCCTTGTGTACTAGAATTGTAGTGGAAAAATTATATTCAAATTCATTCAGTGGTTGTGAGAAAATTGAGGATATACATACATAAATACACACAACACATACATAACATCCAAAAAATAAAAGTTTCTTTTTTTGAAATCATTTAATAAAAGAAATATCTTTTAATAAATATTGACTAATAATAAAAAAGAAATATACAGTAATCCCTTTTATGGTGTGTCTTGTTACATTGCTCATTTGGACAGTTCAGTGTCTTTATATATCATGAAAAAAGATACAGTAAAACTTGTGAAAACAAAGTGTTCAGTGAACACATACATTTGTTACCCAACTATTATAATTTATGAGAAACCATTTACAGAAAAATCACTTCAACTTAAATCACTTTAGAGTTATTTATTGCTATGACTGTTATTTAAGAAAAACCTTATTGATATTTCTTGAAATAATAATCTAAAAACATTTATCCATCATAAATCAATATTTCATTTTCTGTTGTAATAGAAATATCTACGCAAGACATAAACAATCCCATAAATTCGTCATTATTGTGAAATATGTTTCTTTAGCAATTAGCAATTTTGAAACTATAAATCATCTGAAATAGTGTTATACTTAAAAACATTATCTTTCATTTTCTTAGTGAAATAACTTTGTTTATCATATCAAGGTACTTTTCTATTTAGACATTTTTCTCAGTTTAAAAATAATTATTGTGATTTATATGTGTTGGTCAAGGACACTTCCTGGTTTCAGTACATTTTACATTAGAAGAAGCAGTTGAACTCGAACATTCACACTGTACGCAACAGCTCATCTTTCTAGCTGTGATTCTAGCTAATTTTTGCAGCCGGGTAACAAAATCCCCGGTCCTTGTAAACTGCAAGCACTCTTTCCTGTGCACATGCAAGAAATTGTAACATGTCAATTCTCAATATAGTTTTATTTACATCTCGTGTTAATCTACTAATTCTATAAACACACACAGTTTTCCATACATTAAAATTTGGAGGCACGCGGCGTTATCTTGGATACTTTTTTCAAGCTTGGAATAAGTGTACTTTCATCATATCTTACTGCAGTTTTTTAAATAAAGTTTTCGCCAGTCTTATGTGGAATTGCAACAGATGACGGAGCACCTCGCATCACATTTATTACAGATAAGTACATTTTATCTTATTATTATTATCGGTTTGGCTTTTGTTTTTTACGCTATTCACCTCATTATTTGAATAATGAGTACCGACTTGGAAGCCGCAAAAAAGGCTGCTGAAGAATTGGAAAAAGCAGCTATAAATTTACGTGGCAGAGCTAAATCTGCTCTAACAAGGATAAACAACTTCATTAACTCTGAGCAAACGTTTCAAAAGAATGATTTGTATAATAAATTAGAAAAATTAGAGACAGTTTACTCAGACTTTGATAAATATGAAGCTCAATTACCAGCTGAAGCATCTGAAATTGAGGAATTTGACAGAAAATATTATGAAACCAAAGCCAAACTGCAAACGGAACTTGAAAAAGTTACCGTAAATGTGCATGCACAATCTCAATTGATAAATGATCAGATTCCAGTTGTTAGTTCTACTATTTCTAACAATTTTAAATTGCCTAGATTAAACATAGAACAATTTAATGGTGATTTTAAAAACTGGTTGTCATTTAAAGATTTATATTTATCATTAGTTCATAATAATGACAGCATAAGTAATATACAGAAGTTTCAGTATTTAAGAGGGTTACTAGGGGATGAGCCAGCCTCTATAATAAAACATATACCTATTTCTGAAAACAGTTATTCAGAAGCGTGAGAAAAATTGCTGTCGAGATATGATAAGAAAAAACAAATTGTTTCTACTTTAGTTAAAACATTCTTGGACATTCCCCCCATTACTCAAGTGAATGCATTTAGCTTACGCTGTTTATCAGATGTATCAGATGAAGTAATTAAAGGCCTTAAATCAATCGATGAAAAGGCATCTGGCCGTGACTTATGGCTAATTCATATTTTATTACAAAAGGTTGATTCTAAAACAAGAGAGAAATGGGAAAAATTGACCTCAAGCGAAGACTTTTCGTCTTTTGATCAATTTATTCAGTTTATAAATGATAGATGTTCATCTTTAGAGTTGTATAAAAGTGAAAATGAAGGTTCGCATAAACAAGAGAAACAATATAATGTCAATAGATCTTTTTCCAGTGGCATTAGCATATGTTTACTTTGTAAATTTAATCACTCACTTTACAAGTGTGTTAAATTTAAGGAATTAAGCATCGGGGATAGGAGACAGTTTGTTAAGAAAAACAAGTTATGCAGTAATTGCTTGTCTGACAAGCACACTACCTGGCAATGCAATTCCTCTTACTCTTGTCACAATTGCAAGCTGAAACATCATACTAGTTTATGTGAAAATAAGCTGCAAAATTATGCGATATCAACTTCTCGATCAAATGAAAAACAGAGCCGCAAAAACAAACCTGATTCAGAGGCCGGTTTGATTCCCGATGAGAATAAAAAGGAAATTTCTCCTTCCATAAATGCAGTTCAAACATCTTTCGCACTTTTGCCCACTGCTAGTGTATATATTAATGATTGCATGGGTCAAAAGCACACTTTAAGAATCATGTGTGATAGTGGATCAGAGTCTATGTTTGTTTCTAAATCCTGCATGAAAATGTTAGGAATTAAAAGGGAAAATGCTAGGTTCCCCGTAAAAGGTCTGTCTAATTCAAAGACCACAGTAACTAAGGGTTATATAATGTTCGATCTTACATCAATTTATAATGCTGACACCAAGTTGTCTGTGAAGGCATTTATTTTAGATGATTTAACTGCTCCGTTACCTGCAGAAAAAATACATGAGAAGCTTTTTTCGCATTTAAAGAATATAAACTTAGCGGATCCACATTTCAAGGCACCAAGTAAAATAGACATTATTTTAGGATCTGATTATTTCTTTTCTATTTTGCTTCCTGGTCAAGTAACAGATATGCAGAGCAATTTAATTGCTCAAAATTCAATTTTTGGCTTTCTCGTATCAGGGAAAATGCCACATTCTAGTACATCTCCAAATTCGATACATAATTTACACATTTATGAATATTGATAAAGAATTAAAGCGGTTTTGGGAAGTAGAAGAAATATTTAATAAGAATACTCAAATGTTGTCACCTGAAGAGCAATTTGTTGAATCACATTTTCAGGAAAATTATTCAATTAATTCCAAGGGTCGTTTTGTGGTTAAGTTACCTTTTATTCAATCTAAATCAGAATTAGGTCAGGGCTTGAAATTCAATTTTTCATAGGAGGGGAGTCTCCCTACCAACATTTATAAATGGTGGGGAGTTGAGCTATTTGGGAGGGAGAAAAAAATATGAAACCCACTGTTATTTTACGTGTTTTTTAAAGATATGCATTAATTATTTTGTCATGTCTGTATTAATACAGGCATGACAAAATACCATTGAAGCAATTTAAACCAACAACCCAGAATAATGATGCAAAATGTTTTTTTATTTAAAAAAGTAAGAAAGCAGGGGTGATTATGAGTAAAAAAAAAATTTTGAAACAGACAGCAAATTTTCTGAAAGGTTACAACAGAGAGGATGAAGTGGAGGGAATCACTCCCAGCACTAGTATGTGTTTTTTCGTGCCACTTTGACGAAATTTCCGTTTTTCTGCGATCTTTTGACGAAATTTGCCGTTATTTCGAGATCTTTTGACAAAATTTGCGTTTTTCTGCGATCCTTTGAAGAAATTCGAGTTTTTTGCGCAATTCTTTGACGAAATTCGCAATTCTTTGACGAAATGCTTGTTTTTTCGCGATCCTTTGACGAAATGTGTGTTTTTTCGCGATACTTTGTCGAAATTCGCATTTTCCCAAAATCTTTTGATGAATTGCGTGTTTTTTTGCGATCCTTTGACAAAATTCATGTTTTTTCGCGATTCTTTGATGAAATTCGCAGTTTTTTCCCAGCGACCGTTTGACTAAACACTAAATTCGTGCTTATTCCACGATTCTTTGATGAAATTAGCTTTTTTTTCCGCGATCTTTTGACGAAATTAGTTTTTTCCACGATCCTTTGTCGAAACTCGCATTTTTTCTGCGTTCTTTTTCTGAAATTTATGATTTTTTTGTTATCCTTTGATGTAATTTGCATTTTTCTCCTATCCTTTGAAAAAATTTGTGTTTTATTTGCAATCCTTTGCGACGAAATTGGCGATTTTTTCCTCGAACGATTGACAAAATTGATTTTTTCGGCGATCATTTGTCGAAATTCGCGATATTTTTCTGTTGAACTGATGACCGATTTTTCACAATTTTCGGAAAATTCGTAACAGAATCGCCCCTGGATTCGCCAATTGGTCGCGGACACTTGTCAACTGATCTCGAGAAAAAAATAATGAAATTTGTCTATCGGTCGTATCGAAAATTCATGAGTTTCAACGATCTTTCGCAGTAAAAAAAAAAAAAAAAAAAAAAAAATCGCAAAATGTGTCAATTAGTCGCGCAAAAATATCGGGAAATTTGCAAGGCGTTCGCGGAGTTAATCGTAATTTTAAAATGCAAAATTTTCAGGAAAATGGTGAAATTTTTTGGACGGGAGTCTCCCGCCCACGATATTATTTTGGGCGGGATTTCAAAATTTTGAGCGCGAATCCCGCCCTGAAATTCAAGCCTTGTAGGTAATTCTAAACCTGCCACAATTTCTCGCTTGCTTGCTATGGAAAAGAAATTTAGAGAAAAACCAGAATTTGAAAATCAGTACAAAGAGTTTATGTACGAATATGAAGAATTAGATCACATGGAATTAGTTGCACAAAATGACATTAATAATTATGAAAACAAACACTACTTTCTTCCTCATCATGTGGTTATTAAATCTTCTAGTATCACTACTAAATTAAGAGTAGTTTTTGACACTTCATGCAAAACTTCAAGTGGTGTTTCCTTGAATTCCATTTTGGGTGTAGGCCCTAAGTTACAACAGGACATTTTTGAAATCTTACTTAATTTTCGATTTCCGAAAATAGTCTTTTCTGCAGACATAGAAAAAATGTACCGCCAGATTTTGGTTGCCGAAGAGGATCAAATTTATCAGCAAATAGTTTGGAGGTCTAATCCTAATGAGGAAATAAAAAATTATAAATTGAAAACTGTCACATATGGTTTAGCGCCAGCATCTTTTCTGGCAACTAGATGTATAAAACAAATCGCTCAGGATTATACAAAAAATCCTTGCATTTCGCGCATGGTAGAAGAAGATATGTACATGGATGACTAATCCGGTACGAATACTGTTAGGGAAGCAATAGACACTTGCAAGGAAATTACGGATTGTTTAGACGCGCATGGTTTCCACTTGAGGAAGTGGAATTCAAATTCACAGGCATTTCTTAATGAATTTATACACTCTTCTAGCACTGAATCAAATTTTGAAATAATTCCTAGTGACAACGGAAGCTTCAAGGTTCCAGGCTTAAGCTGGAACTCTTCATCAGATAGTTTTATTTTCATAACTGCACTAACACTCACCCCACCTCTTACAAAGAGACACATTTTAGCTGAGTCTGCATGGATTTTCGACCCGCTAGGTCTAATTTCGCCCTGTACTATAACTTTAAAGCTATTTTATCAGAAACTTTGGCTTACAAAAGGGGACTGTGACTCTATTATACCGCAACATCTTGCAGACAAATTGCTACAATTTCAAATTTCCTTTAACGAACTAAATCAATTGTCTGTTTCTAGATGTGTCACGATTTCATCCAGTAACCCATTTGAATTACACGGATTTTCTGATGCCTCAACATTGGCATACGCTGCCGCAATTTATTGCCGACAAAGTTATAAGGGGAAAATAAACTCTTTTCTCTTAGTTTCTAAAACTAAAGTTGCTCCAATCAAACAGATTTCAGTGCCAAAATTAGAGCTTTGCGGTGCACACCTACTATCTAATCTGTTCCGTTCCGTCATGGAAACATTAAAGAGTTACAAGTTCGATATTTTCCCCTGGACGGACTCAAAAGTCGTCCTTTCTTGGCTCTCTGCACATCCGCGTAAATGGAAGACTTTTGTCGCGAATAGAACATCTCAAATTACCGAAATTCTACCTACAAAGCACTGGAGACATGTCCCATCCAAAGAGAACCCTGCAGACATCGCTTCACGCGATATTGATCCAAAATGTCTTCCAGGTTGCGATTTGTGTTGGAAGGGCCCAAGTTGGCTGGCTTTGGACCCATCCAATTGGCCCAAAGACGACTCAAATGCTGAGGAATTTGATGATCAAATCAAAGCCGAACAAAGGTCTGATCCAATTTTTTCCTTTCACACCTGCACATCAAATGACCTATTTGATAATTTTTTTCAAAAACACTCTTTGCTTGCAAAAATTATTCGCATTTTGGCATATTGCCAAAGATTTTTCAAAAAATGCAAGAAGTCTAACAAAACAGAAATTTCTTCACCACATCTTACTTACAAAGAAACAAAAGCTGCCGACGAAAATACTGTTCGTTGGATTCAGAATTCTTACTTTCAGGAAGAATTTAAATGTATCCAAGAACAGAAAGCTTTTCCAAAGAAAAGTACGTTACAATCTTTCTACCCATTTATTGATGATAAGGGTCTGTTACGGGTGGGAGGACGCTTACAAAATTCACAATTATCATTTAATCACAAACATCCGTTAATCTTGCCCTCACAGCATAAAATGGCTGAGTTATTAATACAGCAACACATTGCCCATTTACATGCTGGGCCTTCACTGCTATCCCACATCATCAGACAATCTTATTAGATAACGCTACAGATATAAAAGGTCCATTGCAACCCCTCAACTAATGGGGAATTTGCCAAAGCATCGAGTAATCCTGGAACGTCCGTTTTTCTCCAGTGGTGTTGATTACGCAGGTCCTATATCTATTAAATTTAGTAAGGGTCAGGGTGCAAAAACAACTAAACGGTATATAGCTTTGTTTATTTGTTTGGCTACAAAAGCTGTGCATATTGAAGCTGTGAGTGATATGACAGCTGAGGCATTTATCGCCGCCCTTCTACGTTTTAGTGCAAGGCGAGGCGCCCCACGGCATTTTTATAGTGACAACGGCACCAATTTTGTCAGTGCATCCAGTAAGCTGGATAAAATCTATGAACTATGGCGTTCATTTACGGAAAATGAAATAATGTCACATTATCAAACTGAAAACTCTCTAGAATGGCATTTCATCCCTCCTTCTGCCCCTCATTTTGGCGGGATTTGGAAGGCTGCCATAAAATCGACAAAGTATCACATCAAGCGAGTCATAGGAGAGACATTGCTCACTTTCGAGGAGCTAGCTGCGTTACTCATCCAAATAGATGCCTTGCTTAACTCGCGGCCGCTTATACATTTAAACGATAATGATGCTGATTCAATAAATGTTCTCACTCCCTCACATTTTCTAGCAGGGGATGTTTTGCATTCCATACCCGATGAGTCAGCAACTGCAACAATGAATCTAAAGAAACGATGGGAACTGATCCAAAACATGAAAGCTGGATTCTCAAAATGTTGGACCAGAGAATACCTGGCCTCGCTGCAACCCAGAGCTAAATGGAAGATTGCCACGCCTAACATCGAGGTGGGTCAGGTAGTGTTACTAATGGATGCAAATCAACCACCTGGAACTTGGCCGTTGGGTCACATTACAGAAGTCCACCCAGGTAGTGATGGATTCAACAGAGTGGTGACTGTGCAACGCGGGTCTTCATTAGTCAAGCGTCCAATCAACAAAATAACATTATTCCCTCAGTATCAGGACTAAGGCCCTGATAGGGGGGGGAGGGGCATGTTCAGTGAACACATACATTTATTACCCAACTATTATAATTTATGAGAAACCATTTACAGAAAAATCACTTCAACTTAAATCACTTTAGAGTTATTTATTGCTATGACTGTTATTTAAGAAAAACCTTATTAATATTTCTTGAAATAATAATCTAAAAACATTTATCCATCATAAATCAACATTTCATTTCCTGCTGTAATAGAAATATCTACGCAAGACATAAACAATCCCATAAATTCATCATTATTGTGAAATATGTTCCTTTAGCAATTAGCAATTTTGGAACTATAAATCATCTGAAATAGTGTTATACTTAAAAACATTATCTTTAATTTTCTTAGTGAAATAACTTTGTTTATCATATCAAGGTACTTTTCTATTTAGACATTTTTCTCAGTTGTTTAAAAATAATTATTGTGATTTATATGTGTTGGTCAAGGACACTTCCTGGTTTCAGTGCATTTTACATTAGAAGAAGCAGTTGAACTCAAACATTCACACTGTACGCAACAGCTCATCTTTCTAGCTGTGATTTCCTAATTTTCGCAGCCGGGTAACAAAATCCCCGGTCCTTGTAAACCGCAAGCACTCTTTCCCGTGCACATGCAAGAAATTGTAACATGTCAATTCTCAATATAGTTTTATTTACATCTCGTGTTAATCTACTAATTCTATAAACACACACAGTTTTCCATACACAGAGCCTGTCTATAATAATATCCTGCTTTAAATGGAAATATTTTATGGGCCAGATGGAAAGAGCACCAAACCTGCTAATACACTAATAGAGATTAGTTCGGGCTCTTTTCTTCAGAGTCCTATCCCAACAATTCAAAATCTGAGGCAAAAAAAAAAAAAAAAAAAAAACAATTATCAAAGTTTTGAGGCCAATACTGAAAGTAAACAGTAGAAAATTGTTAATAATATTTAAAAATTGTTTGAAGATTAATTTTTTCATTTAAAAATATCTGCATACATAGAAATAATTATTAATCCTAAATTCTCTTCCACAATGATGTTGTGGTTTAAATATCACTAAAAAACTGTTTAAAATAGCAATTTTTTTAATTTATACCAACCACTAGCAGAAATCTACAAAAGTCACAATTCTTATTCTTTTAAAGCAGGCACTCGGGGGCACCAATGCTCCATTTGATGGATTTCTTGGTGCTATGATAAACACTACTTTATTAAAAAAAAAATGTGAATGGCAATGTTAAGCAAGATTTGCCATTCATTATTAGTTTTGGCTTTGGAAGGTCCTTTCAAAGATGCCCAGAATTAATACTAGGACATTATCTACCATTGATTTGTAAGCTCCTGGTCTGTTTACTAGCCAATTAGATTTTTTTTTTTTTTTTTTTTTTTTTTTTTTTTTTTTTATGTTACATGGTTTCTAGAATTAAAGGAAGTTTTTTTTTTAATATTTCAGTAATACAGATGCAAGGAATTATGCAAAAAAGAACAATATAAAAAGATTCTTGAGACCAAATGGGACACTCTGGGCTGAAGCTCATTGGTGATAGGTTCATTTCCCAACAAGATAACAACCTAGATATATTTTGAAATTATGCAGAGGCTAATTGGAACGAAAGAAGTGGGAGATGTATTAAAAAACATGGTGTGGCCACCTCAGAGCAACGATTTCAATCCGATCGAATTTTTATGGGAAGAACTCAATAGAAACATTCGTGATCGGTGCCCCATATCACATGAAGACATGTGGAAGGTCTTAAATGAAAGCTGGAACAATATACCACAAGACACAATTGATAAATTGATTGCTCGTATGCTAAGACTGGTGAAAAAAATTAAAATGCAAAGGAGAATTTTTCGATGAAAAATCACTTTAAGCTGTTTTTACCATTAAAAAATGTAAGTTAAAAGCAATAACTGATAATTTGTCTATACTTAGATTAGTTTTACTTCACAGGTTGTAGATTTTGTGATGATTAAACTTTTTTCTGAAAATACCAAGTTCTTACAAGTTCTTGAATTTTATTTTATTTTCTCGCTTTTCTTAGCGCAAAAACTTTTGATCCTCAAACTTTTGGCCGGAAGTGTACATTCATTTAAAAATATATTTAATATTTAAATAAAGAATTAAAAATAGAAACTTAAGGCTGCTAGTCACTCAGTTTCCGAATTCCCTTCGGTAAGTTTAAGTCCATGAGCGTTTGATGCATTTTTATATTCAAAATATCTCCCCAGGAAATTAATATTTTTAACTTCTTCTTTGAGTGTTCTCATCTTAAAGGATGCCTCTTTTTTTCTTAGTTTTCAAAATATTTCTAAAATATACACTTAATTTTATATGAAGTGTTAAAATTTTACTGCGTCAGTTTTTAAAACATAAAATATTAAATTAAGCATAGATTTTAGAAATATTTTGAGAACTAAGAGAAAAAGGAAAATCCTTTAGGATGAGAACGCTGAAAGAAGAAGTTAAAAATATTAATTTCCTGAGGAGATATTTTGAATATAAAAATGCATCAAGCGCCCATAGACTTAACACAGAGGAAAATTCGGAAGCTGAGTGACTAGCAGCCTTAAGCCATTGAGAAGAAACTCTATTGAATTTAAAGAGAGTTTAACGAGTGAAGTAGAAATACATGAATGAAACTGAGAATGGATGAATTAAGAAGATTGATAGGTTGAATGAGTGATAAGAACCTCAGATAACTAGTTGAGGAAATGTAATTTCCCAAAACTTTTTCTATTTTTCAACATTTGAGATTATTATATTGAATAACAGAAACATTAAATAAATTAAAATTTTCTCGTAGTTAATGCAAATATCTATAAATAAATACTGGTTTAAAATATTTTTTCTTGTTTGTCAACTAGCATTTGGCAAGCTTTTTATTTTTCCTTTTTTTCAATTTGTTAATAAATAAAATTTTCATTTTGAGTCTAAGCCCGAAGACTGATATGAAAATTGAGCTTGGGCCTGCCAGGCATCTCTACCTGATAAGATGGATGTCTCTGTAAAGTGAAACTTTTCCTTGATTTTAGGAATTCTGTTGCCACAGGTTATACTGCATGTTCTATCTTAAATGCAAATTTTAGATATTTGTATTTGTATATTGATTACAAAAGTGTCGTAGTTAATTTTCTTTAAAAAATTGTAATGAAATTGAATCTTTGTTTTAATTATGTATTTTTATACTTGGGAATTCCAAATTCAACAAGTTTAATGAATTCTACATTTACCCATAGTATTTTTGTACATTTATTATCATTTTTCTAAAAAAATCCAGAAGTATAAACAACAAAAAAAAATTTATTCAAAAAGAAATTTACATTCTTTAAACAGGCAAAAACTTTTGATTTGGTCATTTACATAACTTACTCAAAATCTAATTTTACAAAAGAAAACAGAAATGGACATACTTCATGGCGCCAGCAATGTCCTGCTTTAATTCTGTAAGAAATGCTATCTTGAACTGATGTCTTACAAAAAGGAGCTAGAAACAAAGAAAAAAAATGTAACTGTTGAAAATTTATAACCAAAATTTTTATATTTCACACTTAAGGGTAAAAGTGATTGAAAACAAGCTTGATGTATGAGCCCATCAATTTGAATCCATTAAAGTAAAAAAATATTGTAGTGATTCCATAAAATTAATATAAAATTACTAAAATATCATGATCTTATTCAGGAGCAAAAATACTAGATGCTCCAAAAGTCCTGTTTGCACAATGTTCCTGTTTGCCCTGTTTCACTGAAGGTCGGGGATTTACATTACATCTATGGGAGTTTCCCTTCTTCACACTTCATTTTCTTTGGTGATACTAAGCCTGATATAGCATAAAACAGCACATCAACAACAGTGGCTGCTACCTTGAACTATATCTTGTTTTTCAGTATATGTAAAAATTGAAGATTTCTTCAATAAATCTGTGATTTCATGGACCCTCACAACCAGAAATCACCCAGTGTATATTGGTGGTGTGATGCTAATTTTGTATTGTTATAGGTTATATACATACTTCACTTCCATGGCATTACCTGCAAGAATGCCCTCGTTCTCTATTGTTGAGATTTTGAACTATTTTTTTTAACATGATATAAAATTCCTTATCAGAGTGAATACATATATCTGCAAATCTGCTAAACCCATAAACTTTTTTTTTATCATATTTAACTTTTGCTCCTAACTTTTGAAACACCCAAAAGAACAACACACATACATGGTCACATACAACCAAATGCACTGTAACCATGTATTTTGTTGATGCACTTTTATATAAAATAAAGGTAAAAATATACCTAATGACTAATATTAATATTATATTATCATTACAACATTCAATTTATAAATTGCCATTTATACAATGCCTCACTTTAAACTTTAATTTAGAAATGATGAAATAAAGTAAATGAAGAACAGAAAAATATTATGCTATTTCTTCTTAACAATACTTACTTAAAACCAAAAGCGAGATAATTTTTAAAGAATAAAAATTTGCATTTCACTAAAAATTCTACGAGTTGACTCGTTAATCACAAAACTGTGAACCAGCCAGCAAAATAATGTAAGTCAATTAAGAAAAAAGAATCATGAGTGTTTTTATTTAAAACTAAGTATATTTATTAAGACATTGACATGTTGCACACAGCTCATATATTAAAATATGTTGAAAGTGGAGACTTTCATTCTCAGCTACCATCTATAAATAAAATAATATTGTGATGAAAAGATATATATTACTTTTATTGTTCCATTCTCTCAAAATCCTTAAGACTTAAAGATACAGGAAACTGGTGACAGTTTTGCCAAACATTAATAATTTTTTTCAATAAGCCCTGTTTTTTGTGACAAAGATACTGTTTCAGGGCAAGAAGAATGATTCTGTTATTAAGGAAGAGTCAAGGAGAAGTTCAAATTAGAGGTCTGCACGGGCCAAAATTTCCAGGCTTGGCCTGGTAAAAAAGTTAAAAGTTTGAAGGTAGTAGAGTATGAGAGTATGGTTAGTAGAGCATTTGGTTAGTAGAGTATGAGAACACTTTCACACCACTATTTGATGCATACATGAAGCTCATGTACAACAACGATCGTTATTTTCCTTCAAGACTATTGAGAACACACGGCATATTTTAATTTGCCTTAGCTTGTATCACAGAAGCGACGTTAGTTGCAACACATGATAAAATACTTCGATAAAGCACCATCTTCTTTTGAAGGATATATTTCATTTCAAAATAGCTGAGAACAAACGGTGATAAAATACTTCCGTAAAGCACCATCTTTCTTTACTCGGTCGTCGTAGATTCAGGGGCAAAAGTTGGGTAGCCATTTATAACCATTCTACTTTCCATAAGTGGAGGCTACAATCATTAAAAAGGGACTCATCACTTAAAATAAGAAATGTCACTCTATACTTTAGTACAAAGTAATGTTTAATGAATATCTGTACTATAAGACATATTATTTACATGATTACTTTACATATTTACAGTACCAAAACTCAGAAGAAATCCGTTGAAAACATTTTATCATTTTTTCTTCTCTCAAAACAATCTCCGGGGAAAAAAAAAAACAACAAGACGGCTTGCATATCTAACACCTCCACTCTCTCGTTCTAATCGTGTCTCATGAACGACTGCGAGGGAAAGCTAAAATCTGCATGGAATCATCGGAAAAACCTATTTGGGCAGCCCGCTAAAATTAGAGTCTGTCGTTTAGTGCTGCCATCTAGAAGAACAATATTTAAATATTTGTTACATCCTGACCCTCTGGTTCCTTAGACGTCTCGGCATTTTTCTTTGGGACCAGGAACATTTTTCTTTGGCCTACCACGTTTCCTAAGTGGACTAACTGGTTGGTCGGTAACATTGTTACAAAGTTTTAGAGCAGATGTATGGTAAGTTCCTAAGGGAACTTCGGGAGCTTGTAAACTGGCAACTTCATAGGAAGTAGGCGACCGCTGTGTGAGCACTACATAGGGTCCGTCACGTCGAGGACTGAATTTGGTGGTTCTTTTCTGACCAGCCTTGCTAACGGGATTGATTACTACCCATACATGGTCACCAGGAGAGTACTGAGATCCTTCTATCCATTTTCTGTCCACATACTGTTTTCTTTTGCGATGTTCGACTAAATCTTTCACTTGCTTAGTGAATTTAGCAAATTTCTTTGGTTTCGGGTTTATCTCAATGGAGACTGTACCGATTTCACAGGAGCGCGGGGTGGCTCCTCCCCCTGGCTGAAAGATGGGGTCATACCCTTTCAGCAAGTAATTTAATTCTGACTTCTGGCTAGAACATTCAAGAGGCTTTGGAACAGGATCTGCAAAACCATACTTTATATGTGGCATATCGCCGAAGTACCAACGTTTGTTCTTAAAGTCTGGTACAAACCCTGATTTATCAAGAAAGTCTCTTCCTAAAAGGGTTCTGTTCCCTTTAGCTTTAGGTAACACAATAAAATCTGTACGAAATTTTCTTCCTTCAATTTCTACAGTAACAGTCGTGGTCAAACTGTCTTCTTTTGACCGTTGGCCATTTGCTAAGGGCATGTTCAGAGAGGTCCTCTGAAACTTTGCACCTTTTTCTTTTAACACAGAATACAATGATTTACTAGCCAAGATGCGACTAAATCCGGTATCTACGCAGGCTGTGCCATAGACGTCATTAATTTTCAGGTTTACTGTGGTTAAAGGTGTGGTTGTGGTTGAGCACGTGTATATCTGGATTTGCTCAAACTGAGAAGATTCAGTTTTTATCACAGGGTTGCACGTAGGGCACTTAGCACGGATAAAGCCGGGAGCACCACAACCATAACATTTCAAGGCAGGGCGATCTACAATCAGTGGTGAGGGATTCACCTTTCCATTGTCTGACGGGATTGTCTTCTTTGAGTAGAAGGATTCATTCGGAACCGTTATATTAAAAGAGCTCGAGGGAACGGTCTCTTTCTGTTTTGACCCATTTTTATTTTTCTGGTGGATTTCCACTACTTTGGATTTTATGGGATTTTCTCTTAGGACATCGTAAGCATCTATCTTGTCTACTAATGCATTTGGATCATTTAAATCAGCCCAAATGTCTAAGAAATGTTCTCTATGCTGTGGGGAGCACCTTTTCTTTAATTTGTCAGATAAAATAAGATTTTTCAAATCTTCGAATGAAGTTATGTTGAGCTCAGATAGCCAACCTTCAAAGTAGGTTCTAAGCTCGAAAAAATAATCTTTCCAGGTACTTTCTGGAATTTTCTTGTGCTGAACGAATAGGATTCTAAATTTTTCAGTGGTCAATTTGAATCGTTTCAACAACATCGCCTTGATGTGTTGGTAGTCCTGGGCCTTTTCTTCCGGTTCCCTAGCAATGAGTCTAGCAATATCACTAGGTAAAGCGCTTATGAGATACGTAATCCAATTTTCTTCCGGAAGCCCTAGGACCTTTAACTGTCGCTCACACAGCACTAAGATGTTCATATCATCTTTGTTTGGGCAAAAACGGGGAATCAATTTTTGTAGGTCGATTCGCGGTTTTTTGTAAGTGCACCTATTATTTTCTAACTCCGAGTTAGATGCCAAGGTCGAATGAGTAAGGCGTAATTTTTCAAGTTCGAAAGTCCGTTTGCGTTCTAAATTTTCTTGTTCGATTTTACGTTGTTCTTGTTCGAAAACACGTTGATTTTCTAAATCTAAGCGCTCTTGTTCAGCTTTCCTATTCTCAACTATAGTTATAAGTAAGTTTTTAGTATAATCTTCCTCGTAATCAGCGTGTGTTGTAATTAAATTACGTAAATTGACCATTTTCATTTCTTTGGTGGCAGTTAAGACTAACTCATCGCAAAGGACGCGTAGATCCTCTTTTTTGCCCTTCCCAAAAAATGCCATTTTGTTTAAATTTAACAAAATTAACAACCAAAATAAAATTTTGATTTAAAAAATTCACTTCAAGAACAAGAATTTGAATTTAAAATTTCAAGCAAAATTTTCAAGAACAAGAATTTCAAGTTAAAAATTTCAATTAAAAATTTTCAATTTCAAGAACAAAATTTTAGATTTTTCTACGCAAACCTATCCTTACACTCAGGGATTTCTTCTTTACAGATTTCTTCTTTACAGAAATCATAACACACTAAAAAAAATATGTATATATTCAAAATACAATATAAATATAAATGCAAATTAATATAGTATCACAAAATATAAAACTTTATTTATTTAATTCTTTCCTCCGGAACGTAACCCAAAATTGAACTATTTCAATTTATCGTTACGTAATACGATATTACTATACTTTTAAAAAAAAAAAAAAAAAAAAAAAAAAAAAAATCTAAAACTTCAATATTAACTCTCAAAATAAAACAAAACTAAATCATAACTACACAGTTCTTAACTTTCAATTTCTTTTAAGAAAAGAAAGAAAAAAAATAATACTACGTTAAGCAAGAATTTTTAAAAAAACTTTCTTCTCAAAAGGACACTTTCTATTTTTTGTTCTAAGAACGCAATTATTCAAAATTAATTAAAATTACTTTACTAGCAAAATAATTCAAAATTGTTCTCAAAAGAACACAATTTACTTCTGTTCCGGGAAACAAAATTCTTCTCTTTTTTTTTTTTTTTTTTTTTTTTTTTAACCTTTTAAAACCAATTCAAATTAACCTATAAGAAAACTTATTCTTATAAAAGCTCTGTTCAGAACTTAATTTCATAACTTAATAAATCAACGTTATTCAAAATGAAACTCAACTTAGTAAGAAAGAAAAGAAAAAAAAATATTTATCCTATCGTAAATATCTGTCAAACGATACCATTTTAATAAAATACAGTTCATTAAATTCAAAACGAAAAAGTTTTCTCAAATTAGAACACAAAATATAATTTTCACATCAGTAAGCAAAATATATCATAACAGAACAAACTTTGTTTTTAAACCGCCCTTAATCTAAACTGATCAAAGATTTTTGCTTTCAAAATTTAATTCTTACAGAAAACTTTTACGTTATGTAAGATTTCTAACTTCAGAACATTTTTACCTTGTCTGTATGTCATGACAAAACAGGCACAAATTATTTTCTTTAAGAGAAAATTATATACTTTCACAAATACTATCTTAAACAATTTTAATATCAAAAAATTTAATAACATAAAATAAACAATATGAGAAAAGTTTACTAAAATAAAATTACAACCTTATCTTCTTATTACTGTTGTACGCATCCATATTTTTATCTTGAAGAACTATAATACGCTTTCTGCCCCGAAGTTGACATTTGGTTAGTAGAGTATGAGAACACTTTCACACCACTATTTGATGCATACATGAAGCTCATGTACAACAACGATCGTTATTTTCCTTCAAGACTATTGAGAACACACGGCATATTTTAATTTGCCTTAGCTTGTATCACAGAAGCGACGTTAGTTGCAACACATGATAAAATACTTCGATAAAGCACCATCTTCTTTTGAAGGATATATTTCATTTCAAAATAGCTGAGAACAAACGGTGATAAAATACTTCCGTAAAGCACCATCTTTCTTTACTCGGTCGTCGTAGATTCAGGGGCAAAAGTTGGGTAGCCATTT